>BSBM01000961.1:6320000-6695000 GCA_027924585.1 Larix kaempferi | reverse complement strand
CCTTTGATCAATCAAATCTATAATCACTGTGGAAGAATCCTCAACACGACATGAACACTAATCATTTTAGTGCCACCGTATTCTTCCATTCTTTCTTTGACAAAACAATGATATCATTTTAATGCCGCCACATTCTTCCATTCTTTCTTTGAAAGTACTGCCCATTTTCTCTGAATCATTTTAGAAAATGAAGATTTCAAGCACCTTCTTCATTTTTATTTCCCCCTTGGTTCTCTTAGGGAGATATAACCCCAAGTGCACATTATTATTTGTATTATTTCAATTAACTCTAAATTGATCAAATGGTAAACATACCACATACTTACCATTCATTTACACAATATATGCATACACTCATAGGGGGTATTTCCAATATGAGAAATCCTCATAGAATCTAATCAGGACGCTCTCAAATTATTAACATTATTATCTTCATTATGAGTCAACCTCACTGAAATGCATGGTCATATAATTATCAACTATAAACCCTAATTATTAACCCCTTTAAACATTGATGGATACAACCTTTAACACCTAAACCATAAACCCTAACACTTATGAAACCTAACCTTCAATACTCCTAACCCTAAACCTTGACTCTTATCAATGTTATAACTCATAGCTACAATTATTACCCAAAACTCACAACTTTATCACCCTTAAACTCTATCCCTTTTTACATGTATCGCCTTGATGTCTAATCCCTAACACCCATAACTAATTTAACCTTAACAGCTACAAGCCCTAACTTACCAACATCCCTCAATCCTTTATATAAATCTAATAGACCACAATTAAGACCTAATGTTCCCTAATATCAACTTTTATTTTGACAAATTGTGATGTGCGATGTTTAATAGAGCAATGAAGTCAAAGGTAAATGGAGATGATCCTTTTCAACTTTACTATGAAGTAGCAGGGTGTGTGGTTGTTCCAATTACAAAGGACTAAATAACTATAGACAATGTATTGTAATAGAACATTACCAATGTGATGGAATCCCTATCAATGATGGAATCCCGCAAGGAGTAGACCCACGTTATCTTTCGACTGAGGACCGCGAGGAGTAGACCGCGAAAAGGAGGTATAGGATAGAGTTTTCGACTGAGGATTGTGAGGAGGAGGGATACAACAGAGTTGGTCGCGTGGAGAACACTTGGAGGAGTAGACCGCGAGGAGGAGGGATATGACGGAGTTGGTCGCGGAGAGCACACTGCGAGGAGCGAATAACCTAAGGGGTTTCTAGAGAAGTTTGTGAGGAGACTGACATAGACAAAAAAGGGGCACAATGTCTTCGGTAAGACATACCCTCTTCCTTTATTTGGAATTCTTTTTCGTAAAAACACGATTTGGTTTTCTTTAGTGAATTGGAAACCTAAAACATGATTTGGTTTTTGTTTTATTCCCTAATGTCATGATTTGGCAGATTAATGGCCATTCCCATGAAGGTAGTTGCAGGGTAAAGTTGAAACTTGTAAAGGAAAATAGCCCCTCCCCACTTAATAGCCATATTCCAAACAAAAAAGAACATCGACTTCATCAAAAGAAAGAATTTCCATCCAAATGCCATGGTTGGACAATGTTTTTGTAGCTCTGGAAATCAATCTCAATGAAATCCTTGTATTGCACAGTCTCTATCTCTCCATTGCACACACGCAGTCTTCATAAACGTGCATTGTTACTAGATAGTGATAAAAGTAATGTTCAACATTATCCAATATCAACTGCCATAATATTGATAGCGTTCCAATATCACTCTCGATTGCCACTGTAGTTGAACACTAGAATGTTCAACATAATCCATTCTCTGCTTCCAAAATGAGTTCTTTCTTTCTCCACCATTCCCAGTCATCAACAGCGGCTCTTGAGCTTTCTCAATGACAAGAAGGAAATGGTGATGATCCTTAAGGGTGAGGAGTCAAATCCTAAGGATTAATGCATCAAGAGAGAGATCCATGATCACAATTCCTCACACATGTGTTGTTGAAGGAGGTCACAACTCATCATCAATATTCTCCTCGATAGGAGTCTTCACCACTGATTTAATCAAAGGATTTCACCAACCCTCCATCCTACATTTGTCACCACAGACTAGCATTAACAATGTTCTCTTCACAATCTAGGTGAAAAATAAAACCCAGTAGCAGTGAAATATTACAATGCAATACAATATTACAAGTTTACAAGTTTCATGCTCGATCTTTATCTCCCACATAGTTCACATCATGTAGCAGAATTTCCGTGGCTAGGATCCACGGTCTCTAGCCTCTAGGAGAAAGAATCAAAGAAGTAACAAAGTACTAGGGTGCTCATCACCTAGGCATAATGCACCACCAAATAATATCTAGAACAAAAACCTTGATTGAAAATCCATTTTTTTGCTTGTTTAATGTTGAAGGCAATTTTATTCTATAGGCAATAAAACCTTAAAAAAGCTTACACACTCATCTCCATGGTGCTGTAGGAAGGCACACATAGGGCCAAGTTTACTCTCATGCCAAGCAACATAACACCCAAAACTTGTGCATTCATTAATAAATCAATAAGGAGTATAAGGCAATGCTATCATGACATAGTAGTATGATGTGTTAATCATAAGCACAATAGGCCAAAGGTGTAGGTGCAACACCCACTATGAATCCCCAACATGACATGAAACTTCCAGATAACCTTTACATTCATTACTAGATAGAACTCTTTGTCTCCCATATAAAATAACACAAGCCTTGAAGGTGCCTATGTACTGATAAAGATAAATTGGAAATCACAATAATGGGCACTACCTTCCATCACTATAATTTATTGATAAAGGATACCTATCAGTAGCTTTAAATGGTAATATTAAATTCTTAAAGTAAAAGTTGGCATTCTCCTTATCTTTCATTTTCTATCCTTTTACTTAAATTTTTAACGTTACCATTAATTGTTTCAGGATGTTTGAGAGTGGTTCCAACCTCATCGGACTTCAAATGCCAAAAGTAGAATTTTTTATCCCATTCAAAATTCAACAGACTTAACCGTTTTTAGGATTTTAGGATTGCAATGTTTCGGATTGCAATGTTTCCACTGTATTCTATCATGTATGAGGGTATGGGATTGACATTCAATGTTTCCGCTTCCCGCTCCCCGCTCCTAACAGCATAGGTTCCAAGTCACAAAAATGTTGAATTTTTTCCTTTATAGATGAATAACAATAGAGGTGTTTATGAAATCTATAACAAATGTCATAATAAGGAGAATAATTTGGTGTGTAAGTTTTTACTTGCATACATATTCCCTACCTCATCCACTAATATGGTCTCCTAATCCTCATGTGGGAGATGTCTAGTTGAGGGAATTATATTCTTGGGTACAAAATGAGGAGAGCGGATCCATAAAATCCCAAAGATACAAATAAAAGGAACTCAACATGATCTTATGGGTGAGGGTTGAAACTACTAAGCTTAGAGATGTATCCTAACATACTCCAATGGTACTAACTTGAAAGACAAAACTGTTGATGCCACTTTTATAATTTGATTCCCCTTCATATAAAAATTTAAAACATTGAACCAAAGTATCTCACCAACTGGGAGGTCATTGACGGATAGAGTAGTTTGTACTCTTTTCAAACCCATCTCAGATAGTTTTTGTAGCCTTTTGACACTAAAATCTATAGAGGAAACCAATGATCCTTTTATCTTGAAAAATGTGGGACTGTTAGTAGGAAAAAAAGTGTTTCCTTCTAAGCTATTGGATCTAATTAGTTTTTTTTGTTTATGATCCTTTTCTACCAACCACCCAAAAACTTATCATCTTTCATTCCCTTCAATGACTCTCATAATACCTCAGGCATAAATCATTGTCCCGTTTAACATTGGATCATAGAGAGTTATAGAGTAGTTGTATTAACTTGTCACAAGCTTGATTAGAAGGGATCCAACAACACAAGTTGTAAAGCAATTAAAATTTTGCATTTAGTTAATGAGGCTTGGTTGGATGGAAATGAGTACAAATCACCCAACCAATGCAACCAACTACAATTCATAGCTCATTTTCATAAAATAATAGGTATGTGATGAATCCAGATGGATTTGAGGGGTTAATATGATAACTAGATGAAGGAGGGAATCTTCCTAGAGGAACTAAATCATGCCACATGTCCACATATATCAAAGATCGTAAATTTAATAATTTGGTTTGTCCCATATCTATCATACAAGTTTGGATGATATTTCTTTATAACATGCTTGCTAGAAACCATGAGCCATGAATGATGTTTTCGGTATTGAAAATTCAACTACAACACGTTGTCTCATTTTAATGATTGTAGGTACCACCTAATAGGTACTTGTTGGATCTATCTTCCTCAAGTGAGGAACATGGAATAGAAGAGGTTGAAAGTGAGACGTCTAATACAAGATCTAACAGGTCAAGATCAACTAGAGGTGATAAGGTAAGGAGAAAATTTCGTGGATGCATGGAACTTTTTGTTTCTGAAGGAGGATCATGTGATTATGATAATGAGAGCATAGGTGACATTGAGTTGCCCTGAGGTATATAAATCTTGTCAAACGATGGGTACCGAAGGAGCTACCCCAAGTGGACACAAATTTCTTCCTCAATGGGAGGACTTATCGCATTACTCCATCCTCTTTACATGGACTGGGGCTAATTTCCATGGATGGCATAAGGTGACATATGGCACTGAAACTAAATTGATGGAGTATGTCGGACCATGCTACAAATACAATGACCGGTTGTTGTTGGTTCGATATACGCGAAGTATGAAGACATACAAAGTGGCAACAAATTATTGTCAACTACTGGACAACAATCTGAACAAAGGAGCAACTGTGTATATTGATGGAAGGCCAAAAGCTTCAAGAAATATCGCAGGGTTTATAAATAGCACACGACCAGGGTCAACACATAAGCTACCCAATTTCATATTTGAGGGGCGTGAAGGAAATCGTGTATTCGTATGTGCAACAAAATCAATCGTTGCAAGTGAAGAGTTGTTGACCGATTACGGTTTGAATCGAATAGATGCGGGGGTTTCTATTATGGGGGTAATTTTCTTATACAACATTTAACTCAACCTTTGATCGATGACTTATTATTTTTCTATGATGGAGTATGTCGGAACATGCTACAAATACAATGACTGGTTGTTGTTGGTTCGATATACGCGAAGTATGAAGACATACAAAGTGGCAACAAATTATTGTCAACTACTGGACAACAATTTGAACAAAGGAGCAACTGTGTATATTGATGGAAGGCCAAAAGCTTCAAGAAATATCGTAGGGTTTATAAATAGCACACGACCAGGGTCAACACATAAGCTACCCAATTGCATATTTGAGGGGCGTGAAGGAAATCGTGTATTTGTATGTGCAACAAAATCAATAGTTGCAAGTGAAGAGTTGTTGACCAATTACGGTTTGAATCGAATAGATGCGGGGGTTGCTATTATGGGGGTAATTTTCTTATACAACATTTAACTCAACCTTTGATCGATGAATTATTATTTTTCTCTTGCAAAAATTTTATTTATATGTCATGCTTTTTATAATATACACATGGTTAATTATATTTCATGCTTTTCATTAATCACGTTTAAGAGACATTGTTAAATATGTAATTTTCATTTTTAATATGTCTTAATTCTTATATTGTGGCAGGGTGATCGTGGCCATATGCCACAAGCTGACCGTGGAAAGTCACCAATGGTGACGCATGAGGTAAATGTTAGTTTAATAGTACCTAATAGAATCAATGTAATAGTAACCACAATTCATGATTATATTACATTTGTTAACATTTGACCTTTTTTATGCTAATGATCTCAATATTTCAATATCATATCATTCTTATTGTATTGTGGCAGGGGGCCGATACTCAGAGCACACCTACAACTTCTGGACAGGTAAACGTGACTGTCATTGTAACAATAAAGTTTTTTTACATTAATCACGTTTATTATACATGGTTCAATTTTTACTTATTGATATGAATATGTCTTGCTTATTGTATTGTGGCAGGGTGACCGTGGGAAGTCACCAATGCTATCGCATAAGGTAAATGATAGCGTAATAGTACCTAAACATGATTATAGTACTTATTTTTGTTATTATATGCATTATATTTTTTTTACGTGATTTTTTGTAATGATAGAAATAAATTAACTACTTTTATTGATTGGTGTTCGTAGAGCACACCACATCAAGATGATGAGGTGGTCATTGAGGAAGATATATTTAATTCAACCAACTCAATGGAAACTGTGAAGAAGGATTTGAAAAAGTGCAATCAAGACCTTCTTAGAATGATTTTAATCAGACCTAGGTCTGAAGAAATCAAAACACAAATTGATGAATTGAGGCAAAAGATAGAACAATACGGGGTAAGTGGCATCTTTGAAAGTTTTTATGAACTACATATATTCATTTATGTTATTTTAGTTCTCTTTTTTTGATATGATCTAATTAATTGAATTTTTTCAGTCTGTAGGAATTTTTGGAGATAACACCCGTGCATCGAGAAGAGGTTGCAGAGGTTGGTATTGGTAGTAGAGATGGTTCAACACATCGTCAATCTACCATACAAACGATGCTATTTGACTCTCCTGAACATCAATGCACTTTAGATGCTACAAAATCACCGGATGTTGGAGGTCAACATGGCCCTTCAACTACCACTACTTCACAGGATGTTCGAGAGGACAGTAACATCGGATGTGATAGTTTTTATCCTGGCGCAATACGTTTGGTTAGCAAGGTATCATTGCTCGTTAGATTCTTGGTGGAGCAAGACAGTGTTCCAATCAAGATACCAAATATTGCAGGTATTTTTTAATTTATTCAGTGTTTTTTTTCATGTAATTCAAAGCCACATAACTCAAATTAGTTTTAATTAATGATCATATTTCTTTTGCAGGAAATAATGTTTTTATAAGAACCTGCATGATAAGGCATTGGATATTTTTGGGCCCACCATTCGTACACGGTGGAATTCCCAAAATGAAAAATTGAAAGATGATTTGATGAACCACATGGTTAGCTTGTTTGGTGAAACCTTCAGCAGAAAAGGTGTCACCGCAGCAGCTGACTTAAATTTGAAATATGTCAGGGCAGATTATAGGGACAATCTGCAAATTATCCACAAGTATGAGCGTCCTTCGATGGTTCCAGAGAAGGAGTGGAAGGCGCTCATGGAGGATGCAAATGACAAGGCATTGAGAAAACAAGGAAAGACTAGGACAATCGGTTCAAGAAGGTATGCCACATATCATATTTTCAATGAACAATGTTCAATTTTTTAAAAACTTTTAAATATATTTAAGTTGCAATATCTAACGTATTTGCAACCTCTCATAGGCTCATCGACTCCTCTAAAGTGACAAAGTCAAGAGTAGAAAAACATGGGCAGCACAAACTGGGCCAGGGTGGATATCAAAAACTAAGGGCACAAATTGTAAGAATCAAACGATCACTATTTGTAGCCAAATTTTTGCTAACTGTAGCGAACAATTAATTGATTTATCACAAGCACTTTTCATGGTGTTATGCATTGTAGGGAAATGCTTTTCAAGAGGCAGCCACTGAAGAAGACTTGAGGCTCGGCTTCAAGTACGGTTTTTAGCATGTGCTGGAACGCCGAAAAAGCTTGGGGCAAAACCCAATTTCCCCATTGATGCACGCAAAGGTAAATAAAATCAATAATACCATCATTATAATGTACTTGTGTAATCTATTCATGAATTATTACATCGAACAATAAATGTCTTTTTTTGTTTTCAGTATGAGACCAAAAAAAGCAGCGAGGGTAGCGGTACTGAATCGGTACCACGCGATGGTGGGGAGTTGCCTAGCCATTTAGATATGTATGCTATAAAACAGATGTATTCAATATGATTTTAAATACATAATTGATGACATTTACTAATTAATATTTTTCTGTGAATGGCAAAGCATGTACCTTCTCATGCTCAACCAGGAGAGGAACAAATGGCAGAACCAATGAACACTCCAGTTGACTCAGCTAGTCATCCAACGAGGTAAATATGATTGTAATGATATTGGAAATAATGAAATACGTATCTCAATAATAACTGTGCATTTATATCTATATAACTATCTTGGTTTTTGCAGATGATGCCCCTCTCCATCGACCTCCACGACCTGATAATCGACGTACCGGAAGTATGGTATGGGGGGGCATGTCCACACAATCAACATAAAGAGAGGGCAGAACAACTGCAATGGGTCAATAAACCGAAGATGAAGTCCCACTCTTCAAATTTCTGAGAAAAAAACCAAAAAATAAAAAAAAAAGCATAGTTGTAAACATTTAATAATTGTATTTGACTGAGTGAAGGCATGAATTATTTCCAGTTTTGTTAAAAGTTTCTTGATCTAGTCACTACATGGTCATATTTTAGAATTGAGGTCTCACATGTGTATGTTATTTCTCAGTTCATATTTCTGTGTGACATCTTTAGAGGACTATGGTTATCCTCAAGGGACTGGCCACCCCTTCCTGAGTTAACCTAAGGAAGATGAGATGAACATATCGTTTATAATTGGTTTACTATTATTATTGTTTTTGTTTTTAGTACTTTAATGATTTTTGTAGCTCTATGTTTGATAGTACTGTGCTGATTAGAACAATTAATATAACTATGTTTGTGCTTTTTGAAATTTATATGTGAAATGTTTGTTCACTTTGTTGCATAACTTATTTTTGAATTTGTGTGACATCTTCTGAGGACTATGGTTATCGTCAAGGGGCTGGCCACCCCTTGCTGAGTTAACCCAAGGAAGATGAGATGACCACATGAGCTTCCTTATCCTGGGATGATGATTATGAGCTTCCACTCATTGCATGATACACATGAGACGTATGACCACATACAGTTGAGAAGGTCGGGTAACCTACCTTGACGTCGACTTGATGTGCATGATCCTAGTATGACGTCGTGTTGCCTTATTATGTTACATTGACTTGCATGTTTACTTGTATGTGATTTTTAGCCTTGTGGTGACGCGTGATTGACCCTTGCATGGTAACGCTGATCTATACAACCCTTAAATGTTGACGTCCAGCTTGTTGATGACCAGTGTGACCCCTTAGGATTGATGTCCACCCTTGCGTTGACCTTAATAGACCTCTTTAGGTGCCATCCACCATAGAGTTACCTTATATGATTTTTTGGCATACTTTGCTGTCGTTTTTTAATGTGTGTTGGTCGTACTGTTGTGCTGCTACTGTTTTTTATTTGTGAGGGTTGGATGATCTATTTTAGGGTATTTTCCAATGCTAGGTTCTCTCCTTTCATAGGTATGTTGGTCTAGTTGAGTCTCATGCAACTAACCTAACACTAAGAGGTTGAAGTCTAAGGATAAGGGAGGTCTTCCCCAACATCTGATGTTGAGTTTATAATTGGTTCAAATCTAATATATATTGCTACTGTTATATATAGATTTCTACTGTTATTACTGTTATTGTTTTCAGTACTTACATGGTTATTGTAGCTCATTGTTTTTGGGACATGCTGGACTTGAAGGATATTGAAGGATATTGAGGTATGGTTTCTGCATTGCTAACTCTAGATATCATTCATTATATATAAGTACTCTAGCTAGTTGTAAAGAAAAATATTCTTGAATATTTAATTATATTAACATGAAGTTTGTGAAAGTCCTAAATGGTGACTTGCAAGTATGATATGAAGATACTTTTTTGGTGTATGTTTCTTAGGTTAGAGATATTTACAGTGCTAGAGAGTATTCGATCTTGGTCACAATTGATTTGCAAAGTGCATTTGATAGGATTCTAGATTCTATGGCATTCAAGGGGTAGGTTATGTAACTACTTTGCTTCCTCATTTTATTTATATTTTTTGCTTCCTCATTTTATTTATATTTTATAGGATTAAGTAAGAAGCACTCCAAAACAATCAATTAAGCATCATAATTAGGTATATTTATTGTTTTCATATTATTTTTTCAACACTCCAAGGTTATTGCAAGTCAATTTCTCGATGTCAATTGGACTTAGAGGCTAGAATCATTTTTTGCTCAAAATATTCCACAAATTTGTAAGTATATTACAACTCTCGTTATGCATCAATGCTTTAATTATTTCCACGTTACATTGCGCAACATCCTAGCCTCTAAGACCTACACCAAGTTAGGAAACTATTTTAAGTCTTAAAATCCTCAAAATGGTTTTGTTGGTGCTATCCAAGTCTGGATTTGGATTTGGTATGCACTTTTTCTGATTTGAAATTTGAGTCATGTGTAGAAGAGAAGCTCAAGGTGGACTAACCTCTTGTTGTGATCTTGGAAACATGAAATTGATAAGACACATGATTAGACTTGAATCATCCAAACATGTATGGATTTCATTATAAGTTAAGCATTAGATATTGGTTAAGTGTTACATGCTAATTTTAGGGGTAAATTCAAGAAAAATTGACCATAGGATTAGTTGATTCTTTTGTCATAAGACTTCTTTGTTAATGAATTTTCCTTTGTAAAGGATTTCTTATTCAATTATGTCTTTTGGCCTAGTCCTACTACACTAGAAGTTATTTTAAGCTAGGAAGGATTGTCTAATGGGAAGGATAGACCATATTTCTGTTGTAAATTGATCAAAATAGAAATCCATACATTGTATTGTTGATCTAACATATGAATTTTAGTGTCATGCTTAAGTTTTCATTGCCTTATATTGTGAATGTCTTGTACAAAAACACCAATCAATGAATATTTTTGCTTACCTCATCAAAGGAGGACATAACTTGGGGAAGTGATGTATCATTTCTCTTGGGAAATTTTAAATATCCCTGAAACGTGGCACCCAAAAACCTTGTTTACAAAACTATTTTGAATCTTCCCTTGTGATTTTTTTTGCATATTTTTGTTCTAAGCCTTTTCATTTCATCTGTGATAGCTAAGACTTTCCTTATGCCCCGAATGGTTTTCCTGTGTAGGTACAAATTTCAGGTTGAATTCACACACTTGACCTAAACTAGTTATTCTATGCTCTGCAACATTCATCCAACATGAGCATGACTCCTTACTCAATATACATTAGGGACATCATTCTTGTTGGTTTCATAACAAAGAAACTTCAATGGAAATTCCACAACATCTTCATTGGAAATTCACATTACCAAGCAAAGAGCTTCAGATTCAAATAAGATGATTGGAATGTCAGAGAATGGTTGCATCTCAACATACAAGTGTTGGATTTCATTAGGCAATTGTTTCCCTAAAATATTTCATATTGATGAACCCAAACCTCAATGGATTTTAATCCAAGAATAGACTTGTCATGTCCCAAATTTGGCATTGGGTCACAATGGACTAATCCCAATGACCATATTCATGAGAGTTTGTCAAATTGATGTTAAGGGTCAAAATATTGCCTAGGAGGAAAATTACTAGTTTCCTAGGTTGAGGGTGGAAGCTTTGGGATTTGACATAAGGAGGATAATAAATGATGTTTGCACATTAGAATGGCATAAATATTTAATAAATGAGCTAAATAAATATATACGAGTGAAAATCAAAGTGGCATTTGATCATGAAGACACATGGAGGAAGTGGGATCCACATATGGCTAGATTTCCCCCTACACTTGGCATCATTCTCTCACCAATTCGAATTCAAGGTGAATGGTAACATACTTGGGGGATTTCAAAAGGTATTATTCATGGAATGACTCATCCAAGGTCGAAGTGTAGAGGAATAGTAACTCCCATGGAAGAGGAAGAGGCAATTTGGAGCTAGTGGGACACTTGGGCTAGATTCCCTAGCTCTATGACAACAACGATGAAGATGCTATGAAACCTATGACACAAATAAGACCTGAAGGCTGACATATGACATATATGACATGTCAGGGATAAAAATATCCTCCAATAGGGTGCTCAAGGGAGTTAGGGAAACTAAGATGCTTCCACATGTGATTTGGTGGAAGTGGGAGACTAGGAATTGTTTTACAAGTGGCATTCTTTGGAATCTCTTCCCAACTTGAGTTGGAATGAATCTCTTGGAAGGAATTCGACCCATAGAGAGCTTGGAAAATTTATAAATGTAAAGAACAAAGAATGAAGGCAGATTTTGATCATTTTTAGAATTTGCAATTGCATTTGTGAAGAGGGAGAGCTAGTGGATGACTAATTTCTTGCCTTAGCCAATTTCGAGGGTGAAAGATTTCCATCCAAGTTGGTAATTGGAAAGGCTATTCAAAACTTTCATTTGGAGTTTTAATGGAGTCATTTGTTGTAGGTGTAAGCTACAGGTCAGATCATGGTTTCTTCTAGTGCAACACTTTCTCTCAACCATTTCCAGTTTTGATGGCATATTCTTGCTCCTTGAGGGAGGGCGTTTTTGGTGAGATATTTTACTCTTTGGGGGAGCTTATAATTCCCCATTTATTTTATAATATGAATTAAATACTCCGTTCTTCATATCTAGAAAGTTTCAGGTCAAATTCCAAGTGGAAATGTATAAATGTGATTTTTAATGAAGAAATGGTGCCATTTTCCCCATAGCTCTTGCATAGTGCTCTTGTGGTTGCATATAGTAGTGAAGGAATGAAATTTAGAATTAATGTACATGTTAGATGATATATATCTCTGTAATAACCATCTTATAATATCCACAAGTCGAGATTCCAAGAAAAACTATGTTAAATTGCTCATTAATGGACAAACAATGCCATTTCCCCACTATCTTGTTGTGAACCAATGTAATGTTGATGGATTCGAATGGATAAGTAAAAAACTGATGATTTATTTATGTATGGACTGTTATTTATGTATTATACAAGTTTCATGTTCAGTATATAAGCATTTGAAGTCATTTTGTGAAGTTTCATTACATTTGGAGAAGATTTGATGCCATTTCCCCCAGGGTCGAACGAGTGATTTTTGCTGTTGTTTGGGAGAAGGTTAGAAAATAATTAATAATTGATTAATGGTGCACATGAGACCTAAATAATTTACTTTATACATCCCCTACCTATTTTCAGAATTTCGAGTGGTTTTGGAGGCATTTGGAGAGCCATTTTCAGAACTTACCCTGGGGTGATTTGAACCTCAAATTGCTAGTAAAATTCCATACCTGGTCCAGAATCTTAAAAAAGGTTGCAAAAGTATTTGGAGGGACATAATTCATCCCTGAACATCATATTGAAGTCTTAATATCAGTCATATACCTCCTCATAATATTTGGGATCATTTGGGTCAATTTGGAGACCTAAACATCAAAACTAGTCAAAAGTCGAAATTGGGGAAAAAGTGAAAAATTGGGCATTTTAATAAAAACATTAAAAAGGGACATTACAGTGGTATCAGAGCATGATCTTGGAACCTGGTGGGGTCTGATATTCATGAGGACATGAATGCAGGGACCACCATTAGATATTGAAACCAAAAGTGCTTTTGTTGAAGGGGAAAAAAATAGGAGAAGAAGAGCAATTTTTTGAGGAAACTATGACTAGGGATGAAAAGGGAACCTCATATGATGGTGAGGAGCATATAAAAATCACAAAACAAATATTTGAAGACATGAACAATCAGCTTATGAAAGGATTCGAATTTTTGGCTATCCAACTTTTGATAAAATATATTGGTCTTAAGAAAACCAAGGGGAAAAATGCATCAGCTTGCTTGAAGGAGAAAAAGGAGGAGACCCATGAACCACCTAGTTCTGAAATAGGTGAAGTAGAAGAAGCAGTACATGAAGAGGATCGAAAGTCACTACCAAGTGACTCTGAAAAAGATGATGAGACATCACATGAGCATGAAGAATATTCTCTTGAAAATATTGAAAATCATTTCAAGACACATTCTACCTTGGAAATGAAACCAAGAGCATCTACTGTTGGATGTTTGAACGATGAAGGAGTACCTAATGATGGGTGATCACATATCTATGTTGGTGACATAGAGATCACTTTTGACAGTATTGCTGCAAGTCAAAATTCCCTTAAGCATGAAAATGAAGACCTTGTAGCAGTTGAAGAAGAAACAATATCAACTTCCCCATCACCACTTGAGCTTCATGAAGTTGGTCCAAATAAGAAGGAAGAAGATGAGGAGGTTCATTTGAAAGAGCCCCATTTTATTGAAGGGTCCTTAAATATGAATGAAAATAAGATCCAAGAGTCCCTTAGCATTCTCCATGACACTCAAGAATTGGTGTCAAATTCTTGTTGGAGAGCTACTTCATTGGAGGAAACATCCTTCCTTGAAGACATGGAGAAGATTCAAAGAGAAATGTGCCACATCAAAGGTAATTTCATGTATTTGATTTTTGATAGAAACTATTTGTTTGCGCTTAATTAATTGTTACATGATGCATACTTGAAGAATAATGAGGATAATCATAAGCTCACAATTCAAAATGAGCAACTTCTTGAAAAGTTGCAAGATACTTGTTTTTTCTTCCATGTTTTAGATTGTCAAATGGTAGATTGTTTGGAGGATTCTCATGACATGGTGGATCATGAGAAATGTGGAAATTTGAATTTGCTTGATGTGTTTGAATATGAACTTGAAGATATCCAAACAGTTGATGTGGTGGAAGAGGAACTTGAACTGTGTCTTGATGAAGGTTATGCAATTTTTAAAGAAGAGCATGATTCCTCTACATTGGAACCAATCTATGACAAAGGTTTCACACTTTTGAAGGAGCTGCATGATACTACGCATATGGATCCTTCCCATGATAAAAATTCAGCACTTTTTGATCATTTGGGTGAGTTAGTTCATTCTCCTACATCCTACAATTCCATGTTTTGCAGCATTAGTCTCAATGAAGTATGGGTGAAAGGGTTCTTTTTTATGGTGCCACATGAGGAGTATGGAACTCCTAGATTTACTTTTTATGACATGGTTGGAGCACATTCTTATTCACATTTGAAGTAGCATCCTTTGTTACTTTATGATGATGCACATTTGCATGGATGCACCTATGATATGCATTTGAGTCACTTGAAGACTCATGGTTTGTCTTGCTCAACACTTGGTTCATTTGATGTTGGAGGAACTTCATCCAACACTGGGGTGAATATATTTATGATTGGAGAATATTTTTGTTGGAAGCCACATACTTTGTTATATCTTCATGATTATCACATTCATGGATGAAGGGTGAGACTTCTTTGAGTCATTTGAAGTCTCCTTGTTTTTTCTGCTCATTATTTGGTTCAGAATTTAGTGGAGATTCTTCATTCACTTCTTGGATGAAGGAATATATGGCTGAATATTTTGATGCACATCATATCCTTTTGGAGCATCATTATAGGACATGGTATCCTCACCTATGTCATTGGAGCAAATTTGATTGGTTACTTGCTGATTCTATGCACTTGGAAAATGGTTGTCTACTTGCTTGGAGGTATAAGCACTTTCATGACTCTTTGATGAAGCATCTTCTTTATGTACATTTTCATTATGTTGTTATGTACTTTGATGATATATATTTTGTACTCATGATGTTTGGAAGAATGCATACAAGAAAATGGAATCCAGGAATCCTCTTATCTGATTGTATGGGTTGGAGAGCACTCTTAATTGTTGGGGTGCAATGCAAGCAATGGGACCTTGGAATAATTTTTGTCTCATTGGTTTCAATTTTTTTGGGAAATAAGTATGGGGAAATTGAGTTCCCACTTAATAAAGTGATTTTAATCAGAGTAGTGCAGCAGAAAGCATGGTGGTTCCTCTCTAAAACTTTCATGGAGTCTTGAGGACTCAAAATTTGGCAACTTAGTGGCAGCTTCAAAGAGTTATATAGTGGAAAAGAAGGCAGGTTATTCAACACATATGTTTGGAATTGCTTGAGGACAAGCAATATTGGGAAGGGAGGATTTTTCCTGTCCCAAATTTGGCATTGGTTCACAATGGCCTAATCCCAATGACCATATTCATGAGAGTTTGTCAAATTGATGTTAAGGGTCAAAATATTGCCTAGGAGGAAAATTATTAATTTCCTAGGTTGAGGGCGGAAGCTTTGGGATTTGACATAAGGAGGATAATAAATGATGTTTGCACATTAGAATGGCATAAATATTTAATAAAGGAGCTAAATAAATATATACAAGTGAAAATCAAATTGGCATTTGATCATGAAGACACATGGAGGAAGTGGGACCCACATATGGCTAGATTTCCCCTACACTTGTCATCATTCTCTCACCAATTTGAATTCAAGGTGAACGGTAACATAATTGGGGGAGTTCAAAATTTATTATTCATGGCATGAATCATCCAAGGTCGAAATGTAGAAGAAGAGTAACTCCCATGGAAGAGGAAAAGGCAATTTGGAGCTAGTGGGACACTTGGGCTAGATTCCTTAGCTCTATGACAACAATGATGAAGATGCTATGACACCTATGACACAAATAAGAACTGAAGGCTGAAATATGACATATATGACATTTCAGGGCTAAAAATAGCCTCCAATAGGGTTCTCAAGTGATTTAGGGCAACTAAGATGCTTCCACATGTGATTTGGTGGAAGTGGGAGACTAGGAATTGTTGTACAAGTGGCATTCTTTGGAATCTCTTCCCAACTTGAGTTGGAATGTATCTCTAGGAAGGAATTCGACCCATAGAGAGATTAGAAACTTTATAAATGTAAATAACAAATAATGAAGGCAGATTTTGATCATTTTTAAAATTTGCAATTGCATTTGTGAAGACGGAGAGCTAGTGGATGACTAGTTTCTTTCCTTAGCCAATTTCGAGGGTGAAAGATTCCCATCCAAGTTGGTAATTGGAAAGGCCATTCAGACCTTTCATTTAGAGATTTAATGGAGTCATTTGTTGCAGGTGTAAGCTATATGGAATATCATGGTTTCTTCTAGTGCAACACTTTCTCTCAACCATTTCCAGTTTTGATGACATATTCTTGCTCCTTGAGGGAGGGCATTTTTGGTAAGCTATTGTACTCTTTGGGGGAGATTATAATGCCCCATTTATTTTATAATATGAATTAAATACTCTTTTATTCATCTCCAGAAATTTTCAGGTCGAAATTCCAAGTGGAAATGTATAAATGTGATTTTTAATGAATAAATGGTGCCATTTTCCCCATAGCTCTTGCATAGCGCTCTTGTGGTTGCATATAGTAGTGAAGGAATTCCATTTCGAATTCATGTACATGTAAGCTGATATATATCTCTGTAATAACCATCTCATAATATCCACAAGTCGAGATTCCAACAAAAACTATGTTAAATTGCTCATTAATGGACAAACAGTGCCATTTCCCCACTACCTTGTTGTGAACCAATGTAATGTTGATGGATTCGAATGGATAAGTAAAATACTGATGATTTATTGATGGATGGAATTTTATTGATGTATTGTACATTTTCATGTTCAGTATAATCATTTGTAGTCATTTTGTGAAGTTTCATTACATTTGGAGAAGATTTGATGCCATTTCCCCCAAGGTCGAACTAGTGATTTTTGTTGTTGTTTGGGAGAAGGTTAGAACAGACTTAATAATTGATTAATGGTGCACATGAGACCTAAATAATGTAATTTATACATCCCCTACATCTTTTCAGAATTTCGAGTGGGTTTGGAGGCATTTGGAGAGCCATTTTCAGAACTTACCCTGGGGGCATTTGAACCTCAAATTGCTAGTAAAATTCCATACTTGGTCCAGAATCTTAAACAAGGTTTCAAAAGTATTTGGAGGGACATAATTCATCCCTGAAAATCATATTCAAATCTTAATATTATTCATATACCCCCTCAGAATATTTGGGATCATTTGGGTCAATTTGGAGACCTAGACATCAAAACTAGTCAAAGGTCGAAATTGGGGAAAAAGTGAAAAATTGGGCATTTTAATAAAATTTTAAAAAGGGACATTACAAGAATCCACAAAACTAAGGAGGATGTAAGAACAAAGACAAGATGAAATTTAAAAGAGTGGTGGTGGGCATTGTTGATATCTCAATCATCACAAGAGGAGATGATGTTCAGTTCTTGACCATTCAAGAAGACAAATCCACAAATATCAACCATCAAAAACTAAAAAAAAAAAGAATATAAGATTCAATTCTTATATATCCTAGTTACAAATCCATCTTGGATGATTTTCTATGTGTCGAGTCTTTCACAAGTATTAGTATTTTCCAAGAGGCTACATGAATACTTGTTTCTTTATGATGCATGGATTTTTGACCTACATGTAGCACTAAAATTCTCACTTTCTTTTAAAAAAAAATTCATTACTTAATGTCTATATTTCACTCACCATTTCTTAAGGGTTTTATGTTTTAGTTATATTATGGTTTCAAGTTGATTATCGAATTTTTTTTAATTGCATAGTTGGATCTACATTTCACTTTTACTTTTGATTGTGGATACAAGGTATTGTTGACACTCCTTCTTCCGTAGAAGGAAACTTGTATTTTCGATTCATTGACTTTTAACTCATTGATTGTGGTTAGTTGTGAATTTTCTTTCCTATCCCTTCTGTTTGACTTTGATAGTACCATGGAAAAAAACATGCTTGAATCATTTTGCATGTCTTTCTTGTTTTATGAGTTGAACTAAAGGATATTTTTTAAGACAAATCATGGACACTTTGTAAAAGTCTAGTAGCGATTGGGACATAGGCTTATGGACAGACTAGTTATTGGTTATCCTTGCATCTTGACTGGTGGGAAACTCTCATGTGCTTGGGATCCACTCATACACTAATCAATTGCTCACGTGAAAGGTGAAAAGTTGAATTCTAAAGGTTGAAAACAAAAATCTATTATTTCAATTAGCTAGGTGTAACAAAGCAATAAAACAATCCCAATAGCTAGTATTTATCCCCTATCGGGATGGAAAAGGCCATTGCTTCCCACATCCACTAAATTTTAAGCACGTGTTAAGTTAAATGGTAAGGATTTGGAAAGGAAGTGTGTTGGAAAATTAGGGGACATGCAAATATATCCATTGGGGCTATGGACACTTACATTGTATATTCTACAATTTGTTATGATGTATATTACATACGTATTCTGGTGCTTTGCCATCATATAGCTTCATTTGGATTAGAGTTAAAATGTTGGGTGCAATGACAATACTTAGCCTCATATACCATTTAGGTATGGTAAAAAAAAAGTGAAGTTCCAATTATCCTTTCATCTTACTTCTTTTTTCGTGGGTTATTTTGTCTTTCATACAGACCCATGAACATAGCTTAGTCATGAAATCAATGGATCCCTTCTATGTTTATTGAAAGAGATATTTGGTGCCCAATACTATCATGTATGAAATAGTCTCATGCTCATATTAATGGGTGGGTGAGAGAATCCACATGAGCCTCTTAGCAATGGGTACCACACTTGCTATGTTGATCATGACCATGCATCCAGGGAGTGGAATTATATGTTGCAGGTGACTACATGCAAGGATGTAAACTCATATAGATTATGCATTTGTATGGATGTTCCCTCAAAGGACAGTAGTCGAGCTTTGACACACTACACCAAAACGTTTGGATTGACATGGAGGTCAGTCAACTATTTAGTTTAAATGGTATTAAATTAAAGCATTTGAGCATCTTTAGCGGTGGCTTACAAATACAGTCAAGCTGAGAATAATCTTGTAGCTGCAACTATAATGAAACCGAATAGAAGTTTTTTTATGTTTTTACCTGATTTGTTTTAGTTTGCAGTAAAAAAACTCTCTTTTATAAAAATTAAAAAGTGACAAAATAGTTATATTCGGAGGTCAATTGTATTCTTTGAAATATGACCTTCAACCCGTAAACATGGAACGGGTTACTAGATATTTAGACATTCTAAATAATATCAAACAGAGGGCCTTCTAGCCAGAGCTAACACTTTACCCTAGGATTAGTCGGCCACTGTCATCTAATCAAAGGCTATTTCGGAAGTACTTCAACAAATTATGTTGATTGATAGTTGAAGGAAATAAACAGAGGGTAAGAGAATTTAGATGAAGTAGCCTCTCACTTCAGCATTCATGTTCCTAAGCACACAATGGAGGAGTCAACTCAGGTCCTTGTTTCAGTTGCTTCTGCATGACCTCCACCTTTGATAGCGTACAAAGAAGCCAACAAATTTCCCACTTCCACTTGGAAATCCTTTAGCAGCCTTGTTTCCACTATCCAGGATTTGGATCAACAACATTGCCTTCTGCCTTTGGGATTCCATTTATCTTATCTGAGAAGCATTTTTGGGAAGAGAGTAGCTATTTTTTTTTGGAGGTGGGTTATTAAAGAGGGTTGTGCTCACTTTTAAACGTTAAAGCCACGCTTGGATTCATGCTAGAGTGAGGGACTGAGCAACTATAACCAAATGCACTTCCCTGTAATGGTTGCTTGTGATGACCTTCACGTATCTCTAATTAACCAGCCAAAGATGTTGCTTGATATGGAACGCATTTACCAAAGATATCTCCAATACTTAGTAGTTGAATAGTAGAGAAATATGTCATTTTATCTTCTCTCCTTGAGCTTGAGATTACTTCCCTTGTCAGAATGCCTTGTCTTCTTTAGTTGTTGTATAAGTTCTTAAAGTTTTCTTCAATAGATTACTCCATTGGTTCACTTCATGCTTCCTTTAAGTTTACTTCAAATTCTATTCCAAGGGCCTTTTACAACTCATCAAGCTCATCATTGTAACTTTATGCTTCTAGTATTTCATGACCAATGCATACCACTTGCTTACTTCAATGAGGAACATAAGATACCATTTTTCTCATCTCCAAAGCAGTTAAAGATAATGATTAAGAAATAGAGTTTTTTTTTTGTTGCTTTTAGAAATACCATAAGAACTTACTGCCAATTGTCACAAATAATTCCAACTTATTTATCCTACCAAAAGGCTCCTCACATAAGTTCTTCCTTGTCTTGTTCAATAACAATAATAAATTAGAGGTAACTAAAAATATTGACATTAAATGAAACAAAACAATGTCCTTGTATTGTACAGTGCATTCTCAGTAAATGGAAAACAACCCGCTTCAATTGATCTTTGGTTTGGTTTGTCTTGGTCTTCGACAGGAACAACAGTACAACTGCCACAACAATGAATCCCAATAAATTTGCCATATCAAATTGTACTTCTATTTGTCATTGGCGTCTGCAATGAGTAGGGTACAACATAGTAGCATTTGTGGTCTCTAGAAACATTGGGATGTCTCTTCAAGCATTGAAAGTGACCTCATTGATTCTCCATAATGCATGTCTCCCATTGTTGCTGCAACTACCCCTGAATATTTGATCTCATCATCGAGAATGATGGTTTGTCATGCATTGTTCTTTCACAGGGAAAGAAGTTATCATTGATGCAATAAACTTCATGGTAAACTGAGCTTTTATTTTCTCCAGAAATAAAAATGTTGCCATTTCTTGTAAGAGTAGATTATATAGCTTGACATAGACAATGCAAGGGACAACTTGATCAATATAAGGTATATAACGATCAATGCATTCCAATCATCTTACAATTGCAACCAGCCAATCTAGTGAAAATGCATGACAATTCCTTATCATTGTTGTTGCCTCCAGTAGTAACCAATGAGCTGCTTCTAACTATCAATGCCACAAACAGTTTTCTAAGTAAAGTGGCTTGATATAGCTTTTCTCCCTTTGATAACTTTTCTAAGAAGAATTTATTCAAACCTGGATAATATTTTAATGAGGACCTTATCCAAACCCTTGATCTGCTCCTTCTTCCTTATAGTCTTCGTATTTGACAATCATCTTCATCTTCATTCTTGTTTGCTATAATCAACCCTTCTTTGCTGCTCTCTAGAGTTGTCCAAATATTAATTCTTGTGCATTCTTAATTCTTGGTCTTTAAATTGCAATGAGAGCGTATTTGACTCTCATTCATTCAAATATGCAATAAAGGTTCTCATACCAATTAAGTACACTCTTTGAAGTTTTAGGAATTCATTTTGTTGCCATATTGTAACATGTTGATGTTTTTTTTTATTACCATGGACCTCAATTCATAGTATTTTGAAGATTGTAATTTGACCTTTGGAACTTCCATGTTATCATACTTCAGAACTGTTGTTATGGCCTATAGGAGTGCTCATATAGATGAGAACTTTGTTGTCTCAACCTCAGTATCTTCCCATGGATTGTACGATCAATACCAACAATCTTTCTTCTTTATATTGAACTATTTCCTTCAAGGTATCTCCAAAATTCTCAAGACCTGATGCCTTCAAGTATGCTTTGAGCTTCATATAAAAAATATTCAATAGCTATGTCATCCCAAGTTAAAATATATGTTCTAATTCCATGCCACTCCATCATTCCTTTCAGAGCTGTCATGGATCGATCTTTTGTACTATTGCTTCAATAGTTCTTCCATGATTGTAGGTGCCATCATCAAAGCTTTTCAATAATCCTTGTCAACAATCCTCTTTATTGACAATAGGTCGACTACAAGTTCAACACTTATTTGGAATATGTAGTCCTTTATACAATATATGTCCATTCAGTGTGGGAGCAATAATTTATTGGGATTTTCTACTTCTACACAATGACAAATTTTTGCTGAGTTTTTCAAAGATATTTGCAAATGTCATTCAAACTTGCCACTAGAGTTCTTTGTTCAACACACTTTACTTTCTCAATCAAATTTTTTGAATTTAATCAATCCTAAAATGCATTCAAGGTCACTTTAATTTTCCTCAGTCCAACTTCTTTCAAACTCTTTTTAAGTGCTCTCTTGATGTTCACCAAGCAACCCTAATATACCATCCATAACCATCAAACTTCACTAATTTGAACTTTGGTTTTTGACAATGTTACTTAACTATCCAATTACTTACACAACTACTCTACAAAAAGTGTATTCCAAACTGAGCTCTATACTCTTCTATCTATCCAAATCACTATGAAATCATCAATATTACAAACACTCTCTAGATTATCCACAATGAACAAAATATGGTCAATATCATTTAATTCTCTATTGTAAGCCATACACTTTGAGGAGCCCTTCCATCGATATTCTCACAGATTTTTCCAAGCTAAGATTCGGAAAATGACAATTGGCCAGTTTTACTATATGTCTCCAGTTACTACCATACCCATCTCAAACAACCCTCCCCATTATGTATGGAACAATTCAATTTTAGTTGTAAAGACAAAAGCTTTGTAGATATCTACCTATCACTATGAGTTGATGAGTATATATAAGTGATAATGAGATTGGATTGGTGTCTTTCATGTTGAATTTAGGGCCTTTGTCACTCTTTGAAAGCTATTTTACTTATTACATCTGACCTTCGAAGAAGGATTTTCTTTATTTTTTTTTAACTTTTGAAAGGAAGGGGATAATAATTTCATTGTGTAATTAAGGTTCCTTCATATAGGATAACAACTCTACATGATAAAAGCCTTGATAAAAGCATTGTACATCACTTCTCAGAAGATATACTATAACAACAATTCATTTTGAGGTAAATATTTGCATTTTGAGCAAGATATAGGACGTGAATAACTCTAAAACGCAGAGCTGGGTATTTTTAATGAAGTCTGGGACCTGAGCAACAGTGAGCTTGTGATAATATTTGAAGGAACCATCCACTTCTGGAAAGCATAATGACAATCCTGGATCAGACTTAAACTCAACAAACACTAAGGGAAGGCCTTGTAGCAAGTCATCTTTTCAGAACCATGGCATATTGAGGGTCGACATGATAATAAAAATGCAAAATTTGTAGAGCTAATACAACAACATTTATTGCATGAACTTCATCTAACATCCTTTGAAATAGCCTGTATGCTTCATCAATCTTGTGTTGCTTTCCTAAATCATCAATCAGAGAGGAATATGTTACTACATATGGCTTACAATCCTTTTCTTTTAAACTCTCAAAAAGGTTGCAGGCATCATCCAACCTCTAAATATTGCACAACCTATCAATCATGATGTTAATTGTCATTACATTTGGAAAAAGACCTGCATGTGCCATTGCCTCTTTCATTTTCTAAGCATCATCTAATCTATCTTCCTTGCATAGGATATCAATAATAATATTGTAGGTAGAGATATTCGGTTCTGCATCTTATTTCATTTTAGTGAAAAGAATATAAGCATCATCCACTCTACCTCTCTTACCAAGGAATATAAGAATACATGTATATGCTATAGTGTTAAGTTTACATCCCTTTTCTGCCATTCTCTCAAGTAATTTGTAAGCTTCATCAAACTTGCCAGCATTTCAAAAGCCCATGGGCCATCATTAATGTGTTATACGCATAACCAGATGGAACCTTTTTGACGATTTCTATGTTCTCAAACATTTATACTGCTTCATCCAATCTATTTTCCTTACAAAGTATGACAATCATAGTTGTATATGTTACATCATATGGCAAGATATTTGTGCCTTCATTTCAAGAAAGAACTTCCAGGCCATTATATTTTACCTACCTTTCCAAAACATATATGTTGACATTATACAAGACAATATCAACACCCAATGCATTGCTTTTCATTTCATTCAACAAAGACAATGTAACATCAAGCTTTCATTCAACGTGCAATGTTGGTGGAAAGAAATCTAACCCATGTCATATTTCCTTGATTGCAATATGAAGATAGGAAGTCAAAGTTACATATAGAGGATATGTGACTTTTATAACAATTAAAAAGCGACAAAATAGTTATATTCGGAGGCCAATTGTATTCTTTGAAATATTCCCTTCAACCTGTAAACATGGAACATGTTACCAGATCTTTAGACATTCTGAATAATATCAAGCAGAGGGCCTTTTAGCCAGAGCGACAGAAAACACTTGATTTTTTTTTTAAACTCAGACTCGTCGCTATAGCGATGGAAAACAGTTAATACTTGTTCATCTGGTGATGAGTTACCGTGTCTATAGTGACAAAATGTTTGTCTCTATATCCACGGAACCGCCGCTATAGCGACAGATGCTTGGAGCACTTATCGATGGACTTGCTATACAAGCGATGGAATGTTCGTCGCTTGTATAGCAAGTCCGTCGGTAAGTGCTCCAAGCATCTGTCGCTATAGCAATGGTTGCTTGGCTATAGCGACGAACATTCTGTCGCTATAGCCACAGTAACTCGTCATCGGATGAACAAGTATTAACTATTTTCCGTCGCTATAGCGACGAGCTACTGTTGCTATAGAAATGGTTTACAGTCGCAATAGCGACGTTGTTTGGTTTTTTAAACATAATCTACACACGCCACGTTTCGTGTCTTTCCTTTCGCTATAGCGACGAACGTTTTAAAGTGTTGCTACAACGACGAAAACTGTTCCATGAAAAAATGGGGTCATGTTTGTCGCTATAGAAACGCACAAGTGTTGCAATAGCAACAATTTTCCGTGGGAAAAATGTGCACATGTACTAGTGTTCCTTGATACATGATCTTTGCGGCTCCTTTAGATATTCTCCATTCCTGCAAATCTAACCACAAAAATCCTTCCTACTCTTCTACTAACAATTGAAATTCAAGCTAGATCTACTTTCAAACTAATTCAAATTCAAAATCAAACATGGAGGGAAAACTTTGAACAAGAATTGGGGGAAAAACTAAATTGATTCATATTATATGCAAATGGAGAAATGCTTGCAATCCTTGAAGATGCCTTCCTTCTCCTTCTCCTTTTATCCACTCCTCTACCTTCATGCCCTTGATCACCAATTTCTTTTTGAATTAAATGAGATCCTTGTCTTGAATTCTTTAGTATGCCTTTGCTCTTTCTCATGTTTTGATTTATTTCATCAAAACCCACTTTCTATAGTTTTTTTTTCCAGGATTCTGTGTCATTATTCCAGACTATTTTAGGCACAATTAATGCATATACCATGCATTTCTTTCCACTTTCAACTGGTGGAGACTGGATCGGGGCCTTTAAGTGGGTAATTCAATCATTGAATATTTCCTCTTTATGCTACATGTTTTTCCACTCAAATATTCTAATCGTGGAAGTGGTGGTCATATAAGAGAGGACTGTCTCTTATTGTACTTTATTTTTGTCTTCATGTTGAGAGCAAATAGTAAATTGTGCTTCTAAGCTTCACTGCTTAAGGGTGTTAATTTGATTGTTAACAGATGCCCCCTAACGTGTGAGGTCCAAAGCGATGCTGAGGGTCGAAATGCATTGTCTATGATACTCTTTATATGTTGAAGTGATCAAGGATGAAGGGAAAAGGAGTAGGATCGTGGATGCAAGAGTTGGAAAAGCACCTGCAAAACAAGGTGATTCCCAAAATATACAATATATTCTCGAGGTGGGTATACCCATGCTCAACAGTAAACAATCATGGCCACAAAAAACACACAGTGGGTCCATGTCAAAAGTAAATTTTCAGAAATGTAAACATGCACTTTGATGAGTGTGAGACAACAAGGTCTTCATGGTACTTCTGACATGGTAGTTTAATCTTGCGCAACTCGGGAAGTGCATCAAAGGTCTTCAATACAAACTGACGATAGTACGAGTTTATACCATGTGAATAGATGAGCTTATGTCGAGCATAATAAAACATTATCTGATTAGCGGTCATTGGTGTATACCATTAAAAAATGCGAGGAGGCCCACCAACAATGATGATGGTGTCCAAGGTACTGAGTACAATCTAGCAAGTGTGAATAGATGTTCTGAAGACGAACACTTGTAGAATCAAATAATCAGGGGTCACTGATGTATACTCACTGTCATTTGTGAGCAAAATTGCCACTAATGACTACAAGATCCAAGGTACTCCAGGGTTCCTAGATGATGATTTGGCGTTGATAGGAATAGATCCATCATAAGGAGGGAATTAATCTATCCCACATAAAGCAATACGGAATTGAGATTGATAGTCTGATATAATTTGGTAGAGTTGGGAGATCCAACACTGTATACTGACACAAGGAAGGCTAATATGATTGGTTAGGAATATTTGAGGAATGGGCGACATTATTTTGACTTCCCTTGAACACATTACATGACGCATAGTGGCAATTGGAAACATAGGACTCGAGTAACCGACCTTGATGAAATCCGCAAATGTCATATGCATTAACGAAAGCTCCATAGATGATGGGAAGGATAACCCATTGGTGGAGATCTGTTCAAATAACTGGCATAGTTTCCCAAGCCAGATGTAGTTGGTGTACTTGTAATTGAGAGGCAAGGATATGTGTCATGTTCAAGGGTGACAAGGACTGACTTTTTCCTTTTATCCATGATGAAATATGAATAGATTCAGTAATCCCCCCTTTTTTCGATTTTGTATTTTTCAATTTTTAATACATTTTTCATTTATTAGCTTGAAAAAGGAATAAAGCATGCTATGGTACATTAGAGGAAATGAGTGTCTCAAGGGCATGGATCAGACCAAGGCAATGATACATATTGCAAACAAGGGCTGAGCTAGTTATGTACACTCTTATGGGTGTTTCCTCCATGGGTATAGGTCAAATATACAGAAGCATTGGTTTATAGGCATCATGTAGCAAAAAGTGTCCGCAAAGGAAAATACGCAACATAAGCAATAAGCAACGAAGCAGTAGGAACATATTTTCAAGCAGATATTTTAACACATGCTTATGTAAACTGACACAAAGTAGTGATCCCATCAAGTTCTGGTTAGAAATGTATGAAAGAGAAATATGCAGTCTCAAACTCCAAGCCATGATGGTACTAACAAGGATCCTAGGCCTATGAGAATAACTCAGCATGGGCACCAGAACAGAAATGGGTTGTTGACTATAGTGTCCCATATTCGGTAGGATCTTCTATCAAAATGGTGGAAAATACAGATATGATGAGCTAATCCACCAATTTCCAACATGTTCGACCCTAGGGCAAGTTTGGGTTGCAAAAGGTTCAAATGCATCATAATAGAGGGATAATCTAAACCTATATGAAAGCTTCTAAATATACCTAATCAAGTCGAGGAATGTGCAAAGCATGCTCCTATACTTGGGTAGATTTAAACCAAGTATGTTCCCATTGGCCCCACAAAAGGAATGTCCAAGCCAGAGATGGTGGTTGAGAAAAAGGTTTGCAAAAAGAGAAAAATAAAGGGTCAAAATGTAAATCATCATTGCATTGACATTTTGACATTTTGAAATTAAAGGATGTTGACATACTAGTTTATGACTTCCAGTTGACAAACAAAGGCACTCTTCACTCCAAGACTACATATATTATCAAAAGATTGTTGGCACAAGAAATAGTTGCAACATGGGAGTCTACTAACCCAAGGCGTATATCCATAATGAATATGGCATATGAAATGTTGGGCATACTTGAAGACTCAGATGGTGCACTCATTGATAGTAGAGAAGAATACGGGTCATATACATCTTCATCCGATAATTCATCTGAAGAAAATGTAGTTTATGATGGTGTGTCATAATCCATGTGTTGATTTGAATATTTGCACATAAAACATTTTGTCTTTTTTATTAATATGACATTGTTTGTGTGGCAACTCTAAAGGAGTGTTTGAATTTTGATATGAATCACTTCTATGTTTTATGGTTTAATATATGATTTTATTATGAATATTATCATAAATTATTTTATATTATATGGAAAGAGTGGTGAAATAATTTCTTGAATAATTTGTGGTTAACTCAGTGCAAGTTTTATATAGTGTTACTAAAAGATTTAATAAATACAACTTTAAATTATGATTAAATGATATAATAATGTCTTTTCTTGAAAAAGTGTGCTACCCGTAGCATTGGTTTTCAATTCAGAACTTGATTTTAAGGTTTTTGTAAACAACGATAAGGATTGTTTTGGTCCATGTCTATATTTTTAACCACATGCACAAAAAAAGTGGTGCTACCGGTAGCACCACTTTTTGATTTGGGGTTGTTTTTTGGTATTTTTTAAGCAAAAATATGAGTTTTATGGCTAGAGTTCTTGTTTTGAGTATAAAGTTCTTGTCAAATTGCATAACTTGTTGATGAAGAACAATCAATATATTTATTATTAAATTATATAGTAAAAAAATTGTAAAATTATGGCTTATAATAATAGGACAATTAATAATTAAGTTACCTATCAAAATCATATTCAATTATATGGCTAGAAATTTGAAAGTGTTGATATACTTTAATTTTATTTTTTTACTCATGTTTTTTTTTTCCTGGGAAAATGTCCGTAATTTTATTTCAAAAAGATGATTAAAATTACATTCTGCAGATGTAGTAGAATCACAAGGATCCCTACATTTTCACATATTTATGTCCCATATAAGCAGATACAACAGCTTATAAAGAGCTGAACCAAAAAAGAAAGATAAACCCAATAAAATTTCGCCACAAGAAGATGTATCTTGAACAGCACAGGTGGTTGGGAAGCCAAAAACCCCCGCCGGCCACCAAGAAAGCAAGACGTCTTCAAACCGAAACCCTCAGCAGAAGAAACAGCAGATCCAAGTCTGTGGACAAGCAGCAAACTCTGGATCTCCCAAACCAGCGAACAGCCAGCAACTACTGATGAAGAAAACGGCCAGACACCCTGCGCGCCAGATCCTGCGATGCCTCCACCGCACGCCGTCTCCTGCAAAGAACCAACACAAGTTCTACTGCAGCGGTCTGATAGCTCAATTCTTTCCCGGGCTGCTGCCACAGAAGACGCAGACCCACGAACTCCACGACTTCTGATTAACAGCAGCACCAATGCATTAATGAATCTTGGCTTTCGCCATCGAACCAGACGTGCCCTGAAATGGCCCGAGAGCGGGCGCTGGTGCTAGCGAAAGCCCTGGTGCCAATGCTGAATGGGCGGAGACTAGTAAGATAAAGAAGAAGCGTGTACGGATTTTGGATCCGGAGCCCTGCGGCTAACTGCACGCCGCTTCTCCAGTTATTGAAATCATCCTAAACACTCTTGGGCAGCATTCTGTCTGACACCATCCATGAGTGCCATTCCTCCATTCTTCGGCAGCGATTCTGCGGGGAACAACGTGATATAGGTCTTCTTTCAGATTACAGCTTGGATTTGAAGAATACCTGCGATAAGCACAGATCCAAGAAAATCATTCTGTGGCTAAAAAGAGACCGTCGCTGAATGCCCCAGGCACCAGGCAGATAGCAAGAATGGCCACCAAGCTGCCCGTCAGGACCAGAGAGCCCATGCACTGCAGAACTTGTCGCCATTGATCGGCCCTCGTCGCCCCACCCTGGATCCCGAATGCACAGTCGCCGCCACCGCCACAGAGAAGAAACATCATCAACAGAGAGCAACGCAGGGGTGAGGGCGACCATGGATAGAACCATGGCCGCCCCTCCCCCTTTTTTTTTTTTTTTACTCATGTTATTCACTAATTTTTATAGATTATGGTTAATATATATACTTATATAATTGGATAATTTTTCAAGAACTTAATTATGATCATGTTTAGTTTTAATACTCAATTGTTATGTATTTATATTACGTCCCTCTATACAAATAAAGTATCAAAATAACATTTAAAACCTCTTATAAATTGATAACATGCACATATTATATATATATATATATATTTGTATGCATGCCTTCAAATTTCAATATTAAAGTAGCGTTGGTGGATTACTTTTTGTTTTTTATAGTCATTTTTAAAAGTAAAAAGCAGTCTTAGGGCTTGGCTCCAATAACCATGCAAAATTTATGGCACCAAGATGCTTCTAAAAGTGGATTTAGGAAAAATTTAGGAAAATGAGTGCAGCCAGGGGTGGCAAGTATGGGGTCATCTTAGATTCCAATGGAAATTAGTAAATGAACTATGAAGGGAGATTAGGGACTATAACAAACAACCAAGCGGAGGATTTTCTCTTCTCCAAGGGTTAAAAATCTTTGACTCAAATTGTGCTAAGAACATAACTATCATTAAGGACTCTTTTATAACAATCAAACTCATGAAGAGATTGAATACTCCGTATGATGGCGAAATTGCTAGAATTATTGAAAGAATACAAAAGGAGTCTCTTTGCTTTGAAAATGTTAAGTATAATCATGTTATGAGGGAACATAATTTTCAAGTATATAATCATACCAATAAACCCTCATAATTGAAAGAAGGGACACTAAAAAAAATTGGGAGTTATCATTCCATCCTATTCCATAGGGTTTCCATTAACTTCAACAACAAATGCATGTCCTCCGTGTTGCCATGATGAGGATAGGATATAATATATACTATACAATTGGGAGTGTGATGCTATGGGCATTATTTCCACATGATCCTCCTAATGGACAACCAACACTCTGAATTGATTTGGAGCTTAAGTTGGAATGCATGCAGGGTAATGGTGACAAGGGAAGGCTAGGGTAGATATAGTGTCGCAATAACAATTCCTTCTCTACTTTTCTTCACCACCTCATCTCTGTTATATTCTTGAGTAAGCAATCTCTTTGGACATAACATTGTTTATCTTTCATTATCTATGTATATTTGGTTTAGAATTGGATTAAAGTTTTGAAATTTTTTTGGGTTTATCTTCCAATCCTTTGGTTTGGGAAAACTTTAGTGGGTATCTTTTGTGTTTATTTGTCATGTGCTCTTCTATGCTATGATTTAGTAGAATATTGGTAGGGTTAAAGAGCCCCTTGTTATCTTGAATTTGGGTTGTTTCAATACCTTTGAGTGGGCTGGTTGGAACCCCCAAATCTTTGTTTTTAATACAATAACTTAGCTCCACCAATTTGGTTCCATTTTGGTAGTTGGGCATATATATAATTAGAGTAACATGGATAACCCCGATAGCCATGGGAATTACCTCTAGGAAATCCATGAAATTCATAGGGTTCTACATAGACATGAAAATTTTATCAATGGAAATAAGACTTCAGCCTTCTTTGACACAACCAAAGTTCATGGTCAAGAACAAATCTACAATACCTAAATTGCTTTGATAATGGAAATTCTTCTTCAACAAAAGACACAAATCCAAATATTGGAAGTAATTCTCCTTGCTACAAAATATGGTCTATAATATAAATAAGGGTTCTTAGTTGGAAACCTCCAACCTTAGAATGCTAATAGGATCTGCTCCAAGTAATCCTAAAGAAGGGAAAATTGTTCACCAAATGTTGAAAGACATGGAATTGAAAAACCAAGACTCACAACCCACCAATGTTGCCAATATGAGGTAGACAACAAGCATGTTTTGCACTAGCTTCAATTGTATCTATGTTATGCAAAATAATATTGATCTTAAGTGTATTCTTTAGAGTTTATACTAGTAGGAATTTTTTGAAATCCTCTACAAAATATAGTTTAACCTTTTCTACATTAGACTCTTATAAATTTTATCATATGCTATATTATTTATGCATATTGTAATTGTTTTTTGTTATTAAATAAAATAAATGTTGTAGGTTGAGGTCTTTGGTGATTCATCTTTGGTCTTTAATTGAATGAGAGGTGATCTCCATATTAATAGTAATTGTTTGCAGCCTTTAACAGATCAAGTAAAGGAGGTTGATCTAATGTTTGATCATATTTCTTTCACATGTGTGTTCCAAGAGATTAATACACAATTAAATGATTTATCTAAGGAATGATGGTAGTTGGAGGTAGGAGTTTAAATTTTGGAAGTCTTTCGACGGGACCTTGAGTATGTTAAGACTATTTATATGATTTTTCTTAATTTGCATAGTTGTCATTTTGTATCTTGCTTTAATATTCTTCAAGTTTTATTTCATATAGTATGCAAGGGGTTATAAGAGGAATGTGATTATTTTGTTAATTTTTTTAATCATAGACCAATTTTCAAATAGGTTTATGGGAAGGATAGTTTTATTCTCAAGCATTCTTTGTTCTTTTTGAGGTTTGGGGTGGATGTGATCTTTGCGGTTCACAAAGTATCTAATTTTATGCTCATATATCATTTTTTTTTTTGGTGCCTTGAGCACATGAAGAATGTGATCTTCATTATAAACTAGAATAGAAATTGCATTTTTTCCTTGGAAAAACAATGTTAAAGAATTGAAATATAACATATTTACAAATTCGTTAAAAAAAACTATCGATTTGAATAGTAAAACTAAATTTGTAATACAATGCATAAATTATTAAATATTCCAAAATTTACATATGTTTTATGTTTACCTCATTGGAGAACGAGGGAATTGCAAGAGTGGATAACATTGAATTCCAAAAGGAGATGGTGTTGATAGACATTATTACAACACTAAATCACAAGTGAAATTAGCTCGACATATGAAATGAATAATCAACACATAATATTCAAATGATAGATTCATCCGTATGATCATATACATATAATTTAAATCATAACTATCTCTCCATAAAGTAAGGAATACATAGTCAACTTTGATCATCTTAGGCATATCTATAATTCTTGATTTTATGCCTCCACCTATGCACTAGTCAACTTGGTTTTGATCACCTTTGGTGAGATTGACTAGTCAACTACCTAGTTGATTACTTAGTCGAGAAAATTACATTGACTAAACCTAAAGGATCCAGAGTTGGGATGAACCTATTGTTCTAACCCCACCCCTCCTGAATTTAACACAACTCTTTGAATATTTTAGATGTGGAATTATATTTATACACCTGCCCATAATTGCAACACCTTGAATCCCATAGCCCAAAGTTTCACTTACTTATCTTATGCAAATATATTTGTAAGGATATCATCAATATAATATCAATAAACAAGTGACACATTCTTCTTCTATACCAATTGTCTCAAATAATGGACATGAAACTCCACATGTTTCATATTACTATTCAAAACATTGTTTCATATTACTATTCAAAACATTGTTGTTAGTTAATTGTATTAGGATTTGATTATAAAAATACACTACAGTTGACTCCTTGAAAGGAAATTTGATCTCAACCATTAGGTTGTGAATCCACATTGCCTCTATGTTATAATTAAATGTACCTCTATGTTTAGCTTTTATGGTCGATAGAGAAATTTCTTTATGATTTTTACCAAACTGAACTATGGGTCTAGATCCAAGATGAAATACATAATTAAAATTCAACTTCCTATCATCTCCATCATTTTCCCAATCTAAGTCAGTATATCTAGCTAACTATCTGACAATCTTAATGCACTACTTTATACCAAGTTGATATGTACCATTGAACTAGTGAACAATCCAATACGTGGTATTTAAATGTCTCTCTTTTGGATCCTCCATGAACCTAGAGACCACATTAACAACAAAGAATATATAAAACGTTTTATGAGTCAAACAAATGAGGTTACCAATAAGATTCCTATAGGGAGTAGCATTGACTTTTAGAAAATTACACTTCTTCGTTAGCATCACACCCCAAATAATATCCTGTAGCACATATCCTACAAACCTCCCTCTTAAACCTCTATAATACATCCAATACATGTTTAGGTTGAGAGAGAAAGATATTGTCATCCATATGCAAGACATAGACACCCATAAAGAAATGCAATATGCCAAGGTCGATGATTTCAAATGTATATGTCAATTGTCTCTTTAAACATAAAATTTAGTCAACATTACTTCCAATAATGACTAAATCATAAACATAAAGTGAGATTATCAAAGTATCATCATTCTCATGTAAAATATACATCTAGTTCATAATACTTGAAACCAAATTCAAGAAGAACCTATAAATGTTTTGATGTCATGCTCGATGGGGCTTATTTCAAACCATACAAGTATTTCTTTAGTTGACACACAAGACTTCTATCCTTTCCAATGTCAAGGGGTTGTTCCGTATAAAACTCCTCATAGATATAACCATGTAAGAAATAACTTTTGACATCCATATGATGTGTGTCCCATCCAAAACAAGCAATAAGTGATAGAAAAACCTTGATAGAATTCATCTTTGCAAAAGAAGCAAAGTTATTGGTCTTAGTGTATTAAATAACTTCCTACTAAGGAAACCTTTTGTTGACAGTCAAGACTTATGCCTCTCAACAACACCTGCAAATGTGAATTTAGTCTCTGTAGACTCATTGACATTTTGCCACATTATTTCCTTGTGATCAAGGAAACAGGTCCCAAGTTTTATCTTCATCGAGGAAGTGTACTCTTTAGAAATAACATTATCCGTTAAGGTCAACCATGTATATATGCATAAGTATCAAGATAACATGTCTCTAACACACGTGCCATTAAGGAAAAACTACCTCATTGTTTGTAACCTTTAGCCTTTCATGAGTCATTTACATTACCTCCATCAACATCAACTTCAATTGTGTTATTCACCCATTCGGAAATACTAACATCCATTTTAGATAGAGATATTGTATAAAATTCAATGGAAAAATCCATACTCAAGTGATTAGACAATCCATTGCTTGTAGTCAACTTTATTGTAGAAGGTCGATTGTTAATTGGGTATGTCAGGCAAGTTATATATCTAGTTGACAAGTCGATTGATGCACCAATTGAAGGTGTGTAACAATAAAACATTCCAAACTTCTTCAAAATTTCAAATAGAACAATTCTTAGCAATCCATAACATGACTGTCATAGAGAAACACCTTAAGATTGCACATCCCTCCTATAAATAACTTCCTATTCGACTAGATTAAAAAACCTATAGGATTTTGACTCATATGAGTAGCCCACCATGCTACAAGAATGGTGCTTTGTATCTAGCTTATTTCTCTTAACATCTAGAATCTTAACCCATGCTATCCATTCAAACATTATGACATGTCCAATTAAGGGTTTCCTTCAACTTTGTTTTTGAATATGGGTGATATCCCACATAGATGTGGTAATAATAATTTTCAATAGGTAATTTCATGAGTACACAACCTCTACTAGACATTTAGTCAACACCTTTAACTTAAAGTAAACATTGTGCCATTTAGACCAAAGTTCGATTCTTCCTTTTTGCAACCCCATTCAACTAGGGAGTGTAAAATAAATAACTTTATCAAGAGATACAATGTCGTGACAAGTATTTCTTAACTTCCTTACTCGCATATTCTCCTTCATTGTTAGATCTTAGACATTTAACAAGCTAATTGAATTGATTTTCAATCAATTACTTAAATTTCAAGAAATTTTCAAAGGCGTGATCCTTATTCTTCAAGAAATATACCCAAGTATACTTGGAAAACCCATTAATGAAGTTAAAGACATACCTTGCACCAACTAATGATGATTGATTCATTGTACAGAGGTCACTATGGCGTTTAAGTTCCACCAGGTTCTTTGCTCTCTAAGATGTGCCAATCTCAAATGCAACCTAGTGGTGCTTACCAAGCACACACTCTTTGCATACAACATCAAGAGGCACTATCTTAGATATTCTAATAACCATTTTAAACTTCACCATTTTCATATGTCTAATTCACTCATGTGAAATTTTGCTCTAGTCAGAGGTATTGGCTAGGAGTGCAGTCAGTCATATATCCTACTCGAGGAAAACATAGAACTTATATGGTCCTATAATTCAACCTTCTTACTAGTCTAAGTTAGATGGGGTACATACAACAAATTGGTACTCAAATGTGGTACATGATACACATTGCTTACTACACCACTATGGCATTCAGTCCTACCACAAGGCGAAACATTAAGTGCTCAATTGCTTGCAAAAAATATTTATTCTATAGCTTTACTTAATAAAGAAAAGAGAGAATCATCCTTATCCATATGATTGGTGCAACTTGAATTGATTATCCACCCACTTTTAGAAGTGTGAGGACGCAATTCCTAAGGATCTCTAACAAAGAAAGTATAGTTATCTCGTTTACCTTTTAAACCTCTATGTTGCACATTAGTTGGTTGACTAACCGGAACCCTCAAGCTTTTTGAACTTATCATCGATATCTTTGTTCTTTTTCCAACAAACACTCTCAAAGTGTCATGTATTTCCACAATATTAATAGGACTTATTCTTCTTACCTTTCTCAATTGATAGTAGTTTATCTTGCTTCTTTTGGTCAGTTTGTTGGCACAATCCTTATCATGGTAACATCCATGATATTTCTCCCAATTGTATCCTCTCAACCACTTTCTCTATTGTTTTTTTAACCTTTTCCCTTAAGAATATGGGATTGTTACTTATTCTCAAGTAAACCTTCATCAAGCAACTCTCATGTACCTTAATTAGCAAACCACATAAAGAATTAAAGGTATAGTCCTTACCATCTTCTTTTTTCAAATCCAAAGTAGCACAAAATGTTGAACAAAAGGCATCATATGGTGTTTTGTGATTCCTGGAGATTGGTTATATAAGTGGGTCATCTTTCTTAAGAAAACCCTGTCCACATTTACCCATTTTCAACCATATCTCCTTCATGCAATCCAAATAATATTCATTATATTCAAAGGAGATATGATTAAGAGATTTTAACTCTTCCTCTATGTTCATAACCTAACTTCTATTGATCGTATCAATAGAGTCTTCGACTTCTTGATCAAGACTTTATTAAGCAATTGATCTCACTCATATGAAAGTGAATCTCCTTAACAATGTAGGTCATCACGACTCCTATAATCTTGTCCTTGATCACTCAACAAACCCCAAATCCAATTTGCAAGTCATAACATAAATCAATGTACTAGAGAGATCTGACTTGATAGGAGCATGTGTAAAAGTGACTACCTCCAAATCAACTTGTAGACAATAGGTTGGGTCTCAAACCAAGTGCTCTAATGCCATGTTGGAGAACCAAGGAAAAATAGGACTAAATAACAATGAATTCTAAGAAGAGGTGGTGTTGATAGACATAATTATAACAATGAAGCATGAGTATAGCTATACATATGTAATAAACAATCCACACATAATTTTCAATTTAAGACCAATTGATCCAAGAGGATCCAGGATCACTCAAAATTTTAAAAGTCTTCAATGTTGATGGAAGTGGAACCATTGCGAAGGGCTCAACGAGATATTTATAGTGACGTTTGTTTCTCCTTAAATGAACTCCGGATAGATGCAATATAGTGTTCTAAATTTTCTTCAAAATGGTGGGAAAAGTGACAAAAAGAGTGCCATGTGGCACCACTAAAAGGGTGACATGAGGCCTTACCTACATGGAAGGCCCACATGGCGGATTGGAATGACTTGGCAAGGTTGGTTCAACATGAGTTGGCAACTTCATGGACCAGTTATCACTACAAGGAAAAGATCATGTAGTGGAGGTCATAGCGGAGGTAATTTAGTGTTACAAGATTGGAAAAAATTCTAAAAAAATATCCACTACAACCTCCGCAAATGGTAGCGAATGTTTTAACGGAAATTATTACAGATATATTTTATAACTAAAAAAACTTGGCACCCCAATGTTTTAGAGGATGTTGTTTTACTGGTGCACTTTTCTTAAATTGTGTGCACCGGTGCGTGTAGTAACAAAACACTACGGTGTTGTATGATGTAAAAAATTGCATCGGTGCACTCAAACAAAACGAGCACTGGAAAGAACCAAATTTCAACGCTGCACTAGTGGTTGCGTATTTATTATACGCATTGTTACTTACACACAACATAAACGCAGTGATGTGATATGTTACATCATACGCACCGAACAATTTTTAATATTTTTAAATTTTATCGACACTGTCCATTTATCAGAGAGCACCCGTGCATTTCATTATAAAACACACCGATACTTACAAACTATCAAAATAACCCGCTGCATTTAAACAACTCGAACGCACCGACGCGCTTAAACACAAAAAAGCATCGATCCATATAAACTTTGATATTTCTCGGTTTTTATAAACCATTTACATGCACCGACGTGATAAAAAGACGAAAACACACCAGATAAGTTGTCAGTCCTGCGGGCATTCTTATTTTTAAAATATAATGGTGCATTTAATTTGCATTGGAGTGTTGGGCTTGTTGTTTACATAAACGCACCAGTGTGTAGTATTCAGATAAACGCACCGATGCGACATCAATTATAAAAAACAACGTATATGATTCTTTGAATAGTGGCTACTGAAATTGCAATCATATATATATATATATATATATATTAATTCCATTATTTATCTGAAATGGAAAGAATTTTTTTATAGTAATATTCATTTCAATTTTAATTATTGCATTTGTTAGGATTAATTTTTTATATCATAGATGCAAGCATCTATTGTAATATTTAATCATCCATACATTTAATTATCAATGTACCATTTCACATGTAACATTTGACAATAACAGTGAATAATGCAATAGAATAAAAAGTTTATTTTGTTATATATATAAAAGAGTGCATTTGTGATACAAAATAGGAAAACATAGAGATAACAATAATCAAAATGTCAACATGTATGTAATTGTTACACTTATTGGTAAACTGTTGTTTTTCAATTCACACACTGTGTCAAGTATATTATTATACAAAACGTCTGAATTTCACAGACAATTATTTCAAAATATACAGCAAGCTACAACAGCTTGCATTAACATCAAAATTAAATACGGATCATCTTTCTTCGCTAGAACTGTTATCGGTGCTCAAGCCACTTGAATCAATTGGGTTATTTGGCCGAATGTTTTGTTGATTGGATTGTCTGTTTTCCTCTTCTTCAGCTTCCATCTGCAAACATAAAAATAAAGTGTACTAGGTGTATCTACATTGTCAGGAATAATGAAAAATAAAATAGATACTATACATGACTGTAAATTGAAAAAGCGACATACCATAGAAATAATTGAGTCATGAATGATACACATTCTTTCAAAACCAAATCTCATGCCTTTTATCAACAAGTCTTTTGTTGGCTCCACCTCATACTTTGTTTCTTGCAAGTTTTATGCCCCATCACAAATCTTAGATTTCATATAGAGGATTTTTGTTGTTTTATTAATTATAAAATGAGAGAAGTAAAACAATATAGATACTTACAAAATCCACAATTAATTTTTGATACGCCAACATATACTCACAACCCTTGATTAACCCAATGTCAATTAATTCTTCTTATGGATTCTCTTTGTATGTTAACACTTGTTTCAAGACATCTAAGGATTGCCAGTGAAAACAAAAAAACTTAAATATACAAATCACAAACACTACCAAATATTAATTTCTTATAAGGAAATCACAAATACTAACAAACTTTGCTATCAACCTCTTTTTTCTTTATCATCCTGTCTTATGTGCTGAATGGGTTCCATTTTATTTTCTTTTCTGCAACACAACAATTGAAAATTAATATTTAATGTTGAATTAATTAATGAGATGTACATAATCCTAAAAATCAATGATTTCATATATTTGAAGCACGTTTTTGTTGAGATGGCTCCTCCTGCGATGCAATTATGTCCATTTCCTTGATCATCTCCTTGTACACTTTTTTAGACATCCCTACTGGCACATTTCGCATATCACCTCGTTCATCCTTTGGTATTTTCATAATCTTCCTGGAAATTTAAAATAACATTAAATTATTTTTCTGTTGATATGGAAAATAAATATAGCAGAATTAAAATTATTGTTGACGCAGCGACCGTCGACAGGGGTTCACTTCACACTGTCGTCAACAAACCATCAACGGGACTCCCTTATGCACCGGCCCAGAAAGGTTTTACCCTTTCCAACAACACTCACAGAGCGACTGAAGTCTCACTCGAGATGAATAAGGGGGCTGCAGGAACCAAGTTTCCGTAGTGGAGTTGAGGACATGCATCAAACACACATTAAACTCGCAGAAACCAGAGATTATACCTTTCGCATTATACTAACAATTCATCATTGGAAGATTCAATACATAATGGACATTCGCATCAACATGATCAAAATACTGATTCACACGAACAGAAATTACCCAATCACAAAATATTAAACATTTCGCAAACATTTGTATTCGCCATCTAGTAGAAGCAAAGACAAAAGATAGAGCCATAGTCGAACATCTTCATGCATTCATTAAAACCTGCGGAATGACCTTCGCAGAACAATCAATACATCATAACGTAGATACAAAGTATATAAAAAATGGATCAAAACTCAAAGGATCGATGCCCTTAGGCTTACAATCATACTCATATTTATATGAAACTAATTGGTTACAAAATGGTCCACATGACCTATTTCTAACTAACTAAACCACTTGTGCGCTTTCATCGGCTCCTTGTTCTTCACAAATGACCCTTCTTTCGTGGATTATCCCTTTCCACAGTTGTCGGCTTCCGCACTTCATACAGACTAATCCCGGGCCAACATGCCCCCAACACAAACTTGTGGCTCGCCCCCGAGCAACCTCAGCTGGACACCTGTGGTACTGGTCTCGTCCATCATTGTGGTAAACTTATGAAGCTATTCTTGACGTCTGGATCTTGTTGTCATGTACTTCTCGAACTCATCCTCTAGTCTCTTGAAACTTTGATCATCTACCTTGAACTCATCCTCCAGTCTCTTGAAACCTTGATCATCTACCCCTTCTGCACTTACTCGGGCGCTTCAGGCTTGCTTCTACCTGGGGAAAAGTTCATCGTCATCGCCAAATTGTGAAACAGGCCAGTTGCTCTGGCACACCTGTTTCGCACATTTGACTGTCTGCTGCTAGAGCCAGCGGGGCTCTGCCCTTGGTGTTCTAGTGATCGAGGAGACCTCGGATATTCTAACTACTACCGCACTCTTAGACATCTCGGGTGATACCTCATCTTTGTTCCTCCCAAGTGTCTACGCTGCTTCCTTCACTGGTTGTTCATGCACAATCGTCATTCTTGCTCTTAGCACCTGGAGTGCTCCCGTTCGAAATGAGGTGCACCATTGCAACTATCTCACTTCCCTTTTCCACAGCTTCCTTGGGCTTGTTCACCTGACTTCCTAACTCTTTGCATCTAACTTACTGACTCGCATCATACAACCCACTGATTCTCCTCTTCGAACTCTCTCTACTTCGACTTGAATTCTGCAATCCCTACGCCGGTATTTATGCTTGCTTCTCGGCATGTGATCATCATTTGCAAGATCTTATCCATAGGCATCTGAATTTTTCATCATGCTTCTCTGTCATCTTTCCTTGATGCTGATCCGCAGTGATCATACTCGGACTTGACTCCCGCGTGCTAAACGTGCGAAGCATCGACGAGCGACCTTGCTGGCCATGCTTTATTCATGCTTTCCACTTTTTGTCATCATTGGTTTTTTTTTTTTACCCATCACGTTATTTGATTAGCGGTGCAGCCATCTCCGCTGTATCGAGGCGTCACACTCTGTTTTTGTTTTCGCACTTTTGGTAGTTGTCGTTGATTCCCTCTGAATTCTCTGGGTTGTCGTCATGTAATTCCCGAACTCATCCGTTATTGGTTCTATAATATCTGTGTCCCACATTCTTTCAATCTCAGCCTGTACTCTCTCCTTGTACCTTGGATTCAACCGGTAGGGCCGCTGCTTGACTGGCTTCGCATCAGGTTCCAGGGGGATCTTCATTTCGCCTATGTCCCCAAAAATTCCTTTCATCTCCAAGAATTTCGTTGGGAACAAATCCTGAAACTCATGCAACAGATCAGTCATCTTCGCAATAGTCGAATCATCCCAATAATCCCCAATGCTTGCAAACTTCGGGTTCTCCTCCGACCGAATGTTTACTTTCTTGATCTTCAGCGGTTGCTGGAATTTGTGGGAAGGTATTTCTGGTGACTCGACACTACAAATTCCTTCCGAATCTGGTACATACGTATCCCTTGGATCATCCTCATCATCCGGCTCTCCTATGATGTTATAGCACTCCGTCAGCATTTATTGTGTCGCAGTACACTGAATTTCTAATGGTTTCTCTTTCGGTACTGCTTCAAATACCTTTTCTCAAATCACCTGCAAAGCACTATGGATGAAGGGGTTCTCATCTGAGAAACAAGAAATTTGGTTGAAGCCAATTGTTAGCTCTTCCCAAGAATTCGTCCCGCGTCGTAGTTCTGTTGCGACATACCAACTCCGCGGTACTTCATCTAGTGTGTGAATAAACACATGAACCCATTCCTCTTTCACTCGTACTCCCAATTTGCTTGTGCATTCAGCCAAATTCACCCTCAAGTCACTTCTGTCGTCAAACTTCCTTCCGTCATATCCTTATGCATCGTCAAACCTCACCATCATGAGGTGTCGACATAGTGTCCAGTTTGTGATATTAGACTTGTGCGTCGCCCACCAGCGCTCAGGAGTATCCTTCAAGGCTTCCTCCAAGGCCAATAGACATTGCGGTTCCGCCACTTTTTCCTTGAATTCCACGATAAATGTAGCCAAATTGGGTAATCCTTCGTATGTTGGTAGCTCGCACTCGTTTGTGGCTACCCTTCGCAGTGACTGAGTGATCCTTGTGCACCTTCTAAATGACACTTCATGCAGCCGGTTCTGCCAATTCTCAAGTGCCTCATCCGAATCTGACGATGCCGAACCGACACTAAGCCATCCCAATTCTCCATATGTAGTGGGATTAATGTAATCCTTGAATATGTTGTATACGTTATCCCATCCCTCCATAAATTCATCTCTCGCTGGTTCAATGTGCCATTTCCCTTCTGCAGGATCAAGAGGTGCGACGACCCTCATTTCGCGATTTTCAAACGACATAGTCCACTTCTTGAAGTTGATAATAGCTAGATTATCCATTTCTTAGTCTATCCCTAGCAGTGTTGGGTAGGGGCTGGTACTGTCCACAATTTCAATTACATCAAAATCTACATAAATCTTGAGGCCCTCAATCTCAACTGGAATCGAGCACACCCGACTAAGTGGAGTAACCTTACTATGATTTGCTAATCACAGTTGGACCGGTGACGAGGCCAACTGTGATTTCCCCATCGTCTCCCTTGTCTGCTTGGTTAGAATGTTAACGTCCAACCCCAGGTCCAAGATAATTGAGTCGACATCAAATGCTCCAATTTGTGCTGACATTTGCATCTCTCTCCCCATCTTCCTCTTGTGTATGTGATTGACATTTTTCTCCTGGCATGCACCCTCCCATCGATTCAACAGATTAGATATATCTTCTAGTGCATCCTGATCCTTTTCCAACTCCAGGAAACTCTCCAAGAAGGCTCGTAAATTGTTAGCCTTCCTCTATGACTTTGTCGTGTTGAACGTCGGTGGAATATCGTAGATAACATCTTCCTAAAGAGGTAACTGCCTCCTCTGTCTCATCGTCTCCTGTTCTTTTAAGAAAACATCCCTTTCGAATTTTGCATCAAAGGTAACATGCTTCCGTGTCGTTGGTCAGACAATAGCATGTGACCTGTCGACTCCTGTCACAGCTCCTCCTCGTGTCACTACTCCAACAGTCGCAGTGTGGCTTTGAACCTCTACTAATATCTTCTGTACAGTCGGTGGTGTATTCTGATTCTGGTTCTGCGGAAGTGGTGGCAGATTCTTGGTCTGCCATTTTGTAATGAGCTGCGGATAGTCTTCAATACCATGATCCATAGCGCTGCAATAAGTGCATTGTGGTGCTCGATTCAGGAAATCCTTCTGATAGTGCCCCTGCTTCCCACAATTGTAACATATAATCAGTCCTCGTCCTCGTCCAGCAGATCCTCCTCGTCCTGCGCCAGCACCTCGACCTCCACTAAATCCTCCTCTACCACGTCCACGCAGTGGCCCATATGGTGGGTACTGCGGTTTCCCATACTGCAGCTGTTGCAGTGGCCCATATGGTGGGGATTGCGGTGGCAGAAACTGTGGTGATGGATACTGTGGCTGACCATACTGCAGTTTCCCATACTGCCCTTGATCATACTGCTGTAGTTGGTGATTATACTGGGTCGACGGTTGATTATACTGCTGTTGTTGCTGACCCAGTGGTTGTTCTTCTCCCGTCATGAAGTATGTAGCCACAGTCCTCTCCTGGAGTAGGCCATAAGCTCTGCAGTCGTTCTCATCGAGGCCAACCGATTTACAGAACTTGCAATACAAGTTCGCAGGCTTCGACACTATCTTCTGCAGGTACACTCACTCTTTTGGTCGATGGCCTCTCGTCTGACAGACACGACACCAAGGAAACCCTCCCTAACTGAGGGGATTTGGTGCACCTGATTGCAAATATTCTCGAAAGTTTGGGCATTGATCCTTATGGTGTCCTTCTGTCGTGACACCTAGTGCACTAGACGTCTTCGCGGGCCTCTTTTCCTTTCTTTATGTCTTGTAGCTGGATCGTCAAGTTTGCTAGCTACGCCTGTATTCGATCCATGCCCAAACCCATTTCGTCGATTGGTGAAGCCTCCAGCTTCATCACAATCTCCAATGCTTTGGCCTGGGTTGCAACCTTCTATTGCATTAGTGGTCTACGGATGTGTGGTACCAATCCTGCGATAAACCACTCCTTGTGCTGCATATCATTTATCCCAAAACTTACCTTCACTATCAGCGTTTTGTACCGCTGATCAAATTCCCATACCGGCTCATTTGGGTATTGTTTGATTTCTTTGAGCTCGGTGACATAATGCGACTCCAAATTTGGATTTCTAAATTTATCAACCATTCCTGCTTTGATCTGCTCCAATGACTTGGTTGTTTTTCCCGCTGGAACCCTTGTAAACTTCATAAACCAATCTAGCGCACGGCCCCTAAGGGTTGTCGCTAGCTGTCCCTTTTTAATATCTTCATCCTGGACCTGCTTCACAGTCCATACTTCTTTGCACAAAAACCAATACTGCTCAGGATCCTCAATCCCGTTCCCCTAGAAAGTGGGCATTTTTGTGTCGTTTTCCATTCTAACGTTCCTACTGTTATTGTTTACTGATGCACTACTTCTACCGATGCACATAGGGAAACTTTGCGAATAGATTTTGTTTCTTCTTGTGAAATTCTGGGTAGTGCGCGGGGTTACAGGTATGTTGTAACTTATAACGATATGTCCCTCTTCTGCTTATGGGGTAGCCTGGTCACCGTCTTCATCGCAATAAGTTCACATCCTCCCTTGTGGTTCAGTTTCGCAGTCTTCTATTCCGGTCCTCTCAGGATACTCTCTCTCATTCCTCCTCTTCTTCTCAAGCCACCGGAATATCACCCCACTCCTCAAGGTACCACACTCTTCGTTAGCTTCCCTTAGAAACTTGTCGTCGCTCATGTCCATCTACCCCGCATCTTTCTATCGGATCCGTATTCACGCGATACCCACAACCTCCGCACACTGATCTTTCTACTCGTCGGAATTCATCCTCAATATTCCATTTTCGCAGATGAGCATTTTAATCCATAGTTTTAGCAACAGTAAGAACCTTCCCCTCGGTCCCTTGAAGAAATTCCTTTTCACATCGCTGTATGATTTAATTGTGTCTACTGTGAACTCAGTAATATATCCCTCTATGATACTATCCACCCAGAAATCGAGAGCCCTTGATACTTTTTTGTCGACACGTTTCAACTGTCGAATCAGTTCTAGAGTCCAATGGTCAGGCTCTGTCTTTTGGAAATGGTTCTTCTGAAATGTTAGCTGCGCTAACCACTCGTGCAGCAGTACTGGGAATTCACTGAAAAATATCTCGTGGATATCTGAATAAATGTACTTCTGCAACCAACTGCTTACCGTCTGTCTAGGGTTTTTCTTTTCTCCTTCTGCAAATTCCTCTATCTTTTTGTCAAACCACTCTTGCATCTCCAATTTCGTCAGGTGCCACAGCATATCCGCTTCTTTTCCTCTTCAGGGTCCCGGCAACGGAACCATTTGTTGACACAGCGACTGTCAACAAAACTCCCTTACGCACCGGCCCAAAAAGGTTTTACCCTTTCTAGCAACACTCGTAGAGCGAGTGAAGTCTCACCCGAGATGAATAAGGGGGCTGCAGGAACCAAGTTTCTGCAGTGGAGTTGAGGACATGCATCAAACACACATTGCACTCGCAAAAACCAGAGATTATACCTTTCACATTATACTAACAATTCATCATTCGCATATTCATCATTTGCAGATTCAATACATAATGGACATTCACATCAACATGATCAAACTACTCATTCACATGAATAGAAATTACCCAATCCTAGAATATTAACCATTTCACAAACATTTGTATTCACCATCTAGCAGAAGCAAAGACAAAATATAGAACCATAGTCGAACATCTTCATGCATTCATTAAAACCTACGGAATGACCTTCGCAGAACAGTCAATACATCATAACGCGGATACAAAGTAGATCAAAACTAGATCAAAACTCAAAGGATAGATGCCCTTACGCTTACAATCATACTCCTATTTATATGAAACTAAGTGGTTACAAAATGGTCCACATGACCTATTTCTAACTAACTAAACCACTTATGTGCTTTCATCGGCTCCTTGTTCTTCGCGAATGACCCTTCTTTCGCAGATTATCCCTTTCCGCAGTTGTTGGCTTCCGCACTTCATGCGGACTAATCCCGTGCCAACAATTATTGAAGTAATGACGCTTTGTAGTAGTTACCAAAATATATTCTACATAAACATATTGTTTAGGAATATTACTTTTTGAATGATGTTTTTCTGCTGTTGTATGTTTTTGCTATTGTAAGTCTAACAGGTCTCATTGACCATTGCTTTGGGAATGCCTCTTGTAGTTTACATATGACCTGATTCTTCAAATCATTTGATTGGTTTCTGTATTGTAAGTGAAAAGAACATATGTACGTTATTTCCACTATATCCCTCATAGTATTATAAAATTATTTTCCCCTTCTATTAACTTCCAACACCACTCTAGATGAGCTAAAGACCAATTGATCATCATTTGCATCTTCCATAAAAAAAAAATATTATGATGACATTGACTTCTGTTGCTGTCAATCCCTACATAAAATTCAACATAATTGAATTGGATTATTTGAAACATATTAGTGAATATTCTTAAGTACATTATTACTCAAATTTGAATAAATAATTCATATTGACTTATTTTTTATTCACTTGATTTATCCCTCTACAACTTTTCCATCAACGTTTTACGCTCTTGATATGGACTTAAATTGGTAAGAATCTTATCGAGCTTCCTCATTTTTTGGCTCTACATGTCGCACATTAACCAATACATACTAGTTAAATTTAGAAATAATTCATACAAATTAATTTAAATACAAAAATCAATTAAAATCACTTTCCTTCCTCGTAATTCTGGATGTGTTCCCATCATGTTGACTAAATTTGCTGTTCATTGAACTCATACCATGCATTTTTTTATCAATAAACAACATGGATCGTTAAATATAGATTCCATCATTATATTATACAAATAAATTACATACCTTCAAAAGAGAAAAGAAGTCTGATATCGGTGTGCTTTATCACATAAAACGCCCTAGTGTGTGTATGTAACTAACGCACCGGTGCGTTTTATCAACACGGGTGCACCGTGAACTACTCAAAATTATTTAATGTTTTATGAAAATAAAAATGATGCGTTCATGCCATTTGCGATGCGATATTGGTATAAATGCACCACTGACAAAGAATCGAGAAATGAAAAGATGATTTTTGCGTTTGTAGAAAATAAAACATCACGTGTTGCATATCATGTCCGATGCACTTTTGTTATACCCGCACCTGTTTGTTTATGTAATACAAATGCACCTATATTGATGCATGCGCTTTTTTATTGAAAAAAAAACTTACCAGGGCCGACATGGTTACGAATTCGACCCAAAAAGTGGCCCCTTCTCACCCTAGGATTTCTATATATAATCACAAGCTTAGCAAATCTAAAATCCCTAAAAGGTGAAATCGTAATTGTGTATAACAATAGAGGGATTTAAACCCTAATGTAAAATTTTGCAGCCACATCAGTGAGAAAATAATGGTTGCAACATTGAAGGTAAGTATGAAGTTATTTTTCTAAATCTAGTTAAACTCTAAATAAGATAATAAGATCAAGAATAATATTTACATAATTGAAATTTTTACTATGCAGGTTTTTGTTTGATTCACCATACCTAACAAATTTCGATCCTCAAAATAATCCAGTTGCTCAAAACTCCTTCCACGTAAGTTTCTCTTCCAAAACTCTCCCCTGAATTTTTTGGCAAAAGAATGAATTAATGTTGAGGTTTTTTGTTTTTAATCACTACTTATAATTAGTTTTTGAACTTAAAATTGTTGCCCTTTTTCAGTTCAGCGCAAAAATAGCTTGAGCAATTTTTTTTTAATTTTGATTTTTCAGCATTTTGGTGTGTCTGTGGTCATGACACACCGGTGCAGTCATAAACAAAACGCACCGAATAAGCTGTCTGGCACGTGGGCATTCTTATTTTTAAAATTTAATAGTTCATTTAATTTACATTGGAGTGTTGGGCTTGTTCTTTACATAAATGCACCAGTGTGTAGTATTCGAATAGACGCACTAATGTGACATCAATTATAAAAAACATATGATTATTTGAATAGTGGCTACTGAAATTGCAATCATATATATATATATATATATATATATATATATATATATATATTCCATTATTTATCTGAAATTGAAATATTTTTTTATAGTACTATTCATTTAATTTTAATTATTGCGTTTGTTTGGATTAATTTTTTATATCATAGATGCAAGCATATATTTTAATATTTAATCATCCATACCTTTAATTACCAATGCACCATTTCACATGTAACATTTGACAATAACATTGAAAAATGCAATAGAATAAAAATTTTGTTTTGTTATATATCAATAAGAGTGCATTTGTCATACAAAATAGGACACCATAGAGATAACAATAATCAAAATGTCAACATGCATGTAATTGTTACACTTATTGGTAACCTGTTGTTTTTCAATTCACACACTATGTCCAGTACATTATTATACAAAATGTCTAAATTTCACAAGCAATTATTTAAAAATATACAGCAAGCTACAACAGCTTGCATTAACATCAAAATTAAATATGGATCATCATTCTTCGCTAAAACTGTTATCGGTGCTCAAGCCACTTGAATCAATTGGGTTATATGGCTGAATGTTTTGTTGATTGGCTCGCCTGTTTTCCTCTTCTTCAGCTTCCATATGCAAACATAAAAATAAAATGTACTAGGTGTATCTACATTGTCAGGAATAATGAAAAATAAAATAGATACTATACATGAATGTAAATTGAAAAAGTGACATACCATAGTAATAATTGAGGCATGAATGATACACATTCTTTCAAAACCAAATCGCATGCCTTCTATCAACAAGTCTTCTATTGGCTCCACTACATACTTTGTTTCCTGCAAGTTTTATGCCCCGTCACAAATCTTAGATTTAATATAAAGGATTTTTCGTTGTTTTATTAATTATAAAATGAGAGAAGTAAAACAATATAGATACTTACAAAATCCACAATTATTTTTTCATATGCCGACATATACTCACAACCCTTGCTTAACCCAATGTCAATTAATTCTTCTGATGGATCCTCTTTGTATGTTAACCCATGTTTCAAGACATCCAAGGATTTCCAGTGAAAACAAAAAAAAAATATACAAATCACAACCACTACGAAATCTTAATTTCTTATAAGGAAATCACAAATACTCACAAACTTTGCTATCAACCTCTTTTTTCTTTATCATCCTGTCTTATGTGCTGAATGGGTTCCATTTTGTTTTCTTTTCTACAACAAAACAATTGAAAATTAATATTTAATGTTGAATTAATTAATGAGATGTACATAATCTTAAAAATCAATGATTTCATATATTTGAAGCAAGTTGTTGTTGAGATGGCTCCTCCTGCGATATAATTATGTCCATTTCCTTGACCATCTCCTTGTACACTTTTTTGGACATCCCTACTGGCACATTTCGCATATCACCTCGTTCATCCTTTGGTATTTTCATAATATTCCTGGAAATGTAAAATGAAATTAAACTATTTTTCTATTGATATGAAAATTAAATATAGAAGAATTAAAATTATTGAAGGAATGGCGCTTTGTAGTAGTTATAGATATATATTCTACATAAACATATTGTTTAGGAATATTAATTTTTGAATGATTCTTTTTTGTTGTTGTATGCTTTTACTATTGCAAGTCTGACAGGTCTCATTGACCATTGCTTTGGGAATGCCTCTTGTAGTTTACATGTGACTTGATTCTTCAAATCATTTGATTGGTTTCTGTATTGTAAGTGAAAAGAACGTATGTACGTTATTTCCACTATATCCCTCATAGTATTATAAAATTATTTTCCCCTTCTATTGACTTCTAGCACCACTCTAGATGAGTTAAGGACTAATTGATCATCATTTGCATCTTCCATAAAAAAAATTCTTATGATGACATTGACTATTGTTGCTGTCAATCCCTACATAACATTCAACATATGTGAATTATATTATTTGAAACATATTCTTAAGTACATTATTACTCAAATTTGAATAAATAATTCATATTCACTTATTTTTTATTCACCTGATTTATTCCTCTGCAACTTTTCCATCAACGTTTTACGCTCTTGATCTGGACTTAAATTGGTAAGAATATTATTGATCTTCCTCATTTTTTGGCTCTACATGTCTCACATTAACCAATACATATTAGTTAAATTTAGAAATCATTCATACAAATTAACTTAAATACAAAAATCAATTAAAAGCACTTGCCTTCCTCATAATTCCGGATGTGCTCCCATCATGTTGACTAAAGTTGTTGTCCATTGAACTCATACCATGCATTTTTTATCAATAAACAACCTGGACCATTAAATATAGAATCCATCAATATATTATACAAATAAATTACAGACCTTCAATAGAGAAAACAAGTCTGATATCGGTGCGCTTTATCACATAAAATGCCTTGGTGCGTGTATGTAACTAAACCCGCCGGTGCATTATGTTAACATAGGTGCACTATGAACGACTGAAAATTATTTAACGTTTTATGAAAATAAAAAATGATGTGTTCCTGCCATTTGTGGTGCAATATTGGTATAAACGCACAGTGAACAAAGAATCGAGAAACGAAAAAATGATTTTTGGATTTTTATAAAATAAAACATCATGTGTTTCATATCATGTCCAATGTGCTTTCGTTATACCCACACCTATGTGTTTATGTAATACAAACACACCGATATTGACGCATGTGCTTTGTTATTGAAAAATTAAAAAAAAATTACCAAGGCTGACATGGTTACGAATTCGACCCAAAAAGTGATCCCATCTCAACCTAGGCTTTCTATATATAATCACAAGCTTAGAAAATCTAAAATCCCTAAAAGGTGAAATCGTAAATGTGTATAACAATAGAGGGATTTAAACCCTGATGTAAAATTTTGCAGCCACATTGGTGAGAAAATAATGGTTGCAACATTGAAGGTAAGTATGAAGTTATTTTTCTAAATCTAGTTAAACTTTAAATAAGATAATAAGATCAACAGTAATATTTACATACTTGAAATTTTTACTATGCATGGTTTTGTTTGATTCACCATACCTAACAAATATCGATCCTCAAAATAATCCAGTTGCTCCAAACTCCTTCCATGTAAGTTTATCTTCCAAAACTCTCCCCTGAAATTTTTGGCAAAGGAATGAATTAATGTTTTGTTTTTTTGCTTTTAAACACTATTTATAATTAGTTTTCAAACTTAAAATTGCTGCCCTTTTTTCAGTTTAGGGAAAAAATAGCTTGTGCATTTTTTTTTATAATTATGATTTTTTGGCATTTTGGTGCAATTGTGATCATTACGCATTGGCACGCTCATAAACAAAATGCACCGGACCTCTGAAATATTTCAATGCAACACTAGCAACATTAAATTTAGCAACTTAAAAAAAATTGCATACCACGGTGCATGTATAATTAGGACGCCCCGGTGTGCTTATGTTTATAAAACGCATTGGCTTAAAAAATGTTGTAAAATGCATGTATAAATATCCACTACCAAATGTAGTGGATATTTTCTACTGCATGGGATTTTGCGGATGTTCTTTCATGGTGCATTTATAGTTTTCAAGCACAAGTGCGTTTGATGTATGTGAGTGCACTGATGCGTGTATATTTGAATAGATGCACCATTTTAATTTTTAAATCCTATAATTTTATGTATCCACTTAAAATTATATATTCATCTCAAATGTTCTTTTAGTATTCAACCACACCAATTACAATATTTCATAGTATATATATGTTGCTTAAACTCACCTTATTCTTAAAAAATGGTTTTCAAACTATTTTGGAAGTTAGATTGTAATATAGTTCTTGAAAATTTTTTAGGACGGTAGAGACGTATATTTATTGTTGATTTGGCTCAAATGCAGGGAGAAAAGTTTGTAGTATCAAATGGTCAATTCTTTAGATTCCATCTTGTTCAAATTTCAATGAGTTTTCCCTTTCCATGCCCAGCAAGTTTAGGCTTTATTTATACTTTGACTATTTATTTGAATTTATGTTATCTATGTGAATCTAAATATCAATTTATTCTTTATTGCAGGATCCAAATTCAGGTTCGAGTTCTGATGCACAAGACATTCCACCAGTTTCAAAATGTTGTAAGCTATTATCAGGATCAAGATACCGCAAGTAGTTCGTAGATGAAAATGGGCAGCCGCTTTACCATGTCAATTGTAACATGCCATCTTCAAGCCGCAATATTGGTTCATCGACGATAATTCATCGTGAGATAGAACTCTTTTATGACACCCCAATAGTTTGTGGTTGTTCAAAATCTCAAGGGTTGAAGGGGAACCCTCAGTGTGTCACACTCACCCATTACATCAATGATAGATTACCCAATGTTGATTGTCTAATACCCCCATACTGCAGTAAAAAATCCAATAGGTGATGTAGAAAATACATGCAGGAACAATTCCCTATGCTCATTTTTGAAAAAGTTGGAAGCCAAAACAACTATGTCTCATCCTAAATTGACGAACCCCTCTGCTTATGTTTGGTCAATTGAAATTTCTAGTCCAAAGTATGATATGAATGCCACCCAACCCATCTCTACTAGAAGATCCAAAAAGTTGCATGAGTTGATAGAAAAACTGTCCAAGTACACACCGAAGCTCGTCCAATTGTTCAAGGGTAGCGATGATTTCTCCATTCCTATGAATTTGCAAAGTAAACATCAAACTTCTTGCAACCATGCTTTGTATCGCACTTGTCCATATTCTCTACCTGTGCTTGATGTTGGAACCGAAATATCCTTTTGTGGTAATCGTTTTATGATTGCCAAGTCTAATACAGATGCTTCAAATCTTGGGTTGTTTATCCTTTCACATGTACTTGTTCTTCCCAAACAGTCAGTAGCACTTATGCCATTTTGCGGTCCTATCTATTGTCGATCTAATTACTTGAATATTGTTAAATACAAGCATTGCATTTCCATGTATAGTATGTGCATGAATTGTTATGTTTTTGGAAACTTTAACAAGAAGCCTACCTGTTATATATAGATGGTCATCCACGCACTCATGGGAACATTGCATGGTTCATAAATAGTTCTAGGTGCTCTTTATTTTCTGCAAATTGCTCATTTGAGGAACACTTCAATGACTAGGAGATCTTTATGAAAAGGAAAGCATCCATATTTGTAGTTGTGCATGCAATACGTAGTTTGTCTTCTGGTGACAAGTTGTTAATAAACTATAACTTTCGTAGACCACCAACTGCTTGTAAGAGATGCCTTGCATTGGGATTACCCTTAGATGTTCCCTTGGGGCATAAGACAACAAAACATTGATTAATTGTATTTGTTAATTTTCAATGTGTTGATGCCTGGAAAATCCTAGCATCGACAGTAGGGATTCTCCCCAATGAATAATCTCAATTAGATCATTCACTATTTGGTGTGGGGAATCTATCCGGTTAACGGTCTAGCTACCCTAAGTATGTTTTTTTAGATTTATTTACCGGTTGCATCCCGGCCCACTGTTTATATTTTATGTTTGAATATGCAAATGCAAGTGCTTCTAATCTAACTAATGCATCTAACCTAGAATTGACAGGAAGAAGCCTCACAAGTGATGCGCAGGTTCTTACCTCTTGTCTTATCACTTCTACCTTCAATTCGCTAATTCTAATCTAAACTAACTAATCTATCCTTACAAGGAGCGATTTTAAATAAGATTAATAATCTGAAAATGTTCATACAAATCCAATAGATAGCTATTAAGATAAAGGTTGCACATTCTCACTAGAAAATCACCAAAGATAGCTTTGATTATAATTAAAACAAGTTATTACTCTGTAAACACATAGATATTCGCATAGATAAAGAAATCATTCATCATCATTGAAATAGTTGAAACGAGTTAGAAAGATCTCACAGCGTGCATTATGAATAGAAGAGGAAATAGTTCTGATTTGTTATCGAACACATCCACGCAAAAATTTATGTGCAAGCTTTTCCCAACAAACAAGTCCTTCTCATTAACAGAAAAGTAGTTCTCTTACAAAATGTGTCCAACCTCTATTATGCTAGCAAAAGTCCTCTTTCTAGTATCCCTCCCACTATATTTATATTACAATAGAGTTTGTCTCCACATGACTAATCACTTCGTCTACCCCTGACCTTTGGACTGCCAAAATTTGTCCTTTTGTGTTTGCACATAAATACAATTAATTACAATTTAAAATTAATTTTCTGGTGGGTCCTCCAAGCTGGAAATATAATTATCCCATAAATTTGTTTTCTGAAATATGATATTACTTTGTATGGGCCATACAATAATTTCAAAGACACCTCATGAACGGATAACTCCTTTTCCACACTTTTCACTCCTTCAGTATCAACATTGTAGCTTCCTTCTAGGAAATAAGCATTGATAGATGCCTACCCAATGTATTGATGGAGGTCTTATTCATTCAACACATCTAATTTTCTGATATGCTCCAGATATTCTTTTAGTCCATCCTTCAACTCCATTAAGCGTTGATCCTTAGTGGGAAGCTCGTACATATCTAGAATCATGGCAATATGTCATTTCTCATGGATCTAATAAATTGTTTTGTAGAATTCTTCACACTTTGCGATGGATTTTGGTATTTCTACATGCATCTTCCTGGAGGCCCTTCTGCAGCTTTCTAGTAGTGTTATATTCAGTTTGAGTTCAGCAACTGTCTTGTTTGGTAGATGATCAGGGACCTCTGCATGCTCTCCCTTCCAGGACATCACCCTTTTCATATTTTTATAAGTGTCTACTAACTTTTGTCTTACTGAGAGGGCACCTGCAACAATTTCTTTCATCCTTTCTATCATATGCTTCATTTTATAAATTTCTTCAATCAATAATTCTTGGGAGCAACAAATCTGTTCCTATAATCTACATGCTTGTTCGTGGAAATGAGTCATGTCTTGCTTTTGATTCTGTGTCAAATTGACCTGCTCCAATATAGATTCCTTTTCCTTAACCAACTCGTCTATCTGAGATTGCAAGACTTCTACTTGTTGATTTGACGTTATTTCTTTTCCTTCCAATTCATTAATGCGGGCATAGAAATCACTTCTCTCACCCTCCATAATTACAAGATGTACATTCAAAGCGTCTTTCTTGTTTTCAATATTCTGATAATCAGACAGTAATTTCTTCTTCTTAGCTACTATAGAATCATGTTTTCTTTTCAACTCTATCCCTTCACCTCTTACTTTTACCAGGTTGTCTTTCAGCTTTAGCATCTTCTCTTTATTGCGCTCTAAGTCGCTCATCAGCCTATCAACATTATCATCACTTTCTTGATTAGTTGCTATATTTATGGATGTTGTAAACTTGGGGTCTTTATGGGTTCCTTCCATTATAGTGTTCTCCTGAATGGTCACCACATCGTGTTGTGTGCCCATCTTCAGTCTTTTCTCTAACCTCCTGGTTATTGTCTTCATTTTTTAGTCGAAAACTATCGTATCTAGCTTTTCCACCGAGTGTTGTTTTGAGGGAGTGAATGGATTAAGCCCAAGCTCTACGAATGGGAGATGTCCTCCTATCAGTGTGATTCCAAGAATGCCAAGTGGGTCTATTTCCATATCTTGGAGGTTTTGGCTTCCTTCTTGGACTTCTTCTTCTTCCACAACTTTCTTGAGCTTGTCTTCTTCTTCCCTCTGCTTTTCCAATTCTATTGCTGTTGTTGCTGCTTCTTGCTCTTCTTTCTCTTTTCTTGCTTCTTCTTCCTTTCTTTGTCTTTCTACTTCCTCTAATCGTTGCCTTTCTGCTTCCTCTGCTTACATCCTTTATGCTTCATCTACTTGCAACCTTTATGCTTCCTCTCTTCATTTCCTTTCTGCTTCTTATCTTCGCTGCCTCTCTGCTTCTTCTCTTGACTTCTGCAATTCAGCTTCTTTGGAAATATATATAGCATGACTAGGGCATGTGCCACTCTTCTGACCAAAAGTTTTATTTAACTCTGTCATGTTGTTCACCCTCCGATACACTTCCTCATCCTTAAGGAAGTGGTCTGTGTATTCAAAGTGAATTTTGCATGACGCATAATGCTAGGAAGCCTTTTGCAATTTGTCATTCCTTACGAAGATCCTTTCCCCAAAATGTAAATCCTCTAAGTATTTTATGAAATCTTCTGCTCATTTCACATTAGGGAATTTGTATGCCCCAATGACAAAATGAAATGGTGGGTAGGAGTCCTTCTTATGTTCATTCAAAAAATTACCTACCCCATTAATGAAAACCTACCTTACCGCCTCTTTGTGCACTACATAATCAGTCACATTCATCAACATTAGAGATGGGTCCTTGGTACCTCCATACATCCCCATATAAGTACCTTCTGGGGAAAATTATAAATCCCCATACTCACTGATAACGACCATGGATTTATTTGACAAGCAATTTGGTTCTTTGTTAAAAATTTGCCAATACAGAGGAATGATAAATTCTTCACATATGAGCTTGTAGTAGCTTGCATACTTGTGAGCCCATGTGATCTGGTAAGCCACATAAAGTGGGGTCTCATTCTGGCTCCACAAACACCCCAACTTAGGGAAGGGATGTTTGACTAGGATGCAGTCAATAAGATACGAGGACATGAAAATTTTTGCTTTCTTCTGGGTCATTCCCCCTTGAGCTGCTGCTATCATTGATGCCATACTTTCTGATATAATATCCGCCCAATTGATACGGTACCATGGGAGGCGATGTGATACATAATGGGTACCCAACTGAGCTTATATATATTCCCATTCTCCCTGTCAAATGTTCTACTTAACAGTAAGGCTATGATTCTGAATGGTGTCTTCATATTCTGGTTGTCGTGTTCTCCACTTTCCCTCTGTCTTAGTTTCTTTCCTGGAACCAACATCTTCTTGGCGTACTCAAAATGATCTATATTAACTCCTCTTATCCATTCATTTGTCATCATGACTTTGGGAGAGGGTAACTTGTATGCTGCAACAATATGACCGGGTTGGAATGAGGCAAATCCTTTTCCACCTTCCCCAGCTATGATCCTTGTTCCAACGTCCACATGAGGTAGAATCCAGCTGATGACTTCGAAGCATGGGAAGAGCTTTGGTCGTGTGGCAGCTTTATGGAGACCATACCTTTTAATATTTTGATACACCATCATCTTCTCAATGGATGCATCTAGTACACTATGATCTCTGATGAGGTGATATAGTTCACCCCACTTGTATTCAGGGACGATTCCCTTTGTTGATTTGGTGTCTCAAAATAATGTATCCATTGGAGTGTCTAAGACAACTTCAACGTCAGAATCTGATTCTGCTACCTCAGTGGGTTTTCACTTGGAAGCTCTCTTTTGCATCTCTGAGTCCTAAGGAAACAACAAATTCAATGTGTAAGCATACTTCAACGTTAAAACAACAATTTTAAGCAACATGCAAAGATATCCCTTATCAATATTATTTACAAGAAAACAAAATTAGGATATTCATTACTTCCATGGTGTCAGCTGAGTTTGGTTTTGCTGGTATGCAATTATTACTTTATCATTGGCATTTACTTTGTCACCACTTGGTTCTTGTTCTCCCGAAAATTTATATACTACACTAGCTACCAGTTTGAGCACTATCGTACATTATTTAAGCATGATAGCTGGTGTATTTGGATTTCAAACATCCCAACAAAATTTTCTCAGGTGATGGGTTGACCAAAATGCCAATGGCAAGGGCAAAAACCAACTCATCTAATCTACGTTCTAAAGGTATTCAAAAGGGTTCAAGAACGAAAAAAATCTAAAGCGCGATGACTTGTGGTCACCCATCCTTGGTGAGGATCCAAAAAATTGATATTGACACTGTACTCTATGCTACCCTGGTTAGAATACCCTTCCCAACTTGGAATGCTTCCTTAACAAGGGCCCTTTTTTGTTTTGCGCCCTAACCTTTATATAGACAAAGGAGGCAAGGTTTCGGTTTTTTCCTGGTTCATATACCTATATTCCATCGGCATGCTTATAAATTTTAAATGAGTCGAGCTTACTACTGGAAATAGGGAATAAAACAAGCGTGGAGACTAACCAACCAATGGACAGCCGGTCTCTATCCGCTTGAAAAAATAAGGGCAGAAAACCTTTCTCAATCAATAAAATATATACACCATGTGGCTAAACCTCGTTTTAACCTTAGGGAACAAGATAGAAACAAAACGAAACAACATAAATGAAAAAATCAAAGCTTGTACCCATGACTGGGAGGCGCCTACCTGGAAGTATGTGAATGGTTGAAAGCAAAGAAAACTAACGGGGTTCTTTAGCGTCCGTAAATGCTCTGCGATGTCGTTGCAATGTTTATAAACAGGATTAAACAAAATAACTTATACATATACCCCATAAATCCTAGCATTAAATGCGCTTAGGTATTCGTGTAAAAAGGCCCCTTTTCCTTTTCAGGAAAAACTATATCGGAGCACTTTTCCATTTTCCAACGATATGTTTCAGTGTCTTTATTTTGGCAACGATGTGTTTCGGAGCCTTTCTCAAATCTATGCAGATGTCCTTTTCGAAATGAGCCATTTCGACATCTTTTCAATTTTTTTCTTTTCGACATCCTTTCCATTCTACACCGAAGCATTTCAACCTCTTTTCCCTTTTTACGCCGATGTGTTTCGCGCGATGAAATTTTTGGAGCATTCCCCTTTTTTCAGCGATCAGTTTTGGCGTCATTTTCGATTTTATGCCAATTTCCATTTGTGTGGCAAAAGTTTCATCGTAACTTAATTTTTTCAACGAAACGTTTCGACGGACTTTCCAAAAGTACGATGATCTGTTTCGGCTCAAAACCGATAACTCCCCCTATTTTCCCGATTTCCTTTGCCTTCCAACTGTTTCGGCATCACTTAGTATTCTGCTCCGAAACACAAACTTTAACAAACAATACTCTAAGTGTTTTGGCGTAATTTCACAAGCGTTCTGACCGTTTCGGCTAAGAATGGAAGGTTACTCTGATTCAAAATTTTTCCTTTCTTTTGTTTTGAAGAGAAAATTATAAGTGTCAAAAGCAAGCCTATCAAAGATGAAACAAAACTCTAAGTAAATTAAAAAATAAAAGGAGGGGCCCTACAATTTTAAGAAAAATTCGGGGATTAGGTTGCAGCAACAACACAATGGGAGTCATGTTAATGTATTGCTCAATTTGAAATTATGTTTTATAAATTGTTAATTTAATTTATAAATTCAATTTGAAAATGTGTTGCTCAATTTTAAATTTTTATATTTAATGTGGAATTGATGTTAATTTATCGCACAATCTGAACGTTTGCTTTATAAATTGTTTGCAGCTTAAAATTTTCTATTGGAAATGATTATCATACTTCTGTAATAATTGTTTTGTATAATGCTAGATCAAACCAATTGCATTGTGCTTAATAACATCATTGATGCAATGTTCAATATTTTTTAAATCATGATTCCGATGATGAGCGACCTGCCTACCATCTTTCGTTGCACCCTAGTATAATTTCAAATCGAGAGAAAGCTGAAAAAAGAGCGCAAATTGGAGAGGAAGCATACCGAGCATGGTTGAATCAACCACCTATTCAATTTCCACTGTGTTCATCCTCACCAATTAAGAATTCCTACAGTAATAGTAGTTCTTCACATGTTGGCAATGGAGGCAATGAAGTAGACATTGGTATGGATGAGTTATTACAAAAAAGGATTTCCATGGATGCAATGTTGTTACATACGTTTTAGGACAATGAGCTAGGGTGTGATGCTCATATCATTGAATCCTTTTTTGAAAGCCTTAAATCGGCTTCAACCATACATGTTTTTGAACTTGTCTGGTCACACTCTACGCAATTGGGGACAACAATGTTACTGTACAACTTGAAATCAAAGTATGTCATGTCAGACGCGTGTTTCTCAGCAATGTAGAGGTAACTAACCATCAACTACATATATTTTGAGGAATCTTGTGACACAATCATCCTTGAAAATGGTCGATTTTATGAACTTTAAATGGCATTGTACATTTGTATTTCCCACTAAATATAGTTTATTCAAAGATAAGGTACTTCTGAATGATAATGTCTTGCTCGACAATTGCGAAGAGGAAAAGAAAATGTTGAAAGTGTTGGGTGTTGAGTACATATAATATCATGTGTGTCCCAATGATTGTATTCTATATAGAGGCGAATATGAAAACAAAGAGATATGTCCAAAATGTGGGCATGATAGGTACAAAGAATCAAATAACAAGGCTAAAGCACATGGTCCTCCTCATAAGATATTGAGGCACATGCCTATAATCCCAAGGATTCAAAGGCTCTTTAGTTGCAAAGAATTATCTATGTTGTAGGGATGGCATGCATCACACCGAAGTGGGGGAGTTATGCGAATCCCAACATGTTCAATAGCCATGAAGCATATATAGGATATGTGGCCTGATAAATTCAAGGATGAAGTACGCAACTTCCGATTGGGCATAGCCATTTATGGCATCAACCCATATTCCCAACCAAACACCATCTATATTGTTTGGCTTGTAGTAGTGATCAATAAAAATATCCACCCATGGTTTTCTATGAAGAATGAATATCTTATGTTAGCTCTTATAGTCCCTGGTAGAAGACAAGTGAAGAATATGGATGTTTACCTACAACTATTGATCGATGAATTCAAGGAATTATGGGAAGGGATACAAGTATATGATGTGTTGAGACCCATCCCATCAGAGAGGAGTTTTACGTTGTATGGAATATGTGCGTACACCACACATGATTATCCAAGGTTAGAAGTTTTCTCAAGTAAATATATTGTTTTTGGATTTGTTTATATTCAAAGCAATAGTTTTAGGCATATTTAATTCAGTGTGACTGTCTTGATATCCAGCACTAACGTGCTCTCTTTACTATAATATCACAGGTCTTGTAACAAAAGGTTATTATGTATGTAAATTTTGTGGAACTTATATGAAGTCTAGGTTGTCCAAAGACCTACGAAAGTCACTGTATGAATTATCTAGAGTATTCCTCCCAGAAAACCACTCTCATAGAAGACCAAGATATGGTTTCAATGGTAAACAAGAGAGAACCCAAAGGCCTGAAATAATGACACTAGCTAACTGGCTTAGGGAATATGACATAGAGAAGGAGAAGGAATACACAAAGATGTTGGATTCAAATGTGCAACATGTGATCGATGATCATGAATTCTTCAACACCTGTGTTGAGAAAATTCCCAAAGGGATGAAAAGGAAATTGATATTTTATGAGCTCCCATATTGGGAGCATCTCAAGATTTCCCACTCACTAGATCCCATGCATATATTTAAAAATGTTTCATCTTCTTTGTGGCGTCACATATCATCCAAAAAAAGTGACAAGTTAGCTGTCAGGAAATATCTTATTTATTCAAATACTAAAAGGAAGCATTGGCCAAGACAAGAAAATAGAGGAGAGGTTGGCCCCTCTTTTTCATTTAAAAAAGGCGATGTCCCATGGATTTTGAAGAAAGATGATCTTAATTTGGAAAAGGAAGTTATATTGGGTGTGAAGGTGACTTCTTTTCATGGGTCTACTCTACGACATTGCTTCACTGCAGACGAAAATTTGTCGGGTTTGAAATCACATGACCATCTCAACCTTCTAAGGGTACGTATATTGTCAAAAAATTGTTTTTACTTTTTATTTATATATTTCACCACACAAGTTAAAATGCATTTAATTTTTTGTGTTTACTTTGTAGTGTCATTATCTGTTGTTCGTGTGTGGTTGTGTGAACCACAAATTTTCCGATGACCTGTGGTGTGCCATATCTAAACTATCTGCATTTGTACAATGGATCACATCAAAGGAGCTTTACAGCGCTAGAATTCCACGGTGGTGTCAAGAGATAGCTGAGATTGTTTTTATGTTTGAGAAGGAACTGTTGTTGAGTTTCATGGACTTGCAGGTTCATCTTCTAATCCATCTAGTCGATGAGGTTGAATTAGTCGGGGTGGTCTCATGTTGCTGGATGTTTTTCTTGGATAGGTTCATGAAAAAAGTGAAGGGGGTTTTTCAACAAAGGGAAAAACCCAAGGTGTCTATGGCATAAGGGTACATAATATATTAGTCGTTCTATTATTCCAGTGAGTACATCAAGCAAATCAACCACACACCAGGCGCAGTGATCTGGGATGATGAACGTGATGGGGACAAAAGGGTAGGGGAGGTACTAGAAACAAACAGAAAAATGTGCATGATAAAGAGTAAGTCACTTATCTTTCGATCTTCAAATTTCCACATAGTAACTATTCACAACAAACTTCAAAATCTATATTTGATCCCATATGTATTGAATGTGGTTTTGTTTCCATGAATACAACATTGAATTCAGAAATTGACGCAATCAATAAATTCATTATTTACAACGCGGAGGCAACACAACCTTGGGTCGCATTGTATGAAGAGAAGAGGAGGAACTAGGACATTGACATAAAAGAATTCAGGCGGTTGCACAGTAGAAGCATGCCTTTATCGGATCATTTAAAAGAAAATAAGCCAATGATCTATCCCAACAATTGGGTTGCAGACCAAGTCAAAGAGAAATATGGTGCATCTGGTCATTACCCTCCTAAAGAGGAGGATGTGCTAAACATTGGGATTGGGTGAAGCAACTCGGTAATAAAATATTTTTGTACATTTCTAACTTTATAATGCAACTTTGAATTATAACATCTGTGTTTAGTATATCAATGATTGGGTTATTAGACATATGACACCATCATTTGTTAGCTTTTCTTAGAGGTGCATTCGTTCCCATCTATGTGGTATTATGGACATCATTTTTGCACCGAGTATGTTGATTATGGATGTCTTACACAAGACTATGGAGTGGAAGTTGAGTTCGACCAATCTAGTCGTGCTAGCTGCCGCGATTGAAACCTTGTAGAAGGGATGTTGGGATATGTAGGAAAGATACAAGAGATCATTCAAGTGGACTTCTCATCTTTCCAATGTGTTATTTTTAGGTGCATGTGTTGGGACACATTCGACAGAAATAATGTAAGGGAAGATCGACACATTCGACAGAAATAATGTAAGGGAAGATCGTGCTAGTGGGTTGATATGTATAAACTCTAGAAAGATGTGGGATGAAAGTAAGGAGCCTTATGTTTTCCCAAAACACTGCAAACAAGTTTTCTTTTACCTTGATGTGTTGGATAAATATTGGTGGTTCATATTAAGACACGGCCCTAGATCTAAACATGTTTTTGAGAACAACAGTGCTATCATGCCAACCGAGGAAGATAATGAGGATGATGGCAACAAAGAGTGATATGAACATGCATGTTTTATTTCATCATTTATAGATTGAGATATCATTTTGTTATTTTTATCTTTGATTATCTAATTATATTGTTTTTTTTCATGTTATGCTGGTATAAATGGAAAGTTGATTACTGGATACAGTGCTTAAACAATTTGAGTTGGTTAACAACCAATATGAGGTGAAAAATGTTTCACGTCTATCAAGTAATTTGTGATTGTATGGAATAATTGTATGTCATTCTTCATAGTTAGAGATGATATTTGTAGCTTTCCATTTAGTTCATAATTATAGTTTGGGTTTTATCATTTAATTTATTGTATTGTTACAATTGGACCAGAATCAGGGAATTAGAGTACGAATTATCATTGATGTTAATCATATTTATTGTTTGTTGTAATTTCATCTACTCTCATTTCAATAACAGGGTCAATTTAATGATTATATTATAATTAGACACTTATATTTATACTTTAGATACTTAGACACGTATATATCGTTAAGGCAGAAAAAACTTATGGCAAGATTAATAAAGTATGTATATCCTTTAAAATTTATATGATATAATAAATTAAAAATAACAAACAATATTTTTTAAAATCCTATATTTGGAATATGCATATTCATATCTATATGTATTTCAAGTTTCATTGTTGATAGGTTATTCCATCATTTGACCTTGATTAGCATGGGTCTTGGGAACGTGATCCAACTCCCTTTTATCATCTTCTCCAATCGCATTTCATGGAAAAGTACATAACTGCCAATATTGAAGATAATTGCAATTCTTTGAATGCTAGCTTTGAGCATCCACAAACAAATCATCTTAATTATGTATTAATCATAACCAAACCTCATTTTTAGAGGGTATAAAGTGTGTTCCTTCAATGTGGACTAATGTTATATTATATAATGAAGATCATGATTAATAATAATAAGTTTGGAGAATGCAACTTTTGGGACGTTTACAATTGAGAGAAAATGTTGTTATTTTAATTAATTATTTGTCTTTCTTCCTATTAGAGCTTTGATATTTGTCATTATAAAGTGAATTATTGTCAAAAAAAATAAAATCTTGAATGATACATTGATAGGTCATATTGATATTCATATAATTTACATTTTTTTTGTGATGTTCATATTCATATTGTATAATAATAATACATGGTAATACTTGACTTTTTGTCTTGACTTTTTTGTTATGATTTTTTGTTAGACTTATAAAAAATGATTCGTTTGTGTTTATCATTTGAATAATTAAGTTATACACAACATTATACGATGAAGACTTAATTTCCTTATTAAAAATCATTATATATTATTTCGTAATGCTCAACATAAATTTGCAACAAAATAAATATATTATTATATAAGTATAATATTATGACAAATTTTACTACATGATTAAGAAAATTAAAATAAATTATTACATCTGCATGTCGTTTTACTTCAGGATACTTTGTCATCTTCTATTATTACTTGTGATTTCTTTTTGAAATTCAATCCTACTTTGTGTGTGTGTGCAATTGACTCAGATGGGCTATCAGGGGGGTTGCTTGTGGCTTGGAATTCGGCTGTGGCTAATTTCAAGGCGTATTCCACTGTTGCATGTATATTAGCAGAAGGAAAAATTAAGGGTTATCAAAATTCCATCCGTGTGTTAAATGTATATGGGCCATATGATCACAGGAAGTTATTTTGGGACAAATTTGCTCAGGAGGGTTTGGTTGTGGACAATTCCCTCAGTCTAGGAGGAGATCTAAATTTCACTATGACTACTGAGGAAACGTGGGGGACTGGAAATTCCATCGATCCTATGTCAGATTACTTTTGGTCTCTATTTGAGGAATCTAATTTGGTTGATATAAAACCAAATGTTCTGGGGTTGACTTGGACAAATGGTAGATGTGGGTATGCAAGTATTGCTAAGTGATTGGACAGATTCTTCATGTCCGAGGATTTATGTGAATATTTGGGACGATATCGTTCTTGGACTCACTCAACGGGCATCTCAGATCACACAGTTGTCATTTTGTAACTTGATTTTGATAAAGGTTTTCTCCATTATCCTTTTAAATTTAATCCTTGTTGGCTGGAGGAAAAGGATTTCTGTGATTTTGTTAAGGAAAAATGGAGAATATTATATCTTTCTGAGCATTCTACTCCATTGTTTAGTATATTAAAGAAATTATCATTATTAAAGATGGAGGTAGAAAATTAGGAGAAGAAGAAAATGGTTGAAAATGACAAGGAACTGATCTTGATAGAAGGCGAAATTGAAAAGATATCAGGGATAGTTGCTGAAGGTTTTTTTAATTACAACATGAAAGAGTATCTTCATTTGCTTGAGTCCAAAAAAACAAATATTTTAAAACAAAGGGAGGAAACTTGGCAACATAAGAGTAGGGCTATTTGGATTGAAGCTTGAGACAATAATACGAAATGTTTTCACAGGTTTGCGAATCAGAGGAGAATTACTAATGTCATTTGGGATATTTGGGCTAACCAACATGAGATCATTAGTGATAATAAATATTTGAAGGAGGCTGCTATCAAACATTTTTGGGATATCTATTATGAAAGATTAGATGTTAATTGGGAAAATCAGCTCAATGTTATAAAACAATTCCTAGATATTTCAGCAAAGAAGATGATCAATATATTAGGAGGTCGATATCTATTAAGGAGGTTAAAAAAGTACTTTCCCTTTTCTCTAAAGACAAAATTCCAGGCCCGGATGACTGGATTATTGAATTCTACTTGCACTTATTTGACATGTTGGGAAAGGAGCTCGCGGTAGTTGTTGATGAGACTAGAAGGAAAGGGCAGATTTTTACCTGTCTGAACTCTACTTATATTACACTTATCCCTAAAAAAGACAGATCGGTAAATTTTAATGATTACAAACCAATATCTTTGTGTAATATCCTATACAAAATCATTACAAAAATTATTATTGACCGGATCAAGCCAATATTAGGGAGATATATATTTGAGGAACAATTTGGTTTCTTACAGAATAGGAAAATCTTGGACGTTGTTGGGATTGCACAGGAGTGATTACATTCCATTAAAAAAAGAATTTAAATGCCTTTATTTTAAAAATGGATCTCATCAAGGCGTATGATATAGTAGACTAGAATTATCTGAGATTCATTCTTACTCAAATTGGTCTTTCTGTTGAGGTTACCAACTGGATAATGGCATGTGTTACCTATGCCAGTTTCTCGGTGCCGATTAATGGTTCTCCTACAACTTTTTTTGGTGGTAGTCGGGGGATTAGACAACGTTGTCCACTTTCACCCTATTTGTTTATCTTGGTTATTGAAGGGATGAGTCTCATGATTAGAAGGGATAAAGAGCTTGGTAACATTATAGGTATCAAACTGGCCAGATCTCTCACAGTTTCTCATCTCTTATTTGTTGACGACGTGTTGCTTTTTGGTCATGGATCAGCTACTGAATGAGAAATTTTTTATCCATCATCTCTTTATTCTGTGACTCCTCAAGTATGGAAATTAGTGAACATAAATCAAACTTTGTTTAATATTGTGAGGATCTAGACATTATTAATCAAATTGCCTCTTACTTTCTTATAATATGTCTTATATAAATAGTGGAATCAAATATCTTGGTTTCTTTTTTAAACCAAATGGTTATAATTTTGAGGATCGACGATGGTTAATACAAAAAATTTCAAAGGAGGATTGGTTCCTGGTCTTTTAGATGGCTTTCTTTGGGGGGTCGGCTAGTATTGGTCAGTGTTGCTTTACATAGTCTTCCAGTTTTTTTATTTTCCTTGTTTATCATTTCAGAAGTTGTTATATCGGTTATTAGAAGGAAAAAATTTCATTTCCTAGGGGCAGGTAGATCGGATATCTCAAAAATACATTTTGTTTCATGGGAAAGTATATCAAAGCCTTTGCTTTTAGACGGTTGGGGTATAAAAAATTTGAACTAGTTTAATAGGGCTTTGTGTGCTAAGAGCCTTTGGTGGAGTATTTTTGACAAAGGGCTGTGGGGAAAAAATGTGAATATTAAATATTTGAAATGATACACTTTGTATCAATGGTTTAGGTCTTCATCAATTATATCTCAAAATTCCTTTGCATTTTGGCGTAGTCTGGTTAAATATTTGTCGATTGTCAATCACTCTATCTATTGGTCTATTGGTTGAGGTTCTCATATATAGTTGGGCATTGATCCTTTTATTGGCATGACTGATAATTATAAATTTTCTTAAGAACTCATTGCAGCATTACACTCAAGAAATATTATGGTTCTAAATCAGGTGGGGTATAGTCTAGAGTTGGAAGAGACAGTTTAGTATTCCTCGGGCGTTCTAAATCTACAAGGTGAAATTGCATTGGAATGGGATAAATTTGTGGTTTCATTAAAACAATCAAGCATATTTTTTTCAAACTCAGAGGAAAAGTTGGTGTGGATATTTAATAAACATAATGGTTCTATGAATGCTAAACTGGCCTATAGCCTTATTATGGGTGAAGGTATGGAGGACAGTTCGTGCTGGTGGACTAGAATCTTATGGTGTTGGAAATTTCCTGTCAAAATTGAATGTTTTATTTGGTTATGTTTTCATAGGAAAATTATGACTTGGGATGCTATGAAATGAAGGGGATTCGTAAGCCCAAGTTGTTGCATTTTCTGCAAAGAAGCAATGGAATTGGTGAACCATATATTTGGTACAAGTGTTCCTTCTTCCAGGATGTTTGGAACGAACTTAGTTCGACTTTACATTTCACTGTTAGATGGGAATGTCCCTACCTTTAAGATAATATGAAAAATTGGTTCAAAAATCAAATAAAATATTAAAAAATTGCCTTTCTTTACACCGGGGAGGTCTGGAAGGCCCATAATAGATATATTTTCCAGGGTATTATTCCAAATTATGTTCAAGTGAGTATCAAAATTGTTATTTCTTTGACTGATTATACAAAGGATTGTCCTATTTTGAAGCCCAAGGAAGTTACATTTCCTGTATATGATGAAAATCAATCATTGGGTTTCTTCGATGGGGCTGAGCAACAAGGGAAATGTGGTGCAGGGTTGTATATTAAGCTCAACATAAATTATTGGTTTTATCTTTGGATGGGTGTTGGTTATGGCACAAATATGAGGGATGAATTATTAGCATTTTGGGGTCTTCTATGGTTTGCTAAATTAATTGGTGTTCGGTCTATTCATGTTGTAGGCGACTCAAAATCTATTATTGATCGGACTAATGGTAATCCACAATTACACTCACTTCAGTTGGAACATTGGATGGGAAGAGCAAGGTTACTGATAGTTGATTTCACATGTATTTCCTATAAGCATATATACATGGAATATAATGTGGTTGCAGATAGACTTTCCAAAATTTCCATTGGTGAAATGGATGGTAGGATTTTTTTTTAGCAATTTAGAGAGGGAGCTTTATTGAACTCTAGTCACCTGTATATTTTTTTTATGATTGTGTGTTTGAAAGTTAATTCATTTTCTGATTCGTTGGTCCTTTCTTGTGTTATTGAGGACATTTGACTTGGCAAAATTATGATAAGACTTGGATATGTCTCTCTTTGATTTTGTTATCAAGGGCTTGATGGAGATGATTTTTGGGGGAAATGAGTCAAATGAGAAGATAGCTCTTCTTCTCATTGTATCTGATGTAATGCATTGGCGCAACTTTTATTCCATGGAATAATAAGTTGTTGGTGTTGTTGTTTTCGGTGTGAAAAAAAAAAATATATAAGAACAATATGAACACCAAATAAAAAAATATTATTACATAAGCATAATACTATGACAAACTATAAAAAAAAATTATAAACATGATACTATGACAAATAATATTACAGCAATCATAAATCATAGAGTTGCCACAACTTCATCCACTATCAATACAAAATTCATAAAAACATTTAATTCAATGATATTTTTAATTCAATTATATTATGTAAAAATAAAAAATTTAACCTATATTAAGTTAATTAATGAAACATTAATTTTCAACATTTTCAATGACCATTACTCTAATCCATATTTTCACATTTATGATGACCTGAAAACCAGCCATACTTTCAAATTCATTTTCTAACCAATATAGCAGCCTATATATGAAACCATACTTCAAATTGTCTACAAAATTTAGGTTGAAATTATTAATATGAAAAATGGTCGAAAGGATGCTAAAATTTTGACCAAAATTAAAAACCAATAACTTTCTTTATAAAGGTCCAATGCTTTGAAAACTTGTTAAGTCACACAACAACTTGTTTATATCATAATTTACAATGCAAATTGTGATGTTTTTTTCGACTAAATTAATAGTTACTAATTTAAAGACCCACGTGATTTTGAATAGTACAGAGATCTATTACATAAGCATACAATTGTCATCATTTTCAACCCCTAACAAACATAAACATCATGATCATACCATCATAAACATAAACATAAACATAAACAACATCATACTAACATAAACATAACCATAAGCATAAACATAAACATACCTACATCATCATCATTTTCATGACATAAACATAAACACACCATTATTATCATTGTCAACATCTAACAAACATAAAAATAAACACCATCATACCATCATTAACATAAAACCAAAAATAAGCATGAACGTATCATCATAAGTATTACATTACATATTAAACTAACATATACATCTAACAGATTTAAACATCATCTAACACACATATCTAATAATAAATGTAAACATAAACGTTCCATGATCATCATTTCATCACATAAACATAAACATGCCATCATCATGATCATTTTCACCATCTAACGAAGATAAAACACATCACCATCAACATATAAATAAACATCAACATAAACATGAAAAATGCAGTATATATATATATATATATATATATGAACATATATAACGTCAAAGTGATGATACAATATGACAAATATAATATATCTCCAGTCCAAGAACTGCTATGACATATATGATCCACCTCCACCAGAGGCATTGTCACTATCTCTCTGACCAGATCCAGAGGCATCTTCACCTCCACCAATAGAGCCATATCCAGTATCAACACCTATGCTAGCAGAGCTAGAGGCATCAAAACCTCCACCAATAGAGCCAAATGCATCAATACCTGTGCGAGGAAATAAATGAGCTCGGAATAGAGAAGCATGGATAGCTCCATCAATATGAATCATACGGCCCCATCTAAGCATCTCTGTAATAGATCCAGACGGAGCAGGAAATGGTGGATGGTCAGGCCAACTAGTAGGATCGGAAATTCAGTTGAGTATGAGTAGAGTAGATGATGTAGGATCGGGAAGAAGGTCGAGTAGGAGTAGAGGACTAGATGATGAAGGAGGTGATGGAGATGGAGGAGGAGGACATGGTGGAGGAGGAGGAGGTGGAGGCTCAAGAGGAGGTGTAGTGGATGTATAGGCTGCACCACCACTTGAAGCAGCTGGTGGAGAAGGAGGTGGACTACGAATTCGAGGATCTCTGCTCTCATCATACAATGAACTGCCATTAGTCATGTCATCTAAACGAATGCAAGCACCAACAATGTGATGCATCAAGATCCTCATATCAAGAGGAAGCATCCTCCATAGCTCAACGTACCAATCTTGCCTCTGAATCTCCCTGACTGGAACAGGATGAACTCCTCAATCTTCTAATAACCTGGACAACCTATCTGCGATGTCTTGTAGGAACCTCTACTCTGGCCTATGTTGAAGGCCAGGTCTGACTAGCTGAGGCACCTTGGGATGATCATACATATCCATGTCCTCATCCTCATTCTACGCCAGAGGAGGCCCCACATCGCCATAAATGTGCCAATATCTGTAAAATATATAGTACAAAAGAATGATTAGACAATTTCATTAAACATGAATTTAATATAATAATTTAAAATATATTTCATTTACATTAAGTATAAAGAGAATAAAATGAAACTAGATTAATTTAAACATAACATTAAATTTACCTCTATCGTCGGGTGGCTCCCCCTAAGTGAAGAAGATGTTGGTACACCCTCTCCAATCCAACCCCGCATATGGATATGCAACCATTTCTAATCGAGGCTAGTATTCTCCGCCTAACATGTCAAGCACATCCACGGTAATCCTCACAGTAAATTTCGGTTGCCCCCTCTTGGGAATCATTTTCCCCCACATGTGCATACACACATATGTCATCAATCTAGGAGGGCACCAGTCAAAAGATGTCCTAGTCACCGAAAATCTCTAGAAAAAAGACAAAACAACTCTGCACCAAAAGGGAAGTTCACCCTCCTGCCTATAGACACACGACATCGACTAAGATCATAACAAAATTGTCGTAAAAAAATAGCAGACCACCTAACACATATAGGTTCATTCACTAAAGAATCAACATAATATAATAAAGGCCAGCTAATGCACTGCCCATCATTGGTGTGATCCGCGATGGTCGTCACCAACAAAGACATGCACCTCACATCCTCTCTACCAAAAACATCAATGGAAAAATTCCCATGCGGTTGACCTAAAACTGATCAGGTTCAAGGATGTTGGGATCAACATATCTCTGAACATAGACTAGCTAAGTCCCTGCTACATCTCTATATGGGACCTCAGGGAAATGAGGAAAGTCCTCACCTATCCTAGAGAGCTCGATGATAAAATATATGTCCTCCTCAGTGGGTTGGAACCACTCATCAGGACCAACTCAAAACACCTGCTTATGATGATCCTAGCGTGCGATCAACTGGGTGAGGAACGTTTTGTTCACCTTCAGTGATGTCGCCTCCACATAGAACTTGAAGAGGCCGAAAAATCTCAAGAGGTGTCTAGTCTAAGGAGTAATGGGATGAGGGTATAAATCTCTATCCCTCTCCCTAGCCTCCCACTCTCTATGGAAGTTATACTGATCCACTTGTGCTTCAAGCTGCTGCCTATCCTTGTGGAGATCACATCTATGTTTCAAATATAACATAAATCAATCTCATAAGCATACATATAAGAGCATTATATGAGAATTATATCTACTAAAATATTAAATTTTTTTACAAAATGATAACTGGTGTGCCAATATAATCTAAATGCATAGCACACGGTGCACTTATATACAAACGACACCGCACAACAGTGCACTAAAATATGTATGGCACACTGCTATTCTATTTCTATATACTAAAATTATTTATTACGGTGCGCCAAATACTCTATGCACTTGGATGTTTTATAAATTTGTATCACGGTGTGCCTAAATGTCATTAGAGCACCGGTGCACACACGTGAACTAGGCGCACTGTTAATCAATTATTTTTTATTGAAATCTATTCACGTTGGGCCTATGGCACATCAAAGCACCGGGTACTGGTTGACTGACGTGCCAAAGGAGCACCGTTAAATTAAGTTTTTCTGTCATTCAAAATTTATATTTTTAGATGTCTGTGCATTTCGATAGCATCAACGCATCGTTAATGGTGCGTTTACGCGATGTAAGAGCATCGTTGTTTCTGAAATTTTAATTTTTTATGAGAACATGTTAACGGTGTTCCTAATGCATGTCATAGAACTAAACAACAGTGTGCTAACTTGACATAAGCGCATCGTATAAATTATTTTATTTTTTTTTAATATTTGTTTACCAGTGTGTTTCAGACACTTAAGTGTGCCGAACTACCAGTGCTCTTTAGTGTCCAATGCACCAATAAGAAATTGAATGCTTTTAAATATTTTTTGTGATTGAGCGTTGTGTTCAAACCGTTCGGCTTGCACTGTAGGTGGTGTGCCCTGTAGTATTTTATAGGGTGCACCGTTAAGCGGTGCGAGCCAAACGGCTCGAACACACTGTGCAATTTTTTTTTAAAAGGACAATTTCAAGCTCAATTTTAAAAAATAATCCACGAAAGTTTTAAATTATGAAATAAGAATCATTTTACCTGTTGAATGGCCCATCGGGGAGGCATATTGGCGATGTATGGAAATTTTGAATTTTGCCCACTGTTTGGGAAAAATCAAACTACAGTAAGCAGCCAATAGCACTGAGGAATTTGTCCACATTGACCATGGATGTGAGGGCCTCTAGGTGGGTGAAGTGCAGCACCGGTGCAGATGGGATCAAACGCACTAAGGAGGAAAAAATGAGTTGGCCGACGTGGTTTTTTAATTATTAAACCTTGTTCCAGTGCGCTCGACAGTTGGGTGCACCAAGGCACTCGATGCTCCGGTGCATTGGTACGAGTAAGTGTTAAAATAAAACAATATTTTTTAATAAAATAACAAAATAGTTTATGGTGTGTTGGATTTCTTCAGATGCATAAGGGCGTGTAATTCTAGTTAGCACGGTATAAGTTTTTAAAAGGTTTCCCATTTATAACATTATAATATTTTTATTTTTAATTAAAAATGTCATTGCGTTTGTTTATACAACACGCACTGGGGCATAACGCACTGTTTATATGCTTTACATAAAATTTGCGAATTTAAAAAAAAATATAGTTCGATGCGTTAGTGTTGATGAGACACACCAGGGCAGTTAGTGTTACTTAGCGCACCGAGATGAGGTTTTTATTTAAAAGTTAACATGTTTTTTAATAAAATAATAAAAAAATATTTTTTATTAAAATATTATACATTGCGTTCGTTTCTACTACATGCACTGGGGCATTTTGTTGTTCGGAAACGCACCACTCTGGTTATTGGAAATTATTTTGTTTTGACAATGACGTTTTTCGGTCGCTGTGCGACATGCTAGGAAATGGACAGATGCGCATTTCTAAAAAACGTACTGGTACATTTACTCTACTAAACACACCGAAATAAAAACTTCCGCTGAAACCTATGGCCTCTCGCCTTCGCTAGTGACCTCCGCTATAAATGGTTATTTGCACTGTTTTGGGAGGAGCATATGCTATAACCTCCACTAAAGGGCCTTTTCCTTGCAGTGTATTTTTTGCTACATTTCATCCCTGGTTGATAGGGTGGTTTCAACTATTTACCAAATAGTTTGGTGTATGGGAGGTTCGAACCCCAAACCACCCGCCACAATTGGGGGGAAGGGAAATCGGTTAGCTCCATATCCGACGACCGGAGCGGCCACACCCCACCAGAAAAGTTTGGCGCACCACATATTATAACACGGATTCCAACACATAGGTATATATTTATATACAAAACAAACAATGGTTGTAACCATATTATATATGGTTTTTCATGTGCCATCAAACTTGAATATGCCATTTAAAACCTATGCCACGATATTGTTGGGTTGGGGAAACTTGCGCCAAGGTTGTTGAGTGCCCCCATATCATATTTTAATAATAGTGGTTTCCATCCTTTTGAAGATAGTTATGTGTCCTTGTTGGCACATGGAATCTTTTAAATGCCAAAACTTTATTAAATGGCATATGGTTCAAACAAATTGGTTAATGGATTTGGATTTATGCCACCATTAGAATGTCGTTACCATGAAAAGTGGGGTGTGGTTATGACCCCAATGGTGTTATAGAAGCACCCTTTCCATTTAGCCAAGAAAAACCAGTCATTTGACACAATGTAAGCCATTGCAAGTAGGCATCAAGGCTAGGGCCAAGGAACAAAGGCCGAGGACATAGATACATCCAAGCACACCATGGATAAGGGTCAAGGACTTGGGGTAAAGTATTCTATATACATTTTTAAATGTGCCCTTTCTTTGTATGATTTGTTATATCCCCTTTTTTTAATATGGGCTTAACATTGTAGTTTTCTTATTAAACTATTGAAGCCTTATGTATTGTATTGATGCCATATGTTGGCAAGCAAGGTAAATCTTGGGAATGGCATGTGCACTTTGTATAATGGATTTCAAGGCCATGGAGTCTTCCACTTGTTAAATATACAACATTAGGAGACATTCTCCAAACCAATCTTGTATAGCCAAGATTGATCCTCTCATATAGAGGTGATCACTTTGATTGCCTTTTGTGTAAATGTTATTCCTCCCGTATAGGGGTACTTGATCAAAGTAGTGATGTTGTAAAGTCTTGTTGGAAATGTTAATTTTAGATCAAATTCACATCAAGAGCATAAACAGGATCACTGAAAGAAACACAATCACAAGATAGACACAGAGTTATCCTGGGAAACCCTCATGGGGTAGAAACCCAGCAAAACTTCATCAATATAGATGATCAAAAGGTACAAAGATAAAATCCCAAACAAGAGCACCTTCTCCTTCGCAGATATCTCTCTCTCTCTCCTATGCGCAATCCACAAGTGAGTGTGTGTTCAAATGAGGATCACATCACTTCTATTTATACTTTATCTTTCATTTGACTTTTTCCCTAACTAGGTCGGCCCCTAACAACTTAACCTAATGCTGACTAGGCCGACTTCCCTAGGGGACTTAAACACCCCATTACAATTGACTCAAAGGGGATCTATTACCCCGACTTACAAGGGAGGATTTACCTCAATGACTTTACATAATCAAATACAATAATGACATCCCGACGGAGGAATAAAACATCTCCGAATAAATTACAATAATAAAATACAATAGAATATTCTTCGAAATTACAATATTTCAACACTCCCCCTTAATGAGAAGGGTATTCTACTAACAACAGCAACATCAACTGTAGGAGAAAGGAGAGTGAGCATCATCAACAAAATCATGGTGATACATCTATAAATCATCGGAATTTTTCTTCAACAGCATCAGCAATTGGAACGTCTTCAATATCTTCAACATCTTCAGTATTGGAGCATCATCTTCTACAGCACTGAGTCTTCATCTTTGGTCTTCATCTCCTGTAGCACTCGATCGCTCGATCGCCTACAACAACAACAGCATCAACATCTAGATCTTTCAATCAACAACAACATCATCATTTTGATCTTTCGATCAATACCATCATCAACATCTGGATATTTCGATCATCAACAACATCATCATCTTGATCTTTCGATCAACAACATCATCATAGCAGCATAACCTGCAACACACATTATCCAATTACGGGATGATCAATCCCTCTCACTTTAGGACATAATTCTAAGTATGATGCAATCCTGATCCAATTACGGGATTATCAGTCCCTCTAACTTTAGGACATAATTCCAAGGATGATGCAATCATGTCTACATTCTCGGGGACAGAAGTCTCCATATCACTTTAGGACTAAGTTCCAAGGAAGATACACTCCAACCACATTCTCGGGGATAGAAGTCTCCGGATCACTTTACGACTAAGGTCCAAGGAAGATATACTCCAACCATATTCTTGGGGATAGAAGTCTTTGGATCACTTTAGGACTAAGGTCCAGGGAATATGCAATCCCAACCACAGTTCCAGTCCTTTTTCATACTGGATGTGACCTAGATCAAATCTAGGATTTTCCACCACAGTGCCAGTCCTTTTTCATACTGGATGTGACCTGGATCAAATCTAGGATTTTCCACCACAGTGCCAGTCCTTTTTCATACTGGATGTAACCTAGATGAAATCTAGGATTTTCCACCACAGTGGTAGTCCTTTTTCATACTGAATGTGACCTAGATCAAATCTACGATTTTACACCACAGTTCCAGTCCTTTTTCATACTGGATGTGACCTAGATCAAATCTAGGATTTTCCACCACAATGCCAGTCCTTTTTCATACTGGATGTGACCTAGATCAAATCTAGGATTTTCCACCACAGTGCCAGTCCTTTTTCATATTGGATGTGACCTAGATCAAATATAGGATTTTCCACCACGGTGCTAGTCCTTTTTCATATTGGATGTGACCTAGATCAAATATAGGATTTTCCAACACAACATCATCATCATCACTTTCTCAGAGACAAGAGTCTATGGATCCCTTTAGGCCATGTGTCCAGGGATGATACAAACCCACTGCAACATCATCATCATCACATTCTCGGAGACAAGAGTCTACGGATCCCTTTAGGTTGTGTGTCCATGGATGATACAATCCCACTACAACATTAGCAGCAGCAGCATCAGCATTGCTCCCCTTTTCGAGGAAGGTCATTTCGAACCACACCAAGCTTGTCTCGGAAGTACTCAAACTTTATTCGAGATAGAGGCTTAATCAACATATCAACAACTTGCTCATTAGTGCTCACATACTGGAGCTTTATAGCTCCCTTTTGTACCATATCTCGTATATAAAAATACTGTATTTCTATGTGCTTTGACTTGTCATGGAACACTGGGTTCTCATTCATATTTATACAACTCTGGTTGTCACATAGAATCATTGTGGTATCCAACTCTAGGTCAAATAGTCCTAATATCAACTTCTGAAGCCATATGGCCTCACAACTAGTAGAACAAGCTGCTATATACTATGCTTCAGCTGTGATGAGAGAAACACTGGACTGCTTCCTGATAAACCATGAGATCGTGGTGGATCCCAAACAATAATATTCACGTGCTGTGCTCTTCCTGTATGAGACACTTCCATCCCAATCTGCATCTGTATAACCATACAATCTGTATTCATGATCTCCAACATAGTATAGACCAAAGTCTATCGTACCTTTCAGGTACCTCATCACATGCTTTGAAGCTACCAGGTGAACACATCTAGGATCAACTAGATACTAACTCAGGGTGTTCATAGCAAATCATATATCTGGCCTGGTATTTGTCAGATACATCAACGACCCAATAATATGTCTGTACTGAGTCACATCCACTAACTCTAACGATTCATCAACTAACAACTTTAGGTTGGTATCCATGGGTGTGTCCATGGCTTTACATTCCAACATATCAAATCTTTTTAGGATTTCCACAGCATACTTTCCCTGGTTGAGAAAGATTCCTTCTGGGCTCTGCCACACTTATAGACCTAGAAAATAGTGTATCAATCCAAGGTCTTTCATCTAAAATTATTCAGAGAGCTTCTTCTTACACTCTACAATCTGTTTCTCATCTCCTGTCAAAAATAAATCATCCACATACAGCAATAGCATGACAGGTTCATCATCCATAACCTTAAATTAAAGGTTAGGGTCAGCTTTATTTTTGGTAAAATCCCAAGCTCGTAAAAAATATATCTATTCTTATGTACCAAGCTCTAGGAGATTGCTTCAATCCATATAGATCCTTCTTCAACTTGCATATGTGAGTCTGTCTTTCTTCAAATTCAAAATCCATGTGGTTGTTCTATGTACACTTCTTCATAACTGGTTGGTTCTTGATCTACAAGATCACACATCAAAGCCACATAATTGGAAAATGGATTTGGCTTCTTTCTTACTCTTATGGAGCCTTTTGGATCTCCATACTCCTATGCTTCTTGTATGATTTCTCTTTCCCAAGCAGGATTCCTTTTTCTTGATATATTCATAGTGGGAGGTTCTTGAGGTTCTAGCATATCATGGTCTTCTAGTGTTTCATCTTCAGGGGAGGGTGCATCTTCTACATTTCTGGGAGGTACATCTTCTTCATATATTTCTTCACACTAGCATTTTCTGGATCTCTTGAGAGCTACTTCTTCATCAAATGTTACATCTTTACTGATCTCCATGTGATGGAATCTTGGAGTGTATATTCTGAAGGCTTACTTCAGGCTTCTTTCCTGTGAACATTTCTTCTTGATTCTTTTATAGTTGAACCATTGTCACTTGTTCTATGGAACAAGTCTCATCATTCTTCATTTGTAGGTGATCATTGTACGATACTTCATATAATTCAAATTCAATAGCATGGTTAGAAACATCCCATAGTTTCCAAATATATGCATAAAAACATAAGTCACACTATCTTAGCTAATGCCACAACATTCATCCATATCCCAAATTCATATGGTAACTTTCTAGATGCCTTCCATCTCTATGAGGACATTATTAAGAGTGTGCACTACTCCCATTATGTCAACAAAGAGGTTTCACTCTAGATAAGTAGCAATGGAATGTTGTATGGCACCATAGGCTACTTACCCATCACATGCATGACACTACAAACATCCTAACACACATCCTAAATAAATGTGTATACAACTGGATACTATCATTTAAACAATGTGATAGAAATGACAATTCAAATACTTATCTTTGTTTGTTTGGTAGGATCTCTTTTGATCCTAGTCTCCTTGCAGGTATTACTGGAATGTCTGATGGTGAGCTCTACTCCATCATCAAGATTGTATTTTTGCTTCTCCTACCTTTCTGAGGGAAGTCATTTTCTTCTAAACTAGAGAGAGTCTTGTTCTGACTTATCATGTGCTTTGAGGCACCACTATCACAATACATATTCTTCGACTTCTTCCTTTGCTTGCTTCCTAGGAGGTTCTTCATCTTCTGATTCTTCTTCATTGTCTTCGGCTAGGTGTGCATGATGTCTTTTGTTGTTGTTCCTCTTCTTGTATTCTTCTTTCTTCAAAGGACAATCTCCGACAATATGTCCCATCTTATCACAGTAGTAACATTGAAAGTTGGAGTAGTTTCTTCTTGGATTGTTTCCTCTTGTCCTTTGGAACTTCTTGGGAGGTTGAGACTCCTTGTGGATTTCCTTCTTTAATTTAGATTGAATTCTTCCTCTCTTGGTATGGGTGGCTAGGGCTTGATCATCTCCTTTAAGTAGAGCTTCTCTATTGGCTACTCTAGCCTCTTCTTGGATGCAATCTTCCCATACAATGTAAAACTTCATGCTTTCCTTTCTGGCACACATAGTCTGGATGAATGAATCCCAAGGTCTAGTGAGACCATTGAGAGCAGTCATTACTAGCTCATCTTCATCAAGGGAGTCTCCAATGGCTTCTAGTTTCTCCTTGAACTGGGAGACCCTTGTGAAGTAGTCTTGGATGGATTCTCCTTGGCTCATCTTGGTACTCTTCAATTGAGCTCTTAAATTCATCTTCATATTAATGTTCTTCCCTTCATACATTATGGCTAGGGCATCATACATCTCCTTCGGTGTCTTCTTGGATGACACTTGAGGAATCAAGTGGTCTTTGATAGAATCAGCAATGATTCTCTTTGCCCTAATCAGGTCCTTCTTGTGCTTCTCCTTAGCTTCATCTTCTACAGGTTTTGCAACTCCATCCTTGATGTATTTAGCAATATCATTCTCTTCAAGAATGAGGCCAATCCTATATTTCCATGCTCAAAAATTTTCTATGCCTTCTAGCTTATCCTCAAGCTTAGTGCTTGAGGCCATCTTATCCAGGAGGTCACCAAAAAATTAAAATTCTCAAAATGCAAAACTGACCCTACCAGGAGACGTGATTGACTAAGGCGAGTTTACTGGTACACTTGCTTTCTGCAAATTCCAAATTTTTACCCCTCAAAATTGACTTGCGAATTTTGGATCTGCAACTGATTTCTGGTTCACTGGTTTTCGGGGTTTTCTAGTCCAAAAGTCAAACCATGGTTTGACATTCCCAGAGATCTACCCACTCATAAACTTCGATCTAGGGCTCAAAATTTTGCTTTTGAAGAGGTGCATATTTCTATGCAATCAGATTTCCAAAATTCCAATTTTGACATAAATCCTAATTTCTTGCCGGAGGAAATAGAGAGAGAGTTTCACCTTGTGAAATTAGTCCTATTCAGGTTAGCTCTGATACCATGTTAATTTTAGATCAAATTCACAACAAGAACATAAACAGGATCACTGAAAGAAACACAATCACAAGATAGACATAGAGTTATCCTGGGAAACCCTCATGGGGTAGAAAACCGAGCAAAACTTCCTCAATATAGATGATCAAAAGGTACAAAGAGAAAATCCCAAACAAGAGCTCCTTCTCCTTCGCAAATATCTCTCTCTCTCCTATGCGCAATCCACAAGTGAGTGTGTGTCCAAATGAGGAGCACATCACTTCTATTTATACTTTATCTTTCACTTGACTTTTCCCTAACTAGGTCGGCCCCTAACAACTTAACCTAATGCTGACTAGGCCGACTTCTCTAGGGGACTTAAACACCCCATTACAATTGACTCAAAGGGGATCTATTGCCCCGACTTACAAGGGAGGATTCACCTCAATGACTTTACATAATCAAATACAATAATGACATCCCGATGGAGGAATAAAACATCTCCGAATAAATTACAATAATAAAATACAATAGAATATTCTTCGAAGTTACAATATTTCAACACGAAAAGGATCCAGACTTGTGTGTCAAGTCATGATTCTTATGTGAACCTTCCATATAAAGGTATCCATGGGATGGACCTCTCGTATAGAGGTGGACCTTCCGTATAAAGGTCATGCTTTACTTGTTAAAAGCATTTAATGTTGTGTGATGTATTATTAACCATGATCACCAGTTGTTATTAAGTCTCCTTTAGAGATTGATCACCTCTAAAGTGAATTACTTTAGCATATGATCATTTGGTCCGGATTAATATAATATGATCACAGCATCCGATAATTCTTCTTAGTATAATTTAATGTGATTGATAATTAAATTTAGTACATATTGACCATGCAATAAGAGATAAAGAAATAAAAGATAAAGCATAGAGATTAAGAGAATTTGAAATTGCCCATGCAGACACTTCAGCTAATTAAAGAGAACTCGAATTGTTAAAGCTTCAGTTAATTATCAATGTATGCCTCAATCAATGCTTCAGTTAAATCATCAGTTAAAGATATGCCTTGGTTAACTAAAGAACTCATAGTAGTCACTTCAAGTAAATCAATCAACATGATTTCAGTTAACTAAGTGTTAAATAAGAAGGACTAGCTAACTAAAGTGTTTTCACTTTGGTTAAACTAAAAAACGACACTTCAGTAAATCAAGGAGAACTCAAATTGATCACTACAATGATGTTATCAAGAATCAGTTAAAGAGAGTTAACTAAGTGACAACAAAGCAGATCTAGTTAACTAAGTGTTATTGCATGACGACACTTATGTTAAACTAAAAGATGACACGTGAGTTGCAACATTTGCATGTTGACACTTAAGTTATCCACCTAACTAAGTGGGAAATCTTTCAGTTAAGAGCCGAGTTCATCCTAAGTGACAACTCAGTGAGATAAAGCACTTCATGAGAAGTGGGGAGCACTTCTTCATGCAAGATTGATACATCGATTTTGAGGGCGAGTTCATCCTGAAGCTAGAAGATAAAAATAGAAGAGAATAATGTATAAATATGTTATACGGGATTGATGAATTCATTGTGAAGAGAATTATCTTCTCCTTTGAAGGCAAGGCGCTTCTCTTTGTGTGCAGGATATTATTATTGAAGGCAAGGCGCTTCTCCGATTGATCTATCTTCTCTATTGCTTATGTATCTTCACCAAGAGTGTTTGGTGATCTCCTATCTTCCGAAAGAAATATGTTATGTTGTAAAAGAAAGCATTCTTTGCTATCCATTATATGATACTAAGAAGAGTTGTTGGGGTTTTTTTTCTCATGGTTTTAAGGATTATCCCTAAGGTATATCTTGTGTTATGGTTGTATGGATTGTTTCATTTCTTCAAGTCTCTGCATTTAAAAGAATTAAATATCAAAGCTCAACCAAATTTCAACATGGTATCAGAGCTCAGGGCATGAAGGAGCTCATTTTTGCATGCCAACTAGAGCCGACATAGATCCTGAGAAGTTTAGCACAATATTTGAATACTATGGCATTAGTCTCTGTACAATCGAAAGACAATCTTGAGGGCACCTCAAACTTCAACACTTGGAAGGATAGGATTCTCAACATCCTAGAGTAACATTGGCTATGTATCCACTATGGTGGAGGAGCCTACATCTAATGCAGGGCACATCAACTTCAAGAAGAACCAAGCTAAATCCAAACAAATCATCTATGATCCAGTAAAGGACAATTTGATGTATGTGATCACTCCATTGAAGACCGCAAAGGAGTGTTTTGATACTTTGACAAACCTATATGAGAAGAAGGCCCCAAGTCAAAAGAGGGCATTGAAGAATAATCTTTGAAACCTAAAGATGGAGAAGGATGAGACAGTGGCCTCCTTCTTTACCAAGATCTCTCAGGTAAGAGATCAACTTACTATTATTGGAGTAGTGGTGGATGAAGATGATCTTCACCAAACCGCTATTGATGGTCTCCCATTCTCATGGGAGAAATTATTGGCTATGGTAAATGGTTGAGAGGTACAACCTAACTTTGAAAGGTTGTGGCATGACTTCCTCCAAGAGGAGGGGTCAGTCCAAAGCAAGTCAGTATGCATCAAAGAAGAAAACCTTACCCTCACAGCAAGAATGAAGAAAGGAAAGAAGCCCTTCTTCCAAAAGAAGTTCTCTCACCCAAAGAAGAAGGAATTCAACAAAGGCTTTGACAAGTCAAAAGCTAGATGCTTCAATTGAAACAAGAAAGGCCATTTCTCAAGAGAGTGCAAAGAAAAGAGGAAAGGAAAGCTTCATGCTTCTACTGCCATAGAAGATGAAATCACTCAAAATAATGCATCTGAGGAAAAGGAGACAAGAAGGGAGTATTACCTTATCTCATCCCTTTCGGGATCCGTCATCACAAATGCAGACACATGGTTAATTGACAGTGGCGCATCCAAACATATGACTGGTTACAAGAGTGCCATCATTGATCTAAAGGAGAAAGAGTTCTTATGCATGGTAGAGACAGGGGACAACTCAACATATTCAATCCAAGGAATTGGATCCACCTCATTCAAGCTAAGCAACGGTGATATTTTACATGTGGAGGGAATTCTATATGTTCCAAGCTTGAAGAAGAAACTCCTTTCAGTTTCATTTCTTGAAGACAAAGGCTTTCGAGTTATCTTCATGGATAACAAAGCACTTTTATGGCCAAAGAACAAAAGCCTATAATCTGCTGCTGTGATTGGAGTTCGAGAGGGAGGAATCTACAAGGTACTCAGGAAGTACATTCAAGCTATGATTCACCACACTATTATTCCATGCGAGCTATCGCACCGAAGGCTTGGACACCTACACTACAAATCTCTACCAGGACTTCAAAAGATGGTAAAAGGTATCCTCGTATTTGATTTTGAGCATGATAGTGTATGTCGGGGTTGTTCACTTGGAAACAATGTTAAGAAAAGTTTTTCCAATAGTATTACTAAATCTAAAGGGATTTTAGATTTAATACATTCTGATGTATGTGGTCCCATGTCATCCCCCTCCCTGAGTGGTTTCTTATATTATGTATTGTTCATAGATGATTTTTCTAGGAATTCATGGATTTATTTCATGAAGGCTAAAAGTGAAACTCTTAGCAAATTTAAAGAGTTTAAATCCCTAGTTGAAAATTAGAAATAAAATCACATTCGTGCATTAAGGTCTGATAATGGAGGTGAATTTGATTCACGTGCATTTAATGAGCTATGTAGTGATGCATGAATATGTAGATAGTTAACAGTACCTTACAACCCTCAGCAAAATAGGGTTGTTGAAAGGAATAATAGAACCATATGTGAGGTTACAAAAGCCATGATGCATGATCAAGATATGTCTACATCATTATGGGAAGAAGCCACCCGTACAACTGTTTACATATACAATAGAAGCCCGCATGTCATTCTAGATGAGAAGACACCAGAAGAAGTGTTTACCAGTGAGAAGCCATACATCTCACACTTGAGGATCTTCGGGATCCCAGTATACATTCATGTACTGAAAGAAAAGAGAACAAAGATGGATCCTTCTAGAAAGAAAGGTACCTTTTTTGTTTATAGCGATTCATCCAAAGCATACTGAATATATGTACCTGGTGAGAGACACATTGAAGTCAGCTGAGATGTTACCTGCCATGAGGAAGTTGCTTTCAAAATATCGAAAGAGATTCAATGTGATTCAAAAATGGAGGATCTCAAGTCTGGTTCCCCCCCTTCAGAGTTTGAGAGGGAAAAACCAGAAGATGCCTTAGATTCTCTAGCTCCTAAAGAATCAGTAGAAATGATTGAGAGGTCACCTGATCAAGCTCTCGCTAAAAGAAGATATGCTTGATGCCGAGATATCTTTCAAGATGCAGAGAAACATGGAGCACCAACAAGCTCATCCAGAGAGCGCAAACAACCTGACACATATTTAGGGTATGTTGCATTGATGAGTCGCATCAGTGATTCAAAACCATTCTCTTATGAAGAATATGTAAAGCAGCAAGTTTGGAATGATGCAATGACAGAAGAGTACAACTCTATAATGAAGAATGATGTTTGGGAGGTTGTTCCCAAACTTGATGGGAAGTCCATTGTGACTTCCAGATGGCTTTACAAGACAAAGCATGTTGTGGATGGTAGCATTGAGAAGTATAAAGCTATATTCATTGCCATAGGTTTCTCTCATAAAGAAGGCATCAATTATGATGAGATCTTTTCCTATGGCAAGGTACATGACAATCCGAGTAATGATTGCACTTGCATCTTTTCTAGGATGGAAACTTCACCAAATGGATGTGAAGACAGCCTTCCTCAATGGTGAGCTTGAGGAAGAAGTTTATATTCAACAGCCTGAAGGATTTGTGGTGCATGGGAAGGAGTCTGGCATGTTTGCAAGCTAACGAAATCTCTATATGGACTTAAGCAAGCCCCCAAGGCTTGGTACTCCAGAATTGATAGCTACCTTCGGAAACTGGGTTTTTGTAAGAGTGAAGTTGATCCAAATTTGTACTTCAAAGTAGTGAAGATCCAACCGTTGATATTGGTTCTGTATGTTGATGATTTTTTTCTCACCAGAGAGGAACATCCAATTGCTTGGTGCAAGAGGGAGCTCACCTCAGAGTTCGATATGAAATACTTAGGTCTGATGCACTTCTTTCTTGGCCTTGAGATACGGTAAAGAAAATATGAAATTTTTCTATCTAAAGGGAAGTACACAGTGGATATATTGTGCAGGTTTGGCATGATAGATTGCAAATCTATGACTACACTGATGGTTTCCAATTTGAGGAAACTTCATGAGTCAGTCTTTGGATCATATCCAGTAGATCCCACTTTGTATAGACAGCTTATAGGCTTGCTAATGTACTTGATACATTCAAGGCCTAATATATGTTATGTTGTGAGCATTCTGAGTCAATTTATGTCTGATCCGAGACATAGACACTAGAAAGCTTCTAAGCATGTGCTTAGTTACCTTCAAGGTACAATTTCATATGGACTCAGATATGCCTCCAGTGGAGGAGTCATGTTACTTGGTTATACAAACTCATACTTGGGAGGAATCATTGTGGACAGTAAGAGTACATCCAGCTATCGTTATATCCTAGGATCATATATAATATCTTGGTCCAGTGGGAAGTAGGGTTCCATAGCCCATAGCACTACTGAAGCAGAATACATAGCTGCTAGTGTTTCCTGCCAAGAAGTAGTGTGGCTTAGAAAGATACTTGCAGGGTTTTTCAGTGAAAAGCTTGAGCCTATAGTTATTAGGTGTGACAATCAGAGTTGCATCAAGCTTTCTAAAACCTGAGTGTTTCATGACAAGTTGAAGTACATTAAAATGAAGTATCACTTCGTCCGAGACATGGTCTAGAAAGGTACGGTGAAACTTCAGTACATTGCTACTAATGAGAAGATTGCATATATGTTAACAAATCCTCTGTCGATGATGAAGTTCAAGTACTTCTGAGACAAGCTCGGTATGGCAGAGAATGCCTCCCTCGCTAAGAGGGAGTGTTAAATATACAGCATCAGAAGACATTCTTCAAACCAATCTTATACAACTAAGATTGATCTTCCCGTATAGAGGTGAGCACTTCGATTGCCTTTTGTGTAAAGTTTATTCCTCCTATATAGAGGTACTTGATCAAAGTAATGATGTTGTAAATTCTTGTCGGACAAGGCTCCGAATTTGTGTGTCAAGTCATGATTCTTATGTGAACCTTCCGTATAAAGGTATCCATGGGATGGATCTCCTGTATAGAGGTGGGCCTTCCATATAAAGGTCATGATTTACTTGTTAAAATCATTTAATGTTGTGTGATGTATTATTAACCATGATCACCAGTTGCTATTAAATCTCCTTTAAATATTGATTACCTCTAAAGTAAATTACTTTAGCATATGATCATTTGGTCCGGAATAATATAATATGATCACAACATCTGATAATTATTCTTAGTATAATGTAATGTGATGGATAATTAAAGTTAGCACATATTGACCATGCAGTAAGAGATAAAGAAATAAAAGATAAAGCATAGAGATCAAGAGAATTCAAAATTGCCCATGCAAACACTTCAGCTAATTAAAGAGAACTCAAACTGTTAAATATTCAGTTATAAAGATTCAGTTAAGTATCAATGTATGCCTCAATCAATGCTTCAGTTAAAGCATCAGTTTAAGATATGCCTCAGTTAACTAAAGAACTCACATTGGTCACTTCAAGTAAATCAATTAGCATGATTTTAGTTAACTAAGTGTTAAATAAGAAGGACTAGTTAACTAAAGTGTTTTCACTTTAGTTAAACTAAAAGACAACACTTCAGTAAATCAAGGAGAACTCGAATTGATCACTATAGTGATGTTATCAAGAATCAGTTAAAGAGAGTTAACTAAGTGACAACAAAGAATATCTAGTTAACTAAGTGCTATTGCATGACGACACTTATGTTAAACTAAAAGATGAAACGTGAGTTGCGACATTTGCATGTCGACACTTAAGTTAGCCACCTAACTAAGTGGGAAAGCTTTCATTTAAGAGGTGAGTTCATCCTAAGTGACATCTCAGTGAGATAAAGCACTGCATGAGAAGTGGGGCACACTTCTTCATGCAATATTGATACATCCAGTTTGAGGGCGAGTTCATCCTGAAGTTAGAAGATAAAAATAGAAGATAAGAATGTATAAATATGTTATACGGGATTGATGAATTCATTGTGAAGCGAATTATCTTCTCCTTTGAAGGCAAGGCGCTTCTCTTTGTGTGCAGGATATTATTATTGAAGGCAAGGCGCTTCTCCGATTGATCTCTCTTCTCTATTGATTTTGTATATTCACCAAGAGTGTTTGGTGATCTCTTATCTTCCGAAAGCAATCTGTTATGTTGTAAAAGAAAGCATTCTCTGCTATCCATTATATTATACTGAGAAGAGTTGTTGGGGTTTTTGTTCTGATAGTTTTGAGTATTATCCCTAGGGTATATCTTATGTTATGGTTGTATGAATTTCATGTGATTGAATTGTCTCATTGCTTCATGTTTCTGCATCTAAAAGAATTAAATATCAAAGCTCAACCAAATTTCAATGCCACTAAGTGTTGGTATTTGACATTATGACTTAGCCACGTTCACATTATGTTGTAGTGGTTTTGCAACCATAGAAGTCTACTACTAGTGCACATTATTGAAATGAATATTTCCATGTTGTAAAAAGTTCTTTTAGCTGCTCTTAAGAGTGAGAGGCATCGTGTTTTATGCCTAAACCTTGTCGACAATATGGTAATGATGCACTCATGTTGTAAGTGTTTTGATATGACAACGTCTACCACTTGTGCACTTTTATTGTGACTTGAAGAAGATTGTTGCCATGATGTTAATGGGCTTATAGCCACTTATTGTGAGAGGCATTGTTGCCTAAAGCCTACTTGGAGACCTTGTAACTTGTTTGAGTTTCATAAGTTATTTTGGACATGATGAGGCAAGTAAGAACTTGCTTAGATCCTATAGATATATGGTCATGTGGTTATCAACTACAGCCATGCACTTATGCAAGTGTCGGCCTTCGACATTGTCCATATGAAGAACAAAGATGAAGGGCTTGAAGGAGATTGTGTCTTTTCAGAGACCGTTGTCGTGCAGTGGAAGCAACTATAGGTTTCATATGGATACATGTGTTGGCATTCAACATTCTTGGTCCGAAGAAAAAAAGTGAAGGATCTTCAAGAGAATGTAGTCTTATAGAAGCACTTGTTGTGTGGCCTAGACAGTGAGCAGTTGGTAAATACTTCTTGCAGGTGAAATCCATTTGTGATGTAATCAACCTTCATGCATTTTATTCATCATATTAGTGGATCGGTTCGCAGTTGAAGTAGGCTCAGAGATGTAGCTAGAAGATTCTGGTGAACTCTGTTATCACATGAGTGTTCATTTATGTAAAATCTCAATCACAGCAGAACCTAGCTACTGTGGATTCCTCACTAGTGAAAGATTGCACAACATTTGCAAGAATAGCATAAATCTGTAAATGAATGAAGAACAATACACATGAAATGGGTGAATAATGTCAATATTATTAACTGTCCAACCTTAACATAGGTTAAGAACATCCATATATACAAATCTGGAAGAATTCGAATCCATCTGGAGTGTTCACACTGATCTAGCTTAGAAATAGCTCAAACCCCCCTAGGTTGACCAAAATATCCCAAACCATCCCAAACTGGTTCGAATCAACTGTGTGAATGCTAGGAATGACTGGACAGGCCCATGTGACCTCACACATGTGAAGAAACTGGTTGGTTAGAGGTTTGGTAGCTAAAATTGGCCAAAATTATGACAAAGTTGGCAAGATTGTCCACAAACTGAGCAAATGCGCCCTAGGTAGAAGAGAAGCATGCTGAGTGCATTAATTGACCTGAGGAGGGCGCTCTAGGCATGCTGAATGCATTAATTGCCCTGGGGAGCGCTCCAAACAGCTGGTTTGACTCAGCACTTGTTCACATTTGCTAACTAGTTCATCATAATTGACCATTTAGTAGCTAACCAACTTAGGGATGTAATCATTAATCACTTGGGCACTAATTAACCATCATTAATAAATGATTAATGTACATAGGTGTAAAAATGTTCTAACAATTTATGTGCTTGAATTTCTTTTGCATTGTTATATGGTTTATTTTTTTTAAATATGCACAATTATAATTGCTCATGTCCACATGAAAATAATCGTCAATAAAAGGTCCTTCATCGAATATTTTTGTTCGAGAAGTTCTCGCATAAATCTTTGATCACCAATCCATTGGATCATCTATAAATAACACAAAACATGACTAAATCTCCATAAATTAAGGAAGACATGATCAACTTTGATCACCTTAAGCACACCCATATCTCATGTTTTTCTACTTTTTTTCTTTTATCTACGCATTAGTCAACCTAGTTGGGACCACCTTTGGTTGCCCCAAATTGTCTATACCTCCTTGTCAACTTCTTGGTCAACTTATTAGAATACGTATGACTATCTATAGATGGGATGAACATGTTGTTATGCCATACTTTATTAATGTCAAATTTTTCATTTATATTTTTTGTATAATATTTTGACCAAAAATTTGAAGGAAAATTTGCAACAAGAAATTTAAAACAAAACTCCCTTTGAAAAAATCTACAAAAATTACCAATGAAAAATTAAGAAAGAAAAAAATCTTTCCAAAGAGAAAATCAACATTTATATTCATATTTGTATGGAATTTACATTTTTATGTGCTTTTGAACTTACAATACTCTAGGATAGATATGATTGTCCCATCAAACTCTCAAAAAGAATCTCTTCATCTTCAGAACAAAAAACAAAGACATCTTATGTACTTGTTTTTTTTAAAGTCCAAGCATAAAGAGTCTAGAAGTACCTTATATACCTATAAAAAAAATCATCAAAATAGTATTTTTCCAACACGGAGCTTCCAATTTTACTACACCAAGAAAATCATAATGATTGCATAAACTTACAACCTTAAAAAATTCAAATAATCATAACTGAGTTTAGAATTGGAGATTATGTTGGCCCTATTTTCCTCCAAGATAAAGGTGCCTTTTATGATTTGTTGTGCTTCTTTTGATTGAGAATTCAGTTCCTCATTTGGATCTTTATAAATAAGAGCAAACAAAATAAACTCAAAATAAGTTGCTATCTCTTTTAACAAATCACCAATAGGTCTAAGAGTGATGTTGGGTAGTTGGAATATCAATTTCATCCAATCTTTAACCAAATTGGACTCACCAAAAATCTATATGTGATGTACATTTTTTCTAGAGCACATTTGAAAAGTGATCTCAAAGCCATAAACTCACCATAGTTGTTGGTTCTTGCTCCTATTCCTACTAATTTGAACTTTACAGTATGGTTATTTGAGATATACAAAGTTCCACCTACACTACTAAATTTTGGAGATCCTTGTCTTGCTCCATCAAAAAAAGAGATGCCTTATTTTTGTTAATGACCAAATCATCTATCATTATACTTTCTTTTCCTTGATAAGCATCGTGTAGCTTGAAGAAATAACCATAACCTAAGAAAAAAACTAAAATATAGGAAAGAATATGTTCTAAAAATTATATATATGAGTTTCATGCCAACCAAATACCCCAGACAATCAAATAGGGAAATGCATTTAATTCTTTATTTTTTTTCCTGTTTATCCAACTTTTTATACATTCTTTAGTAGTCTCATTAGTCCACATGTTTTTACTAATGTTAATTACTCATACTCCTTACAATCTTATTTTCTAAAAGCCCAAGTAGCATAGAATGTTGAACAAAAGGCATCATATGGTGTCTTGAGATTCATGAAGATAGATTATATAGTTGGTCGTCTTTCTTAAGAAAATCCTCTCCATATTCACCCACTTTCAACCATAACTCCTTCACATGAGCCAAATAATATTCAATATATTCAAAGGAGATGGGATTAAGAGATTTAAACTCGCTCTACATGCATAACCTAATTTCCATTTATATTATCAATTGCGTCTTCAAATTCTTGATCAAGACTAGATTCAATTGATCTCGCTTATATGAAATCAAATTTCCCCAAAGATGTAGGTAATCATGACTCATATAACCTTGTCTTTCTTCCCATTGATAATGGATTTCTCAAGTTCATCCTTGGGGTTTGAAATTGTATTTTTTGTAAACTACCACAAATATGCTTTACTCCTTAATAGTGTTTATGTACCTTGTGTCCACATGCCATAATTATGGCCATTTAAAACCACAAGTTAATGCTTAGAACTCATAATCACTCAACAACCCCCTCATCCAATTTGCAATTCATAACCTAAACCAATATACTAGAGAGATTTGACTCAACATGAGTGTGTATACAAGTGACAACCTCCAAATTGACTTGTAGACAACGAGGTGGGTATTAAACCAACAACTTTGATGTACCATATTGAAGAATTAGGGAAATGCAAGAATAAATAACAATGAATTCTAAAAAGTGGTGGTGCCGTTAGACATAAGTATAACATTGAAGCACAAGTGAGTATAGCTAAACATATGGAATGAAAAATCAACACACAATATTCAAATCATAGGCCAATCCATAGGATCATCTATATATAACTCAAAACATAAGTAAATATCAATAAAGTAAGGAAGACATAATCAATTTTGATCCCCTTAGGCATATTGATATCTCCTACTTTTATTCTTTATCTGCACATTAGTTGACCCAATTGGGAACACCTTTGCTTTCTCTAAATAGTCTACCACCCAACCAACCACTTGGTCAACCTCTTAAAATACCTTTGACTATCTAGAGATGGGATGAACTTGTTGTTATGACATACCTTATTAAAGTCAAAATTTTCAATTTAAGTTTGATTTATAATTGCTATCATATTTTAACCAAAATTTTGTAGGGAAATTTACAACAAATAATTAATACAAAATTACCTATGAAAAAGCTACAAAAATTACCAATGAAAAATTACAAAATAAATTTTCTTTCCAAAGAGAAAATCACCATTATATTAATAGTTTTATGGAATTTCATTTTTTATGTGCTTTTGACCTTGCAATACCCAGGTATAAACATGTTTGTCCCATCAAGCTCTCAAAAAGAATCTCTTAATCTTCATAACAAAAAATAAAAACAAATGTCTTATGAACTTGTCTTTTTAAAACTCCAAGAATAACAGGTCTAGAATTACCTTATATATGTTAGAATATAAGGCTTGCAATGTAATAAAGTCACTAGGCTCATGTTCAGTTTATGTTTAAATAGGTTTAACCCACATTTGTAAGTGGAAATGACTTGGTTAGTGAACATGGATATATAAGGCAGTAAACTCCATTGTAATATATGCAACTTTTATTCATAATATCGTATCATGTTGTGTTTACCTCTCTTGTGTTTTTTATGTAACCCTAACTATGGTTTCTAGTTTTGTATTATGGTATTAGAGCAAGACAACACCTAGGGATAGTCCACTAAGTATGCTTTTATCTTGCATTGCATGATGATATGGAGAATAAAAAATGCATGATGAGATTAGTGAGTTAGTAAAGTTGACTATGTGGAAGCCATGAGATTGAAGAAGTGAATTATTATTGGAAGAATATGTTGTCATATCCATGACTTGAAGGAGTCTTGGTGTTTCCAAGATAGAACCACAATTTCAACTAAAATGTAGCATAGCCTGTCACTGAGTTGGAGAAACAATCGTTTCAAAATTGAGAGAGACTGTGTGTCTACAAGTCTTAGCTCTCCAGCTACTAAACACAAATACATTGAGACAGAGGTAGATTGCATGGAAAACCCATTGCTTATGTAATTGGAATTCATATAATAGCCACACACCAACCACCAATCAAAATTCATATAGCAACCATACATCAACTACATACAACAACCACCAATTGGAATTCATACAACAATCATACATAAATCACCAATCAAAATTCATATGGATCAGTTGTAATTGTGAAAATTGGTCATACGAGTAAGAATTAATTGTATGAATGAGCCCCCTAACATGCACATGTATGGATCTATATGGAATTTCATAGTTTGTATGTAATTTTTCCTATACAACTCTACATCTTACGATTTTATATGAACATAGCAAGCTAGATGATCTGTACAGAAGATAAAATTGTCCTTACAACATAGGAATTGGTCTTACAAAACTTTAATTAAAATATTATGATATGTACGACCTGTTTGACCATCAATTCAACACAAATTCTCAATTTCTTTTGACAATATAGAGAAATTGGAAGCATATCTAAGTTGATTTTGCTTATATTCTAGCCTAGCACAAGGAGGGGAAAAATGATCAAAACTGAGATATTTTCTTGTTATTTTGTTTAGATTCAAACATGTTGATATTACCATAAATTGAATTTACTTCCACCATAATTTTTCTGTACTATTTTATTAGTATTTTTCAACAACATAGTCTAGGGTTTTTTCATTCACTAATCTAACTCATTTTGTATTATGATGTTGACAAGTTGCGAGATGATGAATCACATATATCGTGTTTTGTGGTTTATCAAAGTAAATGTTTCCATTTCTAAAGATCTACCAAATACTAATAGTGATGATGCTCTTGCTAAAGAAGACTAGAGTTATGCATTTTAAGAATCTCACACTTTGAATATAGAATGGGATCAAATATAGACACAACTCACCATGGATAGTTGCCTAGTTAATCTGAGAGTTTGTGGATCTCAAGAATTATCCCTTATTAGGTTATGAGGCATGCATGTGTATCGTTGTCAAGTAATTTGATTTGAGACTCATAATTTGGGAGTTGGGGGAGGTGGAATCTGGAAACTCAAGAATTCAACTTGGGAGCTACAACATTATCAAGGTTATCATACAATTTGATGGATCTCTACCTAGTCTAGGAACTATTTTCAAAGAAGAAGCTTCTAAATAATGTTTGGTTATATTTTAGTTATGATGTTTTAGTTTTCAGTCAGTCTATTCTGTCTTCATTTAGTATGTTTTGATTTCAATTATTGTGAGCCTTAAGAGGGGTTGTTAGAATACATATTCAATTATCATGTTTCACTTTCAATTATTATAAGCCTTAAGAGGGGTTCTTAGAATATAAGGCGTACTATGTAATAAAGTCACTTTATGACTCTAGTTTGGGCTCATGTTCAATTTATGTGTAAAGTGATCTATCCCTCATTCAAAAGTGGAAATTACTTTCTCACTGAAGATTGACATATAAGGAGTTACAATCCATTGTAATAGATACATCTTTTATTCACAATATCATATTATGTTAGTGTGTTTGTCTCTCTTGTGTTTTGTTATGTAACCCTAACTAGGATTTCTAGTTTTGTAACAATATACCTATAGAAAATAACAAAAAAAAATCATCAAAATGGGACTTTTCCAACATAGAGATTTTGATTTGACTCCACCAAACAAATTATAATGTATGCATAAACAAATTCAAAAAACCATAAACCAAGCTCAGAATTGGAAATTATGTCTATTTTCCTCCAAGATCAAGGTGCCTTCTATGACATGGTTTGTTTCTTTTGATAAAGAATCCCCTTCCCAATTTATCTCTTTATAAAGACGAGTAAAATAAATAAACTTAAAAGAAGTTTCTGCCTCTTTTAACAAATTACCAATAGGTCTAAGAGAGATGTTGGGTAGTTGGTGTATCCCTTTCATCCAATCTTTAAGTAAATTTGAGTCTCCAAAAATCTATATGTGATGTACATTATTTTCTAGAGTACATTTTAAAAGTAATCTTAAACCCATAAACTCACCATAGTTGTTGGATCTTGCCCCTAGTCCTACTAATTTAAGAGTTACACTATGGTTATTTGAGATATGTAAAGTTCCACGTGCACTACTAAATTTTGGATATCCTCTCCTTGGCTCCATAAAAACAATCATGCTTGATTTTTGTTAATGACCAGTTTCTCTATCTTTATGTTTTAATTTCCTTAATAAGCATCTTACAACTTTAATAAATAATCATAACCTAAGAAAAAGACTAAAAACTATAAACAAATTTGTCCTAAAAAATATATGAGTTTTCTTCCAACCAAATACCCTAGATAATCAAATAGGGAAATGCATTTAATTCTTTGAGTTCTTTCCTATTTATCCAACTTTTTAGACATTCTTCAATAGTCTCACAATCCACCCTTATTCTACTCATGTTAATTACACGTACTTTGATCATATTTTCCTTAAAGGGACACTTTATGAGTTAATATGTATTGCTTCTTCATTCTCTCCACACATAATACAAATTCCCATACCCTTTCTACTTTTTTGCAAAAGTTGACATGTCAGTGATTTGCTATTTATGGATAACAAGAAGAAAATGTGAGTCTCTATTGGATCTTTCAATTTCCATATTACCTTCTGCCACTAATTTGGATCATGTATCTCAAATGAGAACAATGCTTTATATCCCAAACGTGTTGTATATACTCCCAAGGCCTGATTCTTTGACTAAGCTAGAGAGAATTTTCTGTCCTCTATGCAAACATTACCTTTATGTACATGTCTACATAAGCCTTCCATAAATCTACATATTCACCTTCTAGTCATATCTTATGTGCATCCACCTATCCTTGCTACCAAATAGGTGTAGCCTTTAGATTTGTTATTTAAATGAGGGTAAATAAAACATGCTCGTGTACCATCTCAATAAACCTCTTTGGAATTCTATACATGTTCTCAATTCGTATATAAAGCTCTACTCCAATAATAACCTACTTAACATTCCCCACCTTCCTTGCTAGCAAATTTCCAATCATTGGGAATGCTTGGACAAGGACCTTCAAATGAATGGGAGCAACATTTATGAACGTCCTTAGGTTTCTAATCCAATCTATCAGTTTAAGCCTAGCCTTATATATTCCTTCTTAAAAATTTGCTTCCATAATCATTCATAAGTTAATGCCCACCATAAGCTCTTTGCTGCCAAAAATTTCCCAAAGAAATCATTTTTCTTTAAACCCCATCCACTCTCCTCTTTTTACTTTGCTATGTTCTTCCACTTCATTAGAGGGAATCCCTCACTATATCTTTAATCTATCGACAAAAAAATGAACATTTATTTCTAATATTTTCCAAAATTTGCTTTATTATATATGCCAAAGAGTGAAAAATACTTGGATTGCTTCCAGGATTGACTTTACTAGAATCAATCTTCCCCAAAATGATGACCATCTATTATATCCATGATTTATTCTAGCTTCTATATTTTATAATAACCAATCCCATTCTTTGATCCCATGACCAATTGGTTTTAATAAAAAACCAAGTATTTAAACATGTTTGGAAATCTATTTGCTTGAAGTGGATATTTGTAGAATTTCCCTCTCTTGTTCTAATTCCAAGCCATTCAGAGAGATTTTGTTTTGTGAATATTAGTTTTCATCCTTATTTCCCTATTGTCTATTTCTAGAATTCCCTAAAGCTTTTTAACTTCTCCTAGGGTTCCATTACTAAAAAATAGAACATCATCTATAAAAAAAATATGAGATAAAAATAAAGCCTCCCCACTGTAGTTCTTGTTATAGATCCCACCCTCTTGGATTTCAAGATTGGATTGTTGATCCCTTTAAAAATAATAAGGAAAAGCAAAGATTTCCCTATTGAGCCCTCTCCCATAGTTTATCGCAATAAAAAATATATATGTCTTGTGTACTTCCACTAGCCTTACTAAGGTAGCCTTTTTTAGGGGCTACCCAACACTTTCATAGAGGGATAAAAAAATCATGGCTTCATGCTCGAAGGGGATTGTCTTGATCTAAGGACTCCTTCTAATGATTCTTGGTTCCCCTGTTGAATTTATTTCAATTCTTTTTCGTGTGCTTCTTGGAGGTATATTTTTCCGCCAACCTATATGAGAAGGATTCTCCTACTAGATCAAAACCCAATCTCCCTTCTATGCTTTATTCCTTGTAAAAAAAATCAGCCTTCCTATATCTTAGCTTATATCTAAACTTAGGTTAAAAGATTCCTCTAAAGATAATTTTGATGGGAGTTTCCCATAGTCAAAGATAACCATTGAGGATTCATTACCACCTTTTATTTGAGGGATGGGGATATTTCATTTTCTTGGGGATTTTGAGGGAGTGTCTAAAACCCTTTGTAAGTTAGAATGTCTAACGCCCTTTAAACCCCCAACATGCTTACTACCAAATTCTATAGGGGATGACCTAATACTTTTATTCAAAATCATAACAACCATTTTTTGTATGAATGGAAAAATATGATTTATGAGAGATTGGCATACCAATTTGTCTCGATGAAAAGAATCTATGCTTCCAAGTACAAGACATTTGGTTTTGTATGAACTCCCCTTCTCTTTAGACATTGTCATGAATAAATCTAGGTGTTTCGTTTATGGAAGATCTTGAGTTTTTTTACAAGTCTTGACCTCTTTATTTCCACATGATCTTGAGTGATTCCTGACTAACCAAAACCCTATTTGGATTTGAATCTATTGCATGCATAGGGATTTGGTATTCTCTTGTTTTTTTGGAAGGATATTTTCCCAGACCCTTCCCATTGTAATTTTTCTAAATTACATTCCTTTGCCATAGTTTTTGAGTGAATGGTTGCATGCAGTATTCCAATATATGCCCATATGCATTGCACCTAGCACAAATAGAATGGGTAGTTTGCATAAACCATTGTTTTCCTATGGGTCTTCTTTCCCTTTTCAATCTTAATACATTCTTGAAATCCCTCTTTTATGTCCATATCCGTTAGTATTTGTATTATTATCCTATATGCACTATTTTTGTAGGAGCCATAAATACCAAAAGTTCTACCAAAACTATTGCCTATAGCCCTTAAAATCTTGTCAAACTTGAGCTCAAGGAGTAGCCTAAAAACTCAGCACATTGAGAGAAGTAAACTAGACAAAAAACAAGCACAAAATAAATACTAATGATTTAGCTTGGAAACCATTTATTGGGAAAACTAATTTTAATGATATATTTTATTCTTCTTGGCCAATTTGACCAATCCAACCACTTGATGAACTTTACAATGGAGTATTTCTAACCTTTAAGTAGGATTCATCACAAGCAAATCTAATGGGATACCTAATACCATGGGCCCGTAAACTACCTAGGGTCAACTTCTATTAACCAAATCAAGGTTAATGTTTAAACTACCCTAGACTAATTCAAGGTTAACCTAGCATTTCCCTATTTAACCTTGATTTGGGATAAACACCTACCCACCTCTAAGTTTTTGATCTAGGTATCAAATATTACAACAACTCCCCCTTAATTATTTCACCTAGGTTTACATCTATACCTTACACAAGTGAACCACCAAATTAGGAGTATCCATGCCTAAAGAAGGTGTTAAAGTTATATGCCCATTTACATTTGATTAACTCCAACTGCATAAAAAACTCTTATTACTGCATGCTCAAACACATGATGCTATGAAATTGTCAACTTGTTTATTTTTTTGCATCACTCCTTCTCCAAATACAGTTACAAGAACCAAGTACTTATTAGCCAAACATTGCATCATCCTCTCTCGGTGGTTTATTCTTCCATTCACCATGGCTCATAAATCCATGAATCACCATTTCATTTTTGCACCTCCAATGCTAAAAACAACAAACTTGTAAAATTTGGACATAACAGTACACCTAGTGTTCTTAGTCTTAGGTTTTTATAATTCATTCGTCCTACCACAACTATACCCATCAACTCTACACTCATTGTTATAATTCTCACATCAACCACCCTCAATATACCTCTACAAATGCTACCCATAATTCTTATTATTTCCACACTATCTACACCACTATTAGAAAGCTAGCATCCTTTCAATTGGCGTGTTGGTAGGCTTCACACTTGGCTCAAATTATAACCACTAATTTTCACATGTCTCCTTGCAATCTCCAGAACCATGCAATCTCTATCATCCAACACTCTTTCATCTCATGTACACCCTCCTTGCCATCCCTCACACCTATCAAAACAATTGTAGTATCAAATCCCCTATAGTACCTCTAATCCTCATACGCGCAATGCCTCTCTTTCCAATTTGACATACTCATGAGCCATAGCACCTCCTTCACTAACTTATGATGATGTACATAATCTTATTCAACACAATGCTTATGTGTGATACAATGGAAAAGTCCTCTTATCCATTTCTTTTCAACATGAGATGCACTCAATTCTCAAGTGGGTGATTTCTGTCTTTGCATTGTTGTAAGCATTGATTGAACCTTAAGAAGATGAACCATTGGTTTCTATCTCCATGGAGGATAAATTAAAAGGGCCTACATTAATCTTGATTGTGCTTTATCATAATATATTGCCACATATTCAAAGGGATTTGATAGATCCATGTATAGCTTTATTCCTTAAAAAATCTGATGTATCCTTGTTTCATTGATTCCGATGGCATTTAACTTAGCCTTCACCATGGATGACTTATGCATCTCTTCTCTACAACGCACTAGATGATCACCTTGGACTTACAAAACTAGCGAGCTAGAGATTTGTGAATTATTGGGAGATCATACTTTGTTGAGAATTTTCCTCCTCTTCATCAATTGTCAACACAAACTTGATTGTAGTCATTCAATACCTCAGTGTGATCCTTACCATCGGTGTGATCCAGTAATAATAGAACTAATGGGTTCAATTTATTAGATTTTTTATGTACTATATAGCGTAACATTGATCCAATAAAATCATGCATACACCATCCCCTCATTTTCCTCTTAAAGTTTAGCCTTTGAACACTTTCCAGCTGGCATATATATGCACACTTTTATCTCTTTACATATTCTGCAAGTCTGCAACATCCATCAAATCCTCCTCGGTATCCTTCTTACCTATACCATCTATACTAAACTACAACATATCTCCACCTTGCAACCAATTTATGGTGAGGATTATCCACCTTTATTGTTATCACCATCTGTCCACCATGAATTTGTTCACATTAATCCTCCAAGGGGTGGGGGGATTTCTTCCCGGATATTAATGCACAAAAGCAGCTTTATTATAATCATGGAAATGAATTTATCATTGAATCTTACACACTAGAATTTTTCACCACAACCAACAAATAGATATACACTCAACCATATAGGTCCAAGCATATCCATGTAGATCCAAGCATCCAAACAACAAAATTACAGATTCAATCGCATATCCATGTTTTTCGAACAAGTTCTAGGTTATTTTTTCTTTAAACACATACTTCTCGTGAGCAATATAAAAGTGTAACTCTACACCTCCATGGCTCCCGTGATCAAACCACTTTTGTTAGAGATTCCATGTATGGCCAACTCTAATCCCATATTAAAAATCAAGCACATTGAGAGAAGTAAATAGAACACAAAGCAAGCACAAAATAAACACCGATGACTTACTTTGGAAACCCTTTATTGGAAAACCATCTTCAAGATATATTTCATTCTCCTTGGCCAATCCATCCAAGTTGACCACTCAAGGCACTTTACAATGGAGTGATTCCCAAATAGGGTTAATTAGAAGTAGATAACATGGCTTAATACCTTGGGTTACATAATACAATGGGCCCATAAACTATCAACGGTAAACCCATTTTGTTTGAATCAAGTTTAATCTTAATTTAAGGTTAACCTTTAAAATACCCTTTATCGAGTAAAGTGTAGTGTCCCTTTTTAAGAATTTGCACAAACTAGGAAAATTGCAAATCTTAACCAATTTGACCCTTAGACTAGTCTTAACCCAACTGCTTCCGAATGGCTCCAAATTATTCCTAATGGGGTCTGAATGTGATCCGGATCGTGGGAGCTGAGAACCGAAAGGCTTGAATGCCAAGAGAGGAGGAGATTAAGCATGCAAATCTGTCATAAAATTCACATGAAAAACACTAATCTTGCATGAGAATAAGCATGAACAAAAACCTATGAAGTGAATGGGAGGTGAGGCTCAAAGAGGAGCCCCGCCTTGGAAACTAAATACCAATAAGTCACTCAGATCTAATTAATCTCGCAATGAACAATAGAAAATAGGAGAGAAACCAAATGAGTAACTTGTTATCATGAAAAGGCTTGCTAGGCCTTTACATAGCATTATTAAAATGTGTCTTGAGGCCATACCATGGGCCAAAACTATGTGCTACCAAATACCATGGATATGAGAGGGTGGCCTCTCCATTTAATGCTTTTATGATAAATGGGAGGGGTGGCCTCTCCATTTAATACTTTTACGATAAATGGGAGAGGATGGCCTCTACATTTAATACTTTTACGATAAATGGGAGAGGCTAACCTCTCCATTTAATGATTTTATGGATTATACATCCGAATTTAGACCATATGCCCCCTAAAATTCGGAGAGCAAATCATTTACTTGAAAATTTCTTTCCACTCTATGTTGATCTACATATTGTTTCTGCTGATTTTGGGAAACCTGCAAATTGTCTTTTGGGAGTTTCAAAATCTCGACTTTCCTCCACCCAATCTTTATCCTTTGGGGCTCTACTATCACCAAATATGTTCTCAACAAATGTAAGTTCTTCATAACCATATAGTGCTTTAAAATCAGACATGCCAATGGACATATGGAAGGTAGTGTTGTAGCAAAACTCACCCAAATGTAGCCATTTCACCCATGTTTTCTGTTGCTCACCAACATAGCTCCTCAAGTACCCTTCCAACCATTGATTCACTCTTTCTGTTTGGCCATCAGTTTGAGGATGATAGCTTGTTCTTGGATTCAATTGAGTTCCAACCAACTTGAAATTTCTTTCCAAAAGGCACTCATAAATCTGTTATCTCTATCACTCACAGTGTTCTTGGGAAGTCCATGCAATCTGAAAAATTAACTAAAGAATAAATAAGCCACTTGTGCAGTAGTAAAATATGATGTAACGGAAAATAAATGATAAAATTTAGTGAGTCTATCCACCACAACATAAATGCAATCCTTACCCAAATCCTTGGGAAAACCTGTGATGAAATCCATGGAGACACTTTCCCATTTTTGTTGTGGAATGGGCAATGGTTGCAATAGACCAGCATGATGTGTATGTTCATATTTTTTTTTTCTGACATGACTTGCATTCATTCACATGTTTTAGAACATCCTCTTTCAGCCCCTTCCAAAATAATCTTTCCCTTAGTTTCCTATATGTCTTGAAAAAACCAGGATGGCCTGCTAAAGGAGAGTCATGAGCTTCCTTCAAAATATTGTGCTTGAGATTTGAACCATGAACCAAATATATTATATCTTTGTAATAGATGATACCATCGAAAACCTTGTACCTATCATCACCTTTGACCCCATCTAACACACCACAAGCAAAACTATCTTTGGCATATCAACTATTAGCATCTTTTTCCATTCTTTTGAAATGTTCATAAGAGAAAATGGTGGCCTCTTAGATAATGCATCTGCAACAATATTATTCTTTCCCTTAACATATTCAATTTCAAAATCAAAATCTTGGACTTTTCTTACCCACTTTTGTTTCCTTTCATTTAGGTCCTTTTGTGTGAGAAAATGCTTCAAACTATTATGGTCAGTTTTTACCACAAACTTGTTTCCCGCCAAGTATTGTCTAAACTTAGCCAAGGCATGCATGATGGCTAACATTTCTTTGTCATAAATGGAATAGATCTTCTCATATGGCTGCAACTTTTTTCTCTCAAATTCTATAGGGTGTTGATTTTGTTTTAGGACAACCCCTATCCCTTCTCCTGATGCATCACATTCCAAGACAAATGGTTTAGTAAAATCAGGTAATGCAAGTACTGGACAACTACTCATTACCTCTTTCATTTTTTGGAAAGCCTTTTTAGCCTCTTCATCCCACTTGAATGCATCCTTCTTAGTCAAATCAGTAAGTGGAGCAGTCAATTTAGAGAACCCTTTCACAAATTTTCTGTAGTAAGTGCATATTCCAATGAAGCCTCTCAATGTTGTGATGTTTTTGGGTGATGGCCATTCAAGAATAGATCTTATTTTTTTCAAGTGTACCTTCACTCCATCGTGCCCAATGATGTGTCCAAGATATAAAACTTCTTTCGGCCCAAATTCACACTTAGACAACTTAGCAAACAAAGATTGATCATGCAAAATTTTCAAGACAACTTCTAGATGGTGCAAGTGTTCCTCCCATGTTTTGTTGTAAATTAGAATGTCATCAAAGAAAACCAAACCAAACTTACGGATCTGTTTGCTAAATATTTGATTGATGCATGATTGAAATGTGGTTGGAGCATTGGTCAAAGCAAAAGGCATGACAAGAAACTCAAAATGGCCATAGTGACATCGGAAAGATGTTTTAGGCACATCCTCCTCCTTCATTCGAATTTGGTGGTAACCAGATCTAAGATCAATTTTTGAGAAGAATTTTGCTCCATGTAGCTCATCCATGAGCTCATCTATTCTTGGGATTGGATATCTATTTTTTATTGTCTTCTTGTTGAGGGCTCTAAAATCAATGCACATTCTCAAGGTCCCATCTTTCTTCTTCACCAAAAAAACTGAAGAAGCATAGGGGCTAGAGCTTGGTCTAATGAGTCCCAACTCCAAGAGCTCTTGGATAGCCTTTTCAATCTCCTCTCTGAACTTTTTAGGATTCCTATATGGTGGAATTTTTATAGGAGAAGTTCCCTCCTCCAAAACAATGTTGTTCTCAACCCTCCTATCCGGTGGCCTTCCAGGGGGGAGGTCTCCAAAAACCTTTGCATATTTGTGTAGGAGTTGCCTTATCTCCTTTGGATGTTCTGAAATATTTATTTTTGGTTTGGGTGAAGTAATGCAACATTCAGCAGCCCATTCAATATATCCATGCCTCAAGATAGACCTCATATTGTGGGAAGTCACTACTTGATTCAGATAGGTGTGTTTCCCTCTCACGACCCTTTGTTTTCCTTCCGAATCTTTGAATTTCATTTCAGGAATTTGATAGTTCATTGTATGCTCCCCTATAGATTACATCCATTGCACTCCCAAAACCACATTAGTATCAGCAACATCAGCCACATAAAAACTATCAAAATAAGTGTAATTACCTATGGTGATTTCTAGCTTTGGAATCCATGTTTTGCACTCCATAGTGTTGTGACCTGGAATGACAACTGTGAAGCCATCAAATGGTTCAATAGGTAGCTTCCTCCTCTCCACCATGTCTGCATCATTGAATTTATGTGTGTCTCCTCAATCTACCAAAACTGAAACCCTTTGTCCTTGTAACACTCCTTTGCACCAAATAGTGTGGAAACGAGGCACTGTTGAAAGCACTACCATCCTTCCTTTGTCAGGTGAAGGATGATTTTCTTCTTGTTTCCCTTATTCTATTGTATCATATCCCTCATCTTGGTCTGATATATGCCCTTATTCCTCCATGCCCTCTTCATACTCATCATTATCAGAAAACACTTCAATGTATTGTGCTTTCCCCTTAGCACATTTGTTCCCTGGTACCCAAGGTTGGAAGCATGTGTAGCACAATTTCTTTCTTCTAAGTTATTACCTATTTGGTCCTTCTTTCTTATCCTTTCCAAATGTATCTCTTTTCCATGTATTCTTTTTAAACCTGAACTTGGAAGGGAAGTTAGGCTTGGGAGGAAACCTTGTCCTAGGTAGCACATTTTGTAGGTCTCTTGTCAAGTTCATGGCATCCTTCAATGAATTGGGTTTGTGGGCCTTAACTAAACCTTTTAAATATTCATCCAAACCTTCTGTAAATAGCAATACTAATATTACCATAGATATATCAGCCACCTTAACTGATAATTTTTGGAATTCCATCATATACTCAGCAGGGGTTCCAACTTGCTTCAATTGGGCTAGTTCTTTGAAGGGCAATTATGGATCTTTTTGCTCAAATATTTCTAATACCCTGTCAAAAAAATATCCATATGTTTTAACCTGATCATGTCCCAAGGTTTTCAAACCATGGAACCACCAATCATTGGCTTATCCTTCTAGATGCAAAATAGCCATTTTTAAAGCATCATCTTCGACCATAGGATTCAGCTAAAAATAAACATCTAGTTTTTGTACCCAAGTATTTGCAGAACTTTGGGGTGAGCCATCAAAAGTGGGAAGGGGAATTTTACCAATGGCACAATTCAATTATTTATTCTAAAATGGAGTTCTATCACCTTCCCTCATTTTGAGTTTGCTTGATACATTAAAGAATTGGTCAAATGGTAGAGTTCTTCTACAATCTTCACTCAACTTTTCCCATTCTGTCACCACTTCCTGCAGATCAAATTAGGTGTTAGGTTCTTCTTTGAACTCAACAAATTTAGGTGTAGTAGGACTTGGTGTGATATGAAATTCATTAGTTCTATTATGGGGTCTTGTGCTTAAGAAAATATGCTCACCCATTGCCTTCTTTTCCTCAAAATGAGAGCTACTGCTGCCTCCTATTACTCCTTTGCTCCCAAGTTGACTGGACAATAATTCGAACCCTTTCATGATCTGTTTGTTCATATATTAAAATAATGGTTTCATGAATTTAGTAAATTATTCTTTATCCTTTGAGGTCTCCTTCTCATCCTTAGCCATAGTTTCAGCAAAATGCACTTATTTTCCTATTTCTTCCTCTTCAACAACAACACCTTCAATTTCAGGTTCTAAGGGTGGGGGATTATTTTTTTGAATTCTTGTATTCATACATGGTCATCCACATCAGGTTCAAGGACCATGATATGATACCACTTGTAGTGTCCCTTTTTAATAATTTGCACAAACTAGGAAAAATTGCAAATTTTAACCAATTTGACCCTTAGACTAGTCTTAACCCAACTGCTTCTAAATGGATCCAAATTATTCCTAATGGGGTCTGAATGAGTTTGGAATGTATTCGGACATATAATAGAGGTTGATGGATGCTTAAAAACCCTTAAAAAACTTCTGCAACATTCATTTACAATATGGACAAAGTAGGGAAATGTACTAGTCAAATCGAGCTTCAATCCCCCAAGGGTAGTGGTCAAAGATGGTTCTCCAAATAGTATTAAAACCTTCCAAATTTCAGAACAGAGGTATGGTGCTGATAAATTACTTTAATGATATCCCCAATGTATCATCAATTAGTTCTTATGGCCTTTTGCAACTCCCTTAAATCAAATGTTTATATGCAAGTCTTCACATAGGGGGGAAAGCTAGTAATTTTCACCATATGTTATGAAATTCGAAATTTATGTGCCAAGGACTTGTGAAATGCTAATGACACTTCTTCAAAACATTAATTACACTCCATACATCAAAAAAATCATAGGGAATGACTGATACAACTCGAAATAATGGCTCTTCGAGCTCCAACAACAAGATATAGGGAAAATGGCATCATTTATGCATTGTTTGGTATTTTTACATAGTTTCACTTGGTATTCCGACCTAATAGTATTCTGAGCAGTTAATACAGAGTATATATATCAAAATAAAAATCAATGTAGATTCTTGGGCTCTCACAAAGAGATCAGCATCTCACCAAAGGCGCAATTCCTCCAGGGGCCCAAATATGCAAGAAAATGTGAAAGAAATGCAAGAACAAGTTGTAGATGAATGAACCACGAGCTTCCTTATAGCTTCAACCTGTAACTAAATACTAGATTGTATCTCCAAATGAAATGTTTTAATGTCCTCTCCAATTTCCAATTAGGATGGGAATCTTTCACCGTCGAAATTGGTGCTAAGGCAAGTAGACTATCTCTCTACTAGCTCTTCTCTCCAAATGCAAAATGAAAAATGTAAAATGATCAAAATATGGTCTTCTTCTTTATTCCTGAATTTTATAAACTTCCTAAGGCTTCCCCAATTCGAATTCCATCCATGAGCTTCATGCCAACTCAATTTGGGAAGAGATTCCCAAGTATGCCACTTGTCCTTCCAATTCTAGCCTCCTCCTTCACCAAATTCGAATTGGTGTCTCTTTGGCTACCCTAACTCACTTGGGTGCCTTTTTGGAGGCTATTTTTAGCCCTGATATGTCATGTATGTCAGATTTCAACCATCAAGTCTGATTTTTCATAAATTTCATAGGCATCTTCATCATTGGTGTCATAGAGCTAGGGAATCTAGCCCAAGTGTCCCACTAGCTCCAAAATGCCTCTTCCTCTCCCGTAGGAGATACTCTTCCTCTACATTTAGACCTCATTGAGTCATGCCAAGTAATATACCCTTCCAACTACCCCAAGAATAGTGGACTCCACCTTGGATTCGAATGGGTGAGAGTGGACTGCCATGTGGCATGGGGAATCGAGCTTTCTGGGGGTCCCACACCACCAATGTGTCTCCATGACCAAGTACCATCTAATTTTCTCACCATAAATATTTATTTTTCCCCTCTTAATATATTTATTCCCAAACCAAATTCCATCTGGGTTTATTAGTCTCCTTATTCCAATTTTAATGTCTCCACCCCAACCTAGGAAACTAGTAGGTTGGTGGAATTTTCCCTACTTGATATTTATTTGAATGCGGGCATTACATAAAGGTTAATCTAAATGAGAATGCCCCATGATTGAATGTCAATGTTCTTACAACCAATCATTTAGGGTTTTCTTTTCCATTGGCCTCTGATAAAACCCTCGCGTCCATCCTTTCCCTTGGAATTACAGAATTTGATCCAAGTAAACATCCTCCCCAACTACCATTTTTCCAAAATCCTTTATATATTTTAGGCATCTCTCCCTACAAGAAAAAGAAATTCTAGCGTAGGTTTTTGGCATTATAAGATTGGGAAAAATTATCAAAAAAATCTTCCACTATTGGTAGTGGAGGTTTTCGCATATTTTCATTATAACTAAATATTTTGGGCGATTAGAGGTTCTAGTGGAGGTTTCTTTGTTAATGCATTTATACAATCGCATGTTCTAAACAAAGTATTCACATTCTATATGATCACAATTTTTTATAGGTTGCAGACACAATCGGTAAGAGGAAGAGCTTAGTACCCCTTGTTTTTTTAAAAACATGGCTTTTAAACAAATTCCAGTATTTCTTAAAAATCACGACTTTAAAAAAAACAAATTACTTCTTAAAAAAACACGAGTTTTTAAAAAAATATCATTTATTTAATAAATGGAATCAACAAAGTATGCAAATTATACGTTATCACACATTTTTATAGGTTGCACACACAATTGGTAAGAGAAAGAGCTTAGTACCCCTCGTTTTTTAAAATCATGACTTCTAAGAAAAATTTCATTATTTCTTTAAAAACACAACCTTTTTAAAAACATCATTTATTTAATAAATCAAATAAACAAAGTATGCACATCCTACGTGATCACACATTTTTATAGGTTGTGCATGCAATAGGTAAGAGGAAGAGCTTAGTACCCCTTGTTTTTAAAATCACGACTTCTAAGAAAATTTTCATTATTTCTTAAAAAACACAACCTTTTTAAAAAACGTCATTTATTTAATAAATCCAATAAATCAAGTATGCACATTCTACATGATCACACCTTTTTATACATTGAGCACACAATCAGTAAGAGGAAGAGCTTAGTACCCCTCATTTTTAAAAATCATGCCTTCTAAAGAAAATTACTTTATTTCTTAAAAAACACAACTTTTTAAAAAACATTTTTTTTTAGTAAACTGAATAAACAAAGTATGCACATTCTATATGATCGCACGTTTCTATAGGTTGCAGAAACAATCGGTAAGAGGAAGAGCTTAGTACCCCACGTTTTTAAAATCACGACTTCTAAGAAAAATTCCATTATTTCTTAAAAATCATTACTTCTTTAAAAACGTCATTTATTTAATCAATTTAATAAACAAACTATGCACATTCTATGTGATCGCACCTTTTTATAGTTTGCACATGCAATCAGTAAGAGAAGAGCTTATTACCCTCGTATATATATATATATAACTACATATACCGATTATATAATATATATTAAAATAGACCGAATTCCTAAAGGAATTCGCAAGTATAAAGTTCGGGTAGGTGAGATTAATGATCGGGCAGGTAATCGCGAGAGATGTTTCGATCACTGAGCTCGGATAAAACAACAAGCTCAAGGGGGTAGTAGGCTCCTTGGGATGGCTAGGTGTTTAGGATAAGTTGGGTTGCTAGCTTCGGGTTGCAGGTTCAACGGCTAGGTGTTTAGGATAAGCTTAGGCTTCTTGGGTAGCGGGAAGAGAACAACCACAATGAGGAGAAGGTTAGGATGCTCTAAAAATCGCGACTTCTAAGAAAAATTTCATTATTTCATAAAAAACACAACTTTTTAAAAAATGTCATTTATTTAATCAATCGAATTAACAAAGTATGCACATCCTACGTGATCGCACCTTTTTATAGGTTTTGCACACAATAGGTAAGAGGAAGAGCTTAGTACCCCTTGTTTTTAAAAATCGCGACTTCTAGGGAAAATTCCGTTATTTCTTAAAAAACATGACTTTTTAAAATTGTCATTTGTTTAATAAATTGAATAAATAAAATATGTACATTCTACATGATCACATATTTTTATAGGTTGCACACGCAATCAGTAAGAGGAAGAGCTTAGTACCCCTCGTTTTTAAAAATCATGACTTTTAAAGAAAATTACTTTATTGCTTAAAAATATGACTTTTTAAAAAATGCCATTTTTTTGATAAATTAGATAAACAAAGTGTGCACTTTCTATATGATCACACATTTTTATAGGTTGCGGACACAATCGGTAAGTGGAATAGCTTAGTACCTCTCATTTTTAAAAATCACAACTTCTAAGAAAAATTCTATTATTTCTTCAAAAATGTCATTTATTTAATAAATGGAATCAACAAAGTATGCACATTCTATGTGATCGTACCTTTTTATAGGTTGTGCACGCAATTAGTAAGAGGAAGTGTTTAGTACCCCTTGTTTTCAAAAATCATGACTTTTAAAAAAATCCATTATTTATTAAAAAACACGAATTTTTTAAAAACATCATCTATTTAATAAATCGAATAAACAAAGTATGTACATTCTACAAGATCGTACATTTTTATAGCTTGAGAACACAATCGGTAAGAGGAAGAGCTTAGTGCCCCTCGTTTTTAAAAATCACGACGTCTAAGAAAATTTTCATTATTTCTTAAAAAACACGACTTTTTAAACAACGCAATTGCATCGAGAGGCGCTCTACAGCCCAGTATGAGGGAGATCTTCTAACATGTGTGATGTAGCGTTACATCTAATAAAACGTAAAAATGTAGCGTTACATCTAATAAAACGTAAAAAGTTAAAATGAATATTATGGGAGAGATCTTGTAACGTGATGTAACTTTAGTAACGTTAGTAACATGTCGGCCAAAAATAATAGTCATAGTGAATATTATAGGAGAGATCTTGTAACGTGATGTAACATTAGTAACGTTTGTAACATTAAAGTAAAAAGAAGTAAAGTAATAGTGATAGTGAATATTAAAGTAAAAAGAAGTAAAGTAAAGTAAAGTAAGTATGGGGAGATGTTGTAACATTTGTGATGTAATGTTTGTTACTTACAAAATAATTAAAAAAATTCATGTCGGCTCATAAAATAAAAAAAATTATGGAAAGTATTTACAAAAAATCCATGTTGGTTCATAAAATAAAATACTATGAAAAGTAATTAAAAAATAAATGTTCGTTTATAAAATAAAAACTTAAAACTTAAACCCGGATCAATCAATCAAGAGAGATCAAATTTCTTGAGTTTAAATTTTAAAAAAGAAATACACCTCAAGAAATTGGATCCCTCTCAGTGCTTGATAGATACGGGTTTAAGATGGATCTATGCTGGTTTATTTAATAAATCAAATAAACAAAGTATGCACATCCTACGTGATTGCACCTTGTTATAAGTTGCACATACAATAGGTGATAGGAAGAGCTTAGTACCGCTTGTTTTAAAAAATCACGACCTCTAAAAAAAATTCCATTATTTCTTAAAAAACACGACTTTTTAAAAAACACCATTTATTTAATAATCAAATAAACAAAGTATGCACATTCTACCTGATCACACCATTTTATAGGTGGTGCACACAATCCGTAAGAGGAAGAGCTAGTACCCCTCATTTTTAAAAACCACAACTTCTAAAGCAAATTATTTTATTTCTTAAAAAACATGACTTTTTAAAAAATGACATTTTTTTAATAAATCGGATAAACAAAGTATGCACATTCTATATGATCGCACGTTTTTATAGGTTGTGGACACAATTGGTAAGCGGAAGATCTTAGTACTCCTTTTTTTTTAAATCGCGACTTTTAAAAAAATTCATTCTTTCTTAAAAATCACGACTTTAAAAAAAAATTCATCATTTTTTTAAAAACATGACTTTTTAAAAAAATGTCATTTATTTAATAAATGGAATCAACAAAGTATGCACATTCTACGTGATCACACAGTTTTATAGGTTGCATAGGCTATTGGTAAGAGGAAGAGCTTAGTACCCCTCGTTTTTAAAAATCACGACTTCTAAGAAAAATTTCATCATTTCTTAAAAAACATGACTTTTTTAAAATGTCATTTATTTAATAAATCGAATAAACAAAGTATGCACATCCTACACGATCGCATTTTTTATAGGTTATCCACATAATAGGTAAGAGAAAGAGCTTGGTACCCCTCGTTTTTAAAAATCACGACTTCTAAGAAAAATTCTCAAATCTCACTTAGCTAATGCAAGATATGCGAGATTGTCACCCTAAGTTTATAGCCTCGTAAGATAAGTCAAACCCACGCAAACAATTGTGCAACTTAACCTACTTGCTTCAGTTTGAGTGGCAAATCATTCTTAAAACAATCTTGAAGCTTGCACACTTAAAAATAAAATTTAAAAAATTTAAAAATTAAAAAAATAAATAAAATATTTACAAGCTCAAAGGTTACAAAAGGAATTATGTACTTTATACATTAGACCAAATAAAAGAAACAATATGAGATCAAGAAATATAGCAATCCTATTTATAAATGCAAGAAAAAAACTTAATTTATATACATTTAATTATATACAACCTTACTTTGTCTTTATATATTTTTTGTTTAAATAATAATATAAAGTAAGAAATTATTCCTTACCACTAATTATATATATACATATAACAAATTATGCAAAAGTTAAATATGAAAACATACGTTATAGTTACAAAATAAATAAATAAAATTACAACAAAACAAAATAAAAACCCTAAGTAAAGCTTAAAACGTAATTTACAAATGGAAGCATATAAAACAAGAACAGAAAAGTAATAAAAATTTTGTTGGATTACATACATGGAAACCGTGAATGAATGGAGAATCAAAGCACAGAATAAAAAGAAGTAAGATAATGTTAGCAAATAACCAACGAAGTGTGACCGACAAATATCAGTATTATTGCTTCGAGAAATATGAGTTTAAAACATTATTTTTTAGAGTTCCTGCGAAAACTCAGACCAAGTTTTAAACATGGGAATTACATAGATGTTTATGGTATTGTCATTGTGTTAAAGAGTTGCATTTTATAGTCCAGTAAGGAATGTGTAACTCCTTCCTACTCATTTTAGAGTTGACACATGTCCTTTTTAATTATATAATAAAATGTTTGATCAAATTAGATTTAAAACAACATATATATAAAACTACTTAGATAAATTAAAACCATAAACATTGTACTACACATTTAAATAATGCCTAGAGTGCAAATGTTGAAGAAGGGTTTGCACCTCCAAAGATTTGGTCCCTCTTTATGCTTGGTAGATCTCCTTTTAAGATAGATCTATACTGGTATATAATCCAAGCGAGCAGAAAAGATTATGATCCATTCAAATTTGAATGAATTGCAAACTGGATGAATAAGTTTATATTCCTGCAAAATCACCACATATGAGTACCAAAAAGTGATCAGGATCAATAGAAATGAACATGAAACAAAATATACCTCTTGCACGATCATCAAACTCAGTGGATCAAGTCTTTCTCCTTCTTCTGCAGGCCTTGTAGTTCTACCTGCTATCAAAAAACCATATTAAACCCTGAGAGGAGAACAATGTACGAAAGATTAAAAAAAATGAAGACAATAATAAAAAACTATCTCTTGTTGGCTTTACACTCCTCTTATGCGAGATCTGAGATCTCTCGTTTCCGTTCGAACCTCTCTCCTTTGTTGTGCATTGTTTTTATAGATGTTTAATGGTGGTGGAAGTAGTTAAATTTAAAACATTTCAAGAATGGGCTTAAGCAACCCTAATCCTAGAATCAGTGCTAACTATCAGTTGACTGGGGTCGTTCCACCGATTAAGAGAATTTTAAACTTGGAATTTAATCTTCCACTGGAGCGTGGGCGCTTTGTTTCTTGGTGTCCCCAGTTTGGACTATCCGCGTAACATCCTTACGATCTTCTAAAATGATGTGTATCTGTTCATCATTGGATGACATGTACCCAAAACCGTCTCCAATCCAAACCATATTGACTATCTTTCGCAATCTCAATCAGTTGAGATCTCGCTTGGTAGAATTCTACATTTCTTCTTTAGGGGAAGTGTTAACTTCAGTTCGAGAGTCACCATTATTGCATCTGTCATCTCTTGAAGTATTGTCTACAATCTAACAACTATTTCTATTAAGTACAATATCTAGATGATGTTGTGAACTACTTACATCAAATCATAGTTACACAGATAGGTGTTTATATTTTAGAATTTGGGGTGGATTATCATCTATGCTTTTCCTAAATTGAAGTTGGATGAGACAAGTGTACTGTCCAGATTGTTTTATGGTCGTCGTTCAAAATTCAAAATAAACAATTATAAAAATATATATATATATAAATAACTGGTAGTCGATGCATGGATAACTTGTAAGTCATGCATTGATAACAATTAACTCATGCATGGGTAATAGGTAGTGACAAAAAATCCATTTAATTAAAAAACATGATTTCAACTAAGCATGGAAAGTAAGTAACAAATAATATGTTCATGGCACTTAACTTGTGACCTATCAATGTTCACCAGCCACAAGTTAAGTGATTGTGCTAGTTTTAACTGAAAATATTGACACATTAAACTTGGGTGTTACGTAATATCTCTTGGATCGTGATGCAAAGATTATCCTCTTCTCTCAGTCTTCGTTCTTTCCAAACAATGCGGTCACATCAACAACATCACGAAAAGATGGCAGAGGGGAATAGTTGCGTAATCTTGTTGCTGGTCATGATGTCATAATTACAATATTTGAAATCGATGCAAATTGTCATTCTACTAAAGTTGCCAATATTGGGTGCATGGTACAACTGCTGTTTGAGCACATTTCTCAAATAAAAACACAAATAAGGTTATAACAGCTTGCCAACCACCATGCCTCGTCTTTTATTTCCAGGAAACGAACTGCCAAAAATCTCTAGGGCCACTGTTCATTTTATGTCAAGAAGACATAAATTTTGTTGTCAACTTAATTCTGCCTTTCGGTCTGGACTCTGTTGAATTTGCTTCTTCAATTCGTTCTTGTACCTCAACTTCTTTTATTGCTCTTTGCTTCTTGAGTATCTGCAAAATCAACTCTTGAAATATGAACGTGATCAATTGTGTAATGGCTTTTATTGTTCAAAATGGGATATTTTTTAAGGTTCCTTATTCAATAGTATCAATGATGACTGCTTCAAACAACAACTCGAAAAATTAGCGCTGAAATTCTGCCTCAACTGGAAAACAATCACGTGAATATGGTACGAAAGACGAACTACAGTTTGATCCTTATTTTAATAACATCTTTCAGTATGGAAATGGTCTTGACCAGCTTTGAAAAATTTCCATTTTACATTCAACAGACCTTTGCTTTTCAAATGGGCATGTGCTCACCGCCTGAATATCATAATGCACAATTGATTATCTGAACGTTATTATGCACAATTGAGCGAAATATCTCCGACCATAAGTCATTAGCTTAGTTATCTCATAATTTTTTTCTTAAATTATTGATCTCAATTCAAGGTTCATTGAGTTTGCCTTATATTCGTCCATCGTTGTCTTGATGTGAATGAAAACATACATTACCACAACTTATAGCCACGAGAGGTTCATAAATCTTGTTAAGTAACACAAGGGAAGATATGAGCTCTTACTCGACCTATTATAGCTCAATGTTGAACATCAAATTTGGCATAATAAGTGTATCATGCCAAGTTTGACCAACCATACAAGACTTAACCATTCTTTCATCCGCTTTTGTTTTTTCAAATTTCAATTCAATAAAAGTGCACATATTGCAACATCAAACAACCAGAAAAGCTTGTAGTCTATCTTCTTTTTAGGGTAAACCTACATTTGCTACCTACTCATCACAACATTTGAGCAACCAATCTTTCAACCATAAGTTCTAGATAGCCATCTTACTCATTTCATCAAATTCCATATTTCCTAACAGGTGGAACACGCAAGACTACGTCAAGTCAGCTAGAGACCTAGGTTAGGGACATGTAACATTTTAAAGTAACGCGAAAAAAGATGAATGAAGGCTATGTTATCAGAATCGGAGGGGGATCTTGGAAACACTTTTTTGACTAATACCGTTGATAACCAAAAATGCCATCAATAGTTTGCACATCCTGCGTGATCGCACCTTTTTATATGTTGTGCACGCAATAGGTAAGAGGAAGAGCTTAGTACCCCTCGTTTTTAAAAATCACAACTTTTAAGAAAAATTCCATTATTTCATTAAAAACATGACTTTTTAAAAACGCCATTTATTTAATAAATTGAATAAACAAAGTATGTGCATTCTACATGATCGCACCTTTTTATAGGTTGTACACACAATCGATAAGAGGAAGAGCATAGCACCCCTCATTTTTAAAAATCACGACTTCTATAGAAAATTACTTTATTTTTTTAAAAACATGACTTTTGTCATTTTTTTAATAAATCATATAAGCAAAGTGTGCACTTTCTATATGATCGCATGTTTTTATTGGTTATGGACACAATCGATAAAAGGAATAGATCAGTACCCCTCATTTTTAAAAATCACAACTTCTAAGAAAAATTTCATTATTTTTTAAAAACACAGCTGTTTAAAAAAATGTCATTTATTCAATAAATGGAATCAACAAAGTATGTGCATTCTACGTGATCACAGCTTTTTATAGGTTGTGCATGTATTCGGTAAGAGGAAGAGCTTAGTACCCCTCTTTTTAAAAATCATGATTGTTTTAAAAACTTCCATTATTTCTTAAAAACACGACTTTCTAAAAAACATCATTTATTTAATACATCGAATAAACAAAGTATGCACATTCTATGTGATCACACCTTTTTATAGGTTGTGCACTCAATCGGTAAGAGGAAGAGCTTAGTACCCCTCAATTTTAAAAATCACGACTTCTAAGAAAAATTCCATTATTTCTTTAAAAACACAACATTTTAAAAAATGTCATTTATTTAATAAATTGGATAAACAAAGTATGCACATCCTACGTGATCCCACCTTTTTATAGGTTGTGCACGCAATAGGTAAGAGGAAGAGCATAGTACCCCTTGTTTTTAAAAATCACGGCTTCTAAGAAAAATTCCATTATTTCTTTAATAACATGACTTTTTTAAAAATGTCTTTTATTTAATAAATCGAATAAACAAAGTATGCACATTCCATTTGATTCGCACCTTTTTATACGGTGCGCACACAATCGATAAGAAGATCTTAGTAGAAGATGATACTATCTTCCAAGGGTTGGGTTGTTCACCCATTAAAACCGTACGCGAACTAGGTTAATCAAATTACCCAAAACTTTTAATGAACTTCATCTACTTTTACTAATAGAATAAAACAAACACTCATTTACAACATGGAAGGATTTCTAGGGGATTTGAATTTTTGCTCCAAGAACTGATTCAGAGCTGAGCATGGCCGAGAAGTGTTACAGAGCAGGCTTTTACAGCTAAAGGAGACGTGATAACCCCTGGAACTGCTCTCCAGGTTCTTTTTGGAGCTCTTGGAGGATTTGGTACGTAGGAGGTATCATTGAAGAACAAGAACAGTTGAAGGGTTGGATTTCTAAGAACCACAGCTTTATCGGTGTTGGAATAGATTGATTGAACTTCTTTTGGGTTAGCTGAAGCTTGGCGAAAAGAGTTTCAGATCAAGTTTACAGATTCGGAGGAGACTGACACCCCATGGAGCCGATATTCAGGTTTGTTCTAGAGTTCTTGGAGGATTTGCTTCTGAGATCCTCCCTAAGCAACCTCCATTGAGACGAGTTACCCTGTATAGGCCTGAGATTCTTGGAGTTCTTTCTTGCGTGGGAGCAGAGTGAATCCTGACCCCGAGGATCCCCAGAATGTTTCTATGGGACATAAATTAATCAAGATCCATCAAGCTTTCCAAGCAGATCGAAGTCTGGACCAAGTGACAGGGTTTAGTGCTGTAATGGCTAATGGAGGAGGCCCCGAGGCTTTCCCTCCCTTGCCTGAGATTGCTGCGTTCAAGAAATTGGTGGCAGCCTGTGGGATACAACCTCCTAGTGAGCAACAACAGAAATTCATCAAACGCATGGCCAACATCCCCACTGTTGACCTCCCGGCGGAAGATCCATGCAGATCAGCATTGAATCTAGCAGAAAGAGGGCTCATAGGGTAGTTCATCGGCCTCTGGCCCTCGCCTAAAGCGATGGATACTTGGGTGCAACGAAAATGGCAATCACTGACCAAAGACAGCATCAGCAGTCATCTGGTGGGTAAGGGATTCTTTGTATTCATTTTTGCCAATGTGGAGGATAGGAACTTAATCTTCCGGAATGGACCTTATTTTATGGGCCCTCAAGGTCTATATCTGAATAAATGGACACCGGACTTTGATCCGACGCAAGATGTGCCCTCGGTGGTCCCAGTTTGGGTTCGACTGCCACATCTACCCATGCACTGCTGGAATCCTAAATCTTTGGAAGCCATAGGTAATAAATTAGGGAAATACATAGACCGGGCAGAGAGAAAGGATCAATATACCTGTGCTAGAATTTGCGTGGAGGTGGATTTGGAAGTAGGGTTTCCCGAAGCAATAAAGCTCAAAGTGGTGGATTGGAATTATATACAAGAGCTAGACTACGAGTAGCTGCCATTTAAGTGCAGATTTTGCCATGAGTATGGACATTTTGCCAGACATTGCAAAAAGAAGGGAGAGGAGGAGATTGAGGAAGTCAAAGGCATTCAATGGATCCCAGCCAAGAAGCCAATTGGAGCAAAACAAGCCATAAGATCAAAAGGCAAAGGAAAGTCTATATGGAATGAAGGTCCATCCTTTGGGCAGCCACAAGGTGAAGGGAGCTCAGGACCATCATTGAGGGAGACAAATCAGTTTGAAACGCTAAGAATCCCAGAGGAACCCTCAATATCAGTTGTAGAAGAAGTTGACCAGCAGCCCATTACAATAGCTGAAGATAAATCCCAAGAAGAAACTGCAATTATACAGGAGGGAATACCTACCGGAGCAACGAGCCCTCTCTCCTATGCTGAAATGATAAGAAAAAAATCCCCGAAAATCTCAGGCTCTTCGGAAGATGAGACTTTTGAAAGGCCATCAAAACGAGTTGGGAGAAAATCACACAAAGAAACAAGGGCAGAAGAAGCAGAGAGGCAAAAAATGAAAGGTATTCAATCAACGATTGAGATGTCTATTGGCAGAAATACCAGAAACAGACCTCCCAAGGGAGGAGCTGTCCCCCCATCAGCTAGCAAGTGATGAGACTAGTCTGTTGGAATTGTCGAGGATTGGGGAATCCCTCAAAAGCTGAAGCAGTCAAAAATTTAGTGAAATCGGAGTTTCCTGAGATTCTCATGCTCCAAGAGACTAAAATAGAAGGGGAAGCCCTCCTTCTGCTAAGTAAACTGAAATGGAATAAGAATGCTGGGAGAGCTATAAGTGCAAGGGGAACCTCCGGAGGGCTGGATACTATGTGGGAGGAGGATAAATTCCTGCTCGAAAGTTCCTTTGAGACACAGCACTGGATTTATACCGACCTCAGGCATAAAGTGAGTAAGATGTCCTTCGCTATTGTCAATTTATATGTACCTATTCATTATGTAGAAAAGAGAGAGTGCTGGCACACTCTGGCTGCCTTTCTTGAGTCAAGATCCCTTCATAATATAATTCTTGCTAGAGATTTTAATCTCATTTTTGAACCAAAAGAGAAGCGTGGTGGAAATAACAATCGTGATCAGTTTCTTCCCATGGTTGAAGAACTTCTTCAGAATTGGGACCTAATAGATATAAATCCTAAGAAAGGACTATATACCTGGACCAATAATAGAGTTGGAGTACATCATATCTCTGCCCGTCTGGACATATTTTTAATTCAGAGCACCTTTCTGCTTGAAAATAAGATAATCTCAACCAAAGTTTTGCAAAAATTGACATCATATCATAAACCAATTTTACTACAGTTTGAGGAAGAAAAAAAATTGGGTCCCATTCCATTCCGGTTTAATCCTCTCTGGGTTGAAAGAGATGGATTTATGGAAATAGTTAACAATGCCTGGAGAGTTCAAGTTAATGGGTCGCCCAGCTATGTTTGGGAGCAGAAAGTGAAGGCAACAAAGGTGGCTTTAAAAAAGTGGATAAAAAATCCCTCTACATCTCCCACGAGCAATAGAAAGCAGTCAACGAGTCAGCTAATTGACTTGCAGCTTGAATTGGAATCCAAAGATATCACTCATTCTGCTATTCAACAAGAACAAGCTGCCCAGCTAAGTACTTTTAGATCCTACAGGCAGAAGGAAGAACATTGGAGGCTCAAATCGAGAAGTCTCTGGCTGAAAGCGGGTGACAGGAATACTCCATTCTTTCACAAACAATTCAAATCTCGCCTTTCCCGGAATCATCTGGATGAAATCACAGCCAATGATGGGACTGTCCACAAAGATATATCTCAATTAAAAGATGCAGCAACACAGCATTTTCAGGATCTTTTCACTGAAAAAGGAATGGAGAAGGAGGAGTAATTTACAGAATTTCTCACTAACGTTCCAAGACTGGTTGGAGAGAATGATAATGCAAGTCTCATGAAGCCCTTCACTGAAATAGAAATCAGCAATGTTATTTGGGCAAGGGAACCGGATAAAGCCCCAGGGCCAGATGGCTTTTCCATTCACTTTTACAAAATCTGCTGGGAGATTATCAAAGTGGATTTAGTCCGTATGATCAGGGGATTCCAGCAAAAAGCCAAGGAAGGTGGCAGCATCAACTCGACTTTTTTAGCTTTAATCCCAAAGGATTCAAACCCCAGGACCTTCGATAGGTTTAGGCCTATCTCTCTATGCAATTCTTCATATAAAATTCTGGCTAAACTCATGTCCAACAGAATCAAGCCACTGCTGGGAAACCTTATCTCCTCCAATCAGGGTGGGTTCGTGAAAGGTAAGAATATCATGGATAATGTGACCATAGTGCAGGAAACCATTCACTCCAGCCATCAAGGCAAGGAATAGGGGATGATCATAAAACACGATATGGCAAATGCCTTTGATCGGGTAAAACATTCTTTTTTATTTCAAGTTCTTATTTCTTTCAGCTTTAGCAATGAATTTGTAAGACTAATCAAAGCATGTATAGGAAGGCCATGGATTGCTCTGTTAGTGAATGGTAGGCCAACAAATTACTTTCAAAGCACTCGGAGTGTAAGGCAGGGATGCCCGCTGTCCCCTTTCCTATATATATTGATGGTGGACTCCCGCAGCGGAAAGTTGAATGCAGAGAAGGCTGAAGGAACAATTCCTGGCATTCGAGTGACAAAAGACCTTATCCCCATCAACCATGCATTATTTGTAGATGACTCACTCCTTCTGGGAGGAGCTTCGGTCAAAATAGAAAGAGGTTTTAATGTTGTAATTCAAAGCTTTTGCAAGGCCTCGAGAGCCTTAGTTAATAAGAGAAAATCTGTTGTCTATGGATGGAATGTGAATCTGGCTACAATTCAAAGTATTACTAAATGCTTAGGCTACACAAGATTTTCCAATTGGGAGACCTTTAAGTACCTCGGCCTGCCAATAACACTGGGAAGCACAAAGGCTCCTCACTGGATCGAGATTATAAGCAAAATAAAATCCAAATTGGCAGCTTGGGGAGGTCGATGGATAACCAAAGCTGGAAAGTTAATACTCATCAAATATGTTGTCTCATCTCTGCCTCTTTATCAGTCTGCTTTTTTATTAGCACCTAAGTCGATTACAGAGCAGATAGCCAAGCTAATTCAATCCTTCTTGTGGAAAGGAGGAAAGGACAATCAACAAAAGTTCCATTTGGTGGGCTGGGAAGTAGTGAAAAAATCGTTTGTTGATGGCAGATTGCAGGTCAGAGACACCAGACTCGCGAATCTGGCTTATGGTGGAAAGTTGTTATGGAAGATCTTCTCCATGCCCAGACATCCTGTTAGTAGGGTTCTTATCCATAAATATATGAAGGGAGTCTCCATGTCCAGTATGGATGAAGCGATTGTTCAAAAAAAAATCTCCACGGCGCTGTGGAAATTATGCCTTCAAAGCTGGGCGTTTTTTAAAAAATACCTTTATTGCATACCTGGAAATGGAAGAGGCATATTATTATGGGAAGATAATATAATGGGGCAGATACCACTCAGACAAAATGAGGAAATACAGGAATTAAGAAGCTGGCTAATACAGCGAGGCATCACTAAATTAGTTGACATTTCAAAATGGGATCAAGCAGGAAATTGGAGTGAATGGAACCTCTCCAAACCACCTGACACGATGCTAACTCAGATGAAATTGCTAAACATAGCCCTGTCAGGATTAGCTCCAGTTCATGTGCGTCTAAGAGATAAATGGGGATGGGGAGTGATAGGTGAATATACTGTAGCAATGGGTTTTGATGCCCTTCAACCGCAACAACCACAGGTTTAGCCTACCATTAAGTGGAAGCAGGTCTGGGACACATTCAGTATTCCAAAAATTAATTTTTTTAGCTGGGTTCTCATGCACAGAAGAATTCTAACTGGTGAGAATCTTGCTAAACATGGAATAGTCAGGCCTCATAGATGTCAACTCTGTCATGCAACCCAGGAAACAATCGAACACTTGTTCATTGAATGCCCTTTCATGCAGGAGGTGTGGCAGCTGGCATTGCAAGTTCTCAATGTTCATACCCCTTCACAGTGCAATATTGTTTCCCTATTCTCCACTTGGACAGAGGGGTATCCTTGTGTGATCAGGGGCAAATCTTTGTAGTCTAAGATCTGGCATGCGGTCCCAAAATACCTATGCTAGGGAGTGTGGATAGCCAGGAATGAGGGCATTTTCCAAGACAAAGTGAGCACCCCTGCAGTGGTGCACGGGGGGTTCACTCAATGAACTTGTTACATAGCACGATCGTTCGCATGATATTAAAGAATATCCCTAATTTCATTAAATATTGGAAAATGTTCCCTAAAATTATATTGTAGAACCCCCCTCCCAATATACCTTTCCAATTAAGAAAACCCCTAGTTTCACCAAATATTGTAGGTATCCATTTTTAACACCCCCTTTATATCATATTATCAAATTGTAACAAACAGGAGCCCTAACACATCTTAGTATAATCAAACAAGATGTTAAATAAAATAATATTATAATGCTAATAATGATCCCGCTAGGATTGCAGGGGTGATTGATTAATTTGTAGCGTTGGATAGTGGAAGACCCAATGAAATAGATCGGGGAAGGAAAAATGCGTAAAATGAAACTTAGTCAAGAGATCAACATAACAAAGAATGTAAAAGACTGATATTCAAATAGTTAGTGCAATGCTTAGAAAAGGTGATAATTGCATATGTTTCACACCACAACCTACCAATATACCAATTTTATATCATGTAAATACAAGTATAGCCATAGATAGCTCATGTTTTCTATAAGCTTAATAAATTAAAACCTATAAAAATGAAAAATTGAAGCCCTTTCAAGGATGGAATCCCCTACCTTCCTATCAAAACAAGCATCATTGATGTTTGAACCAAAATGAACATAGAAAAATTCCTCTTACTTTTCAATAACACCATATGATCATGTGCATAGCTTAGATTTGGTTCATTCACAACATCTAATGAATTTCCTCCGCTTCATCTACATTTATTCTTGCAATCAAGGGAATTAACAACATTTAGTTACTTTTTTCTTGGGTTGTATCTAGTTTTTTTTCTATCTTTACAGTAGAGGGAAAAATACCCATTGTTAGGTTTTAAGCATGCAATAGTTATAAAGATACATAGATGGTGAAACTTATATGATACCATTTCATGGTAGCGATAACACATAGGGTATGTAAATAAGGATTTATATTTTCAGCTATGTTCATGTCAGTTCCAATACAACATTAATGCGGATGCCTTGCATATAAGAATTGAAATTACAATTATGAATGTGCCAAATATAACTCAATATAAAAACTATTCCTAACTGGAAATATGAAAATATTAAAGAAGGATACAAAAAGTTGAAAGATATAATTGGTCAATAAAAATTGATCTAACTTTTCTTGGTTCCAATGAGCCAAGAAAGATTGATCTCACTTTTCTTGGTTGTCGTGGGGCAAGATTTAATTGAATCTCAATACCCACATAAACCCCAACCTAAAAAATGAAGAGTTAGATCTTTTACTTGAATGCCTACAAAAAAAAATACAATTGTTGAAGTCTGGAACCCTCGATTATCTACATCTCTTAACTTGAAGATGAAAAACATTATAACATCGATTCAAACCAAGCCTAAGTAAGCTATTAAATGAGGATTTATCAAGGCCAATAATCCAAAGAGACTTCCATCGATATTATCATTGGTACACTATCATCATATTTATGCAAAACTTAGGATCATAAGCAATATCAAATAAAAACAGAGAGTCCTTATGTTTTAGGTGGGTATGACTTGAGCCCATGATTTGGAGGTATGAATCCATCCCACGATTTAGAGGTTATTCCTCGGCACAACCAAATAAAATAACCCCCAATATTTACTATGTCAAATTAAAAAGCCCCCTTGACCCCTTAATACATGGCAATATATTTTTGAGGTTTTTAAGAGTATTCAAAACCCCAATATGAATGGACGTGATATGATATTTCCTCACTAGTGAACCCCCCATGCAGTGGTGGTTGCTAAAGCCAAGGCATTACTTTGGAAACATTGGAAAATCATTCTTTTAAACAGAATAATCTACTACTTCCTGAAGAGAACAGCTGGTTGGGAGAACCTTTGCTGCGGATTAGGAATAAGAATTATGCTAGACCTGTCAGCAACCCTGAATGGTGGATCCGTCTTAACGACACAGAATTTCAGCAATGGTGGAAGAGTCAAGGTAAAGTCACTATTGTTTTCGATGGGGAAGCTAAAGGAAATCCGGGGAGAGATGGAGCAAGAGGGGTCTTCTTTTCTCCTGATGGTCATATTAAAGGCAGCTTCAGTTGGGGGTTAGGGCAGGGTACAAATAATCAAGCTGAAATTTTAGGGCTGCTTAAAGCTTGTCAAATAGCTTATGGAAATGGTGACCATGATATACAGATTTTTGGAGACTCGAAAATTCTAATTAAACATTTAGCTACGGAAGACCATTTTAATAATGCAGTGTTAAATAAGACTTTGCAATGTGTCCGGAATTGGCTGCAAAAATTCAATTCTATCTTCTTTTTCCACATCCTTCGGAGTGTAAATAAGGACGCTGACTCTAGGGCCAATGTAGGTTGTCATTTAGCTCCAGCAGATTTGATTCAGAATGATGGCATTCCTACATGGTCTCCCATCCCGTAAGAAGGCTCCTCCTAGTATATTGTAAGTGTAGGATCTTGATTTCTCTGAATTTCATGCTCTTTGGCATTGTATGATGGGTTGATTAGGCGTAAGCCCAACCGTGTTTTCATCAATAAAATTTAACCGTTCTTTTTTTTTTTTTTTTTAAAGAAGAAGAAGATCTTAGTACCCCTCATTTTTAAAAATAACGACTTTTAAAGAAAAATATTTTATTTCTTAAAAAACATGTATTTTAAAAAAACAACATTTTTTTAATAAATCGGATAAACAAATATGCACGGTCTATATGATCACACGTTTGTATAGGTTGCAGGCACAATCGGTAAGAGGAAGAGATTAGTACCCCTTGCTTTTAAAAATCATGAATTTAAAAAAAAATCCATTATTTCTTAAAAATCACAACTTTAAAAAAAATTCCATTTTTCTTAAAAAACACGAGTTTTTTTTAAAATGTTATTTATTTAATAAATGGAATCAACAATGTATGCACATTCTATGTGATCGCACCTTTTTATAGGTTGCATACACAATTGGTAAGAGGAAGAGCCTAGTGCCCCTCATTTTTAAAAATCATGGCTTCTAAGGAAAATTCCATTTTTTCTTAAAAAACACGACTTTTTAAAAACGTTATTTAATTAATAAATCGAATAAATAAAGTATGCGCATTGTGTGTGATCGCACCTTTTTATAGGTTGTGCACACAATAAGTAAGAAGAAGAGCATAGCACCCCTCGTTTTTAAAAATCATGGCTTCTAAGAAAAATTCCATTATTTCTTACAAAACACGACTTTTTAAAAAACGTCATTTATTTAATAAATTGAATAAACAAAGTATCCACATCCTGCGTAATCACACCTTTCTATAGATTGTGCACGGAATAGGTAAGAGGAAAAGCTTAGTACCCCTCATTTTTTTAAAATCACGACTTCTAAGAAAAATTCTATTATTTCTTAAAAAACACGACTTTTCAAAAACACCATTTATTTAATAAATCGAATAAACAAAGTATGCACATTCTACGTGATTGCACCTTTTATAGGTTGCGCACGCAATCATTAGGAGTAAGAGCTTAGTACCCCTCATTTTTAAAAATCACGACTTCTGAAGAAAATTACTTTATTTCTTAAAAAATATGACTTTTTAAAAATGTCATTTTTCTAATAAATCAAATCAACAAAGTATGCAGTTTCTATATGATCACACGTTTTTATAGGTTGCGAACACAATCAGTAAGAGGAATAGTTTAGTACCCCTCGTTTTTAAAAATCACAACTTCTAAGAAAAATTCCATCATTTCTTAGAAACATTACTTTTTAAAAATTGGTCATTTATTTAATAAATGGAATTAATAAAGTATGCACATTCTATGTGATCGCACCTTTTTATAGGTTGCACACGCATTCGATAAGAGGAAGAGATTAGTACCCCTCGTTTTTAAAAATCGGGACTTAAAAAAATTCATTATTTCTTAAAAACAAGTCTTTTTAAAAAACATCATTTATTTAATAAATTGAATAAACAAATTATGCACATTCTACGTGATTGCACCTTTTTATAGGTTGCACACACAATCGGTAAGAGGAAGAGCTTATTACCCCTCATTTTTTAAAATCATGAATTTTAAGAAAAATTCAATTATTTCTTAAAAAACACAACTTTTTAAAAAACTCCATTTATTTAATAAATTGAACAAACAAAGTATGCACATCCTATGTGATCGCACCTTTTTATAGGTTGTGCACGCAATAGGTAAGAGGAAGAGCTTAGTGCCTCTTGTTTTTAAAAATCATGACTTCTAAGAGCTTAGTATCCCTTATTAAATACACATTGCTACTCTAGATATTGATATACATCGATGCTAAAAAAATATCTACACTAAGCATTGGTGCATACAACATATTTGCAAAGCCTTAGTGCATATTTTGGATAGTTAAAGAACGGGGCCACTTATATCTATAATGTGCATTGTAGAGCCTTATTCTTATATGCATCAAGGCTTTAAAAATATATATTGTACATCAATGGTAAGTTTATATAATAAAAGCACTAGTGTGTAGTATGTCATATGAAAAAGCGTTGATGTGTATAGAACCTTGCACATTGTAAGTTCTTATAACAATAACAATAAGAGTAACATTAATTGTTACAATATCATTGAAGGAAACATTGTTATTCATGCCACTAGGAGCATTGGTGATTTTATTATAGCATCTCACCAACATATAAGGTGTGTATAGGACCATAATAACATATCTAGTGTGAAATATCTACATCTCAAAAATGAGTTCATAAATCCAAATTAGTGAGGTAAGAATATTGAAAACCATTCCTTTGGACAAAGGCATTATTTTATCTAGAAGAGTAGAGTCTCATGTTGAAGCTATAAAGTGTATATAGGCACACAATAGAATATCTTGTGTGAAAGGTCTACATATCAAATGTGACTTCATAAATCCAAATTAGTGAGGTAAGAATGTTGAAAACATCCAATTCTTTCAATGAAGCCATTATTGTAGCTAGAAGAGTAGAGACTCATGGTGATTCTATAAGGTGTATATAAGACCACCATATCTAGTGTGAAGGTCTACATCTCAAACATGAGTTCATAAATCCAAATTAGTGAGGTAAGAATGTTGAAAAGCAATTTTATGGGCAAGGTCATTATTGTAGTTAGAACAATAGAGACTCATGGTGAAGTTATAAGGAGTAGATAGAACCACAATAGCATATTCAATTTAAAAGGCCTGCATCTCGAATATGATTTTGTAAATCCAAATTAGTGAGGTAAGAATGTTGAAAACTAATTCTTTTAATCAAGCCAGTATTGTATCTAGAAGGGGAGAAACTCATGGTGAAGCTATAAGGTCTACACAGGACAACACTAACATACCTAGTGTGAAAGATCTACATCTCAAATATGAGTTCATAAATACAAATTAGCGAGGTAAGAATGTTGAAAACCAAATCTATGGACAAAGCCATTATTGTAGCTAGAAGAGTAGAGAGTCATGGTGAATCTATAAGGTGTATATAGGACCGCAATAACATATCTAGTGTGAAATCTATACATCTCAAATATGAGTTTATAAATCCAAAATAGTGAGATAAGAATGTTGAAAACCAATTCTATGGACAAAACCATTATTGTAGCAAGAAAAGTATAAACTCGCAGTGAAGCTTTAAGGTGTATGTAGGACCACACATAAGGTGTATACAACAACCACCTTTATGAAAATTATATTTTTTATAGCATCACATATAAAATGCATACAGTGACCAACTTTATGAAAATTATAATTTTTTATAGGACCGCGTACATAAAAGGTGTATATAGGACTACAAGAACATATCTAGTGTGAAAGGTCTACATCACAAACATGAGTTCATAAATCCATATTAGTGATGTAAGAAAGTTGAAAACCAATTATTTGGGCAATTCCATTATTGTAGCTAGAAGATTACATAGTCATGGTGAATCTATAAAGTGTATATAGGACCACGATAGCATATCGAATGCAAAAGGTATAAATCTCAAATATGAATTCATAAATCCAAATTAGTGAGGTAAGAATGTTGAAAACCAATTCTTTCAACAAAGCCATTATTGTATCTAGAAGAGTAAATACCCATGGTAAAGCTATAAGGTGTATATAGGACCACAATAACATATCTAGTGTGAAAGATAAAATATGAGTTAGAATTCAAATTAGTGAGGTAAGAATGTTGAAAGCCAATTCTACGAACAAACCTATTTTTAGTCTCCATATTGAGTTGTTGTAGCATTCCTCTTGCATACTGAAAACACATAATTTATGTAACATGACCTCAAGGGGGCCTCAAGGTTCAAATATATAGTCAAAAGGTGGGAACCAAAATAACTTCCTCCATTTGGACACTAACCTATGTTTTTAAGTTGTATTATTTTTTTAAGTGTGGACTTAGATAATTGTTAACAACCAAATTTGCTCACCTTCCATGTCATTAGATTCGTCATCCATATACATCATCATTCTACATCATTGGCACCATTTTTCCACCTCATTTTATCCACGTGACATTAGGGAAGTGATAAAAAAAATAAAAAATAAAAGTCAAACCCTGAATTGACCACCCTAGAAGGAGGTCTTAGGTTTTCCCTCAAAATCAATGACCTTAGTCACAACTTTTCCCTCGATAAGAGCAACTTGGTCCCAAAACATGATTTTCATAAATAAAAAAATCATTTCCCACCTTGCTTATAAAGAAAGGGCCAAAAGTGGATTAAAACCTTCCACATTGAGTGTTGGGGTCCTACCCTACCCCCTTACTTTATCAATGTACAAGGCTATAAGACCCATTAAATAGTTAGTTGATAGTGATTTATTGTAAAAGGGCCTTTTTTATAGAATAAGGACGACTAGGTGGTTGACCCTCATTAATAGTGGTACCACAAGTAGTTAGGGTTTTGGCTATCGAAGCAATGTGTGTGTGTGTGTGTAGTGGTAGTAGTAGTAGTAGTAGTAAGCTATGTAATATTTTGTCAAGATTTATTGCACTTTGAACTTTGTTATTGGAGGTTTCCCCATTGAAAAGGCAAGTGAACAAAGGTCTCTATATTGAATACAGTTTATACAATAGATCTTTCTCATGGTTTATCCATTTTCTCTTGTGTTTTTTTGTTTTCGCTTTGAAGTTATCGGGTTAAGTACATTACAAATGGTATCAAATCTCTTTCTTGGGCCAAGAAAGTAGAAGGATTTTTTTCCTCTTTTTGCAGGAATTTTCAAAGAAAAAAGAGGATGACAGAAGTTAAATCAATTTCTGAAACTTTATGTACATAATCTGAAGAAACCAATGGTATATTTGAGTTCCTTTTAGAAAACACCCAAAATAAATAAATAAATCATCTCAAATGGATTATGGGAAGTGAAGATATTGGTTATTTAAAAATCAATTGTTCAAGGGGTTTTTTGTTAGCGAGGTTTGTGAACATTGCAGAACGAATATCTTTTGACAGAACGTCAAGTTTTTTTGTCAAACTAGTGAAATTAGATGCAAAGTGGCAATGCCATTTCCAACAAGTGGTCATAATACCAATTCTAATAAATATTAGAAGAGATGTGCTTATTTCTAATTTTTGGCCTCAAACCCTACCTTGAAAAGTGAATTGTTTTCCAGTGATTATAGAGCTCCTTCAAGGGTCAACGAGCTTCTAAATTTTATGCAATTTTTCAAAGACATATTTCGACATCTTTAAATGACATATAGATATGTCGTTCGGTGGGTAAGAATGTGGTTGGGGATGCATACACGCATAAAATACAGGTGGTACTAAGCCACATTATTGGACACCCTTGTAACCTCTTTTGGTACCCCTTTGAGTAGTACCACATCAAATAGCACCTATATATAGAATCTCACTTCCACATACCCTCAAGTATATAGGAATTCCCGTAGGTATATGTTGGAGGATCCTTGTCGACTGATCGACTAGGTCATCCGACCGACCATGGTCAGGTCGATCCAGTTAGTCGGTTAGTCGACTGAACTCACAGTTATAACTAAATAACTACTTGTAAACAGTATATATAGTTTGTTGAGCCATGAATCTAAGTGACATTGTTGTACAGTATTTTATCTTTGTTAATACAAAGGATTGTTGTTGTTGTCCCACTTATTCGTTTATCGTGTTCTTGTATTTTATGTGCTCATGTGATCTTATATATATATATATATATATATATATATATATATATATATATATATATATATAATGTGCTACCGGTAAGCTATACGACTCCTGAGACTACAACATTGGTTCTGTTTTCGGTAGTACATAATCATGATGAAATAACAAGCATGTTTAGATGTTAACTGAAAGAGAGATTATAGAGTGGTGGGACAAGAAAATAGCGAACTAAATCCAGAATTGTGCAAGGTGGAACAAGCTAACAATTGCGCAGGAAAGGGAAAAGTTCTTCACTGAGTCCAATGAAAAGTTCATAGAGGTTGTGCCCCATGAAATAAAGAAATTCTCGGACATCGTTCATGATAAAATTGAACGCTCAGAATGAATGAATGCTAATGCACAAGATTTACAATGGAGGAAGAATGAATTTATATGAGTAGCTCGAGAAGATATGCGAGGATTTCTATGAAGAACAAGCTATAGAAGAGAGATCATCTGTTGACGAAGTCCAACTAAAATTCTACACTAACCTTCACGAAAGGTTCATGTGTTCTATACCGAGTTTGTTATATAATTTTTTTATTGACAACGGATTTGGAAAAATAGTCAAGTCACGACTGCCATTAGATGAACCTGCTTCATCAGATTGGAAGAAGCGGTAAAAAGAGTGGGACTGTTTTGTTAATGAATGACAGTGGGAATATTTCTTAAGTAAATGAAGACCATTGTTTCACCCACCTCCATCGAACAATAAGGGTCAGGTCGGTAATGGGGGGTTTCGTCGACCATGTGTTATGAATAAAAGAATGAAGCTAGCCGATGAAAGAAGAAAATAATGAAGGCCTGTAAAAAGTCAAGTCTGCTTCGACGAGATAAGTGCCCAGTCGCTCACAAGCAAATAACTGATATACAAAAAATAGAATGAGAAAAGAGGTGCAAACGATGAGATCAGTTGAGAGAGATTTCTAGTCCATTACGTACGAAAAGAAGTATAAAGAAGACGGGTGAGATGATCGACTAGCAAAAATCCTTCCTGAGCCGAGGGAAATTCGACTAGATGAGAAAGAAGGTGAGGTTCCAATACTCAAAATTCAGTCACACGTGATGGTGTTGACCCCACAAACGTTGTGTATTACAATCTCAGATGCCTCGACACCCATTGGATCTGTACCCATGATAACAATGACTGGGCCGACCATTAGACAAATAGTTGAGCGCAATATAAGACGCATACTAGGCGATAGCAACATATGGAATTACCTAGACCAATGTGGACGAATTGCAGATAGGTTGATGATTCAGCATCCAAAACATGGTAATTAGATTACCTTCACACCTGAATTTGAAAGACACTCTTTTAACTTATTTTATTAAGAACATATGGAGGTACCCCCCTACTAGCAACATTATTGATTGAAGCGACCAAGTCGTCGAAGAGCCAACCTAGTGAAGAGGAGTCTGTAGAAGAAGTACGGTTGTCGTGGCATCGGTCACAATCACAGGAAGTCAACAGTAAGTGTCAAATAGTAAGTCAGTCAGTTAGTCAGTCTACCTTGGTAAGTATTAAAAATTGTAAATCTGGAAATATGGCTTATCATCTTCCAGTTAATACTCCTATTTTTTAAGAGGATGGTGACCCTAAGAAACACTGGTTTGCATGTGAAGCCCTTTGGAAAGCTAACCTTATTGATGATGAGAACCAACAAATTGCACAATTTGCAGGAGGACTTAGAAATAAAGCACTTGCATGGTACATGAACTTTCTTGAAGAAGGTCCAAAGACAAAGCAGCAAATAAAATATAACTTTCTTGAATTCTTCAAAACTGACGACACCAAGCACCTGGATGGACATAAATTAAAGCATATCAAGCAAATAAGAGGAGAATCTGTATGAGAATATGACAAAAGATTTAAATATGTGCTCAGTCACATTCCATTTGAAGATGGATCATGCATTAGTGATCCATTTTTTTATCGAAGGACTCCAGCAGAGAATCAAGACATCGCTACTAATGCATGAATATATAGTTTATAACGACATCTTGAAGAAAGATTTGAGAGTCGAATCGAATTCAGATTATTCGACTGGACCTGTCAACAAACAACTTGAAGAAAATATTGAAACTATAGAAATCACTACAACATCTTACATTAAGGTGCAATGACCACATTCTCTCGAGAAGGACATACCAGAGATACTTGCCCCTATGATGAAAGAAGAAGGTACCAAAATGACTCCAATGCATACCAATGGGAAATGAAACAATTGGAAGAGAGCCCGAGGATATTTCCAGAAGAATGGAAGCCAAAAAAATTCCAGATGATGAAAACGACATATTTTTTTGACACCTATGAAATATTCCAGACTCACTCGACTACATATTGCCCCTACAATGTCAACAATTTAAATCCAAAATGGTGTGGAATTTTCCAAACAACACCACGTTCGACCATAGAATGCATAAATAATTTAAAGACTAAAGCAAACTACCACACAATATATCAAACATAAACGGTCGAGTACAAAGGTCGGGATGGTCGTAACAACAACCAGAAGAACAATGGCAACAATCGACGTAGCGGATATAACAGTCGCGGAAAAATAACAACTGAGGATACCGACCACCAGATCGAAGTAAACCGCATTGCTTTGTGTGTTACAGTGAAGACCATTTAAGCTCTGACTGTCCATGGAAAGACATGACAAACTTTAAATTTTGTACAAAATGTGGCGTTGGGGAGAATAATTTAGAAGAGTGACCCATAATGCTTGATGTGCTTAACAAAAGAAAAAATGTTAACATCTTATCTCTGTGTGTTAGTGAATACCATTTTAGCCCTGAATGTCCATGGAAAGATAGGATAGACTTAAAATTTTGTACAAAATGTGGCGTTGGGGAGCACAATTTAGAAGAGTGCCCCATAATGCTTGATGCGCTTAAAAAAAAGAAAAAATGTTAACATCGTATCTTGTGTCCCTAAAAATGAAGCATTCAATACTAAGAATTTGCAAATCATTACTAGACAAGGCACAAAAATTGGTGGGGATAATCCCCAGGTTACAAGGATGCAAAGAAACAAGATGATTATCCCAATCCACTGAACCAGAAGGAAATATTTAATAATGCAACAAAAATATTTACACAAATTGCTTCTGAAGAAAGTAATGCAAAGAATAAAAATAAAACACTTAACGAATTGCTACAACTCTTAACAAAAGAAGAAGTTGTTGCACGATTGATTGACTTAATGTATCTTATCAAAAATAGTTCAAAAAATGAGAGGATTACTAAAAATATTTGTAGCAAGAATAAAAAATATAAAACTAATAGTGATCCCCTTGTTGACCTCGAAGTCAAAGAATTATGCATTGCACAAGTCGTCCTCGACTTCGAGTCATAAGCTAACATAATGACGAGATCGACTTGGGGAAGCATGGGTCGACCATGAATAGCGGAGTCGGGAATCTATCTTAAGCTTATTTACCAACGATTAATTGAACCCATTGGAGTGTGGGAAAAAATTAAAACTACAGTAATTGGAATCAATACATACATCGACGTTGAAATCATCGACCCATGAGAAGGATCTAAATCCTTCCCAACATTAGTTGGTCAACCATGGGGACGCAAAATGAAAGCATCCATCTCACTAGAAAAAGAAAATTTTAAAATCAAATGAGATGGAAAGAAATTCATTGTTCCTATTAATCCATCTCAGGGGAAACCCTGGACCAAACCAGACAATAATGACGATGACATCCACCAACTATACCAAAGAGTCCTAAATAACGGAGATATCGTCGAACCAAATAAATACGGAGAAATCCACTTGGGAAATCCTGTGTCTATTGGATACAACTCCGACTCGAAATTATACGACTAAAAAATGGAAAACTATGAAGCACAAGCTCGTGAATGATGGTCGAGTGAGGTCATCCCTAGAAAAAGAGTGCAACAATGTTTTACTATATCCATCGTTCCAATGATCTTTGAGAAGAAAATAAGATAATATATGATGATCATACCAATAAAAAGGGAATCGACAAGTATTCCACCACTACAATATAAAGAACGAGAATCTTCGATTGCACATGTTGAGGAAGTCTCTAAAAATGTCGGTGAACAAGGTCAACTTCAAAGATTGGTCGAAACTTTTACTAGACAAACAATAAGATGGTGGGATAAACATCAATCCGACCTCCAAACTTGGGCTACTACATCAACATATTTCGTCGAATGCTTTGGAGGAAACAAATTCACTGTACACATATAAATACCAAAATTTTTACAAGGTCGAGACCCTGCTCTTAAATAGAGGGAAATAGAGGAGAAGCTCCGGCAAGCTTGGCAAAAACTGTTACCGAGGGAACACGAGGGAAAGCTCCGAAAAACCTATCATAGAGGAAAGATGAGGGGAAGCTTTGAATCCAAGGTATATCCGTAGAGGGAAATAGAGGGAAAGCTCCACATTAATATATGTGAAAAGGAATGGAAACAACTGGGATATAGAGACAAAGGATTATATCCCCATCTATTACTGAATACACTTGAATACTTACAAAACAAATGGTATAAGATGGAATAAGCTAGAGGATAAATATTTAATTGGAAAGAATTGAAAGAAAACTTTATAAAATATTTATCTTTTACTCAAGAAAAAGAATGCATCAAAGAAGCAGTCGAAGAAATTCAAAATTTTATACAACTGATGAGCAATAGTAGGTCAACATCGACAGAATGATCGTAGTCGAAATGTAATAATATCACGACCAGACCAACCTATCGATCGACTCGACTAGATCTTGAAAATGATAAAAAAAAATAGGCAAAATTTTCGGGTGGAAAAGAAACCACCCTGGCGTAGTAAAACTTGTAAAATCTATAATGAAAGGAAGCACAGAAGAAAAGACAGAACAAGAAAAATTTATTGAAAAATGCTCCCCCATATATTTACAGAATTTAAGGAAGGATATCGACCAATTAATGAAACAAGAAGAGAAGATTGGATGAATGCACAAATAAAAACAAAAGAAGTCGACATTTCAAATGATGATCGACCAAAGATGGAAAATTAGGATATTATTGGTCTTGCCAGCAAACAGCGGAAATAGACAACTTACTAAAGAATACCAAGATGTCTTTGCAAGAGATTATAAATATTTAAAGGGCCTACTACAAGAAAAGGGTGAAATGAAAATTGACATAAAACCAGACTCCAGACCTGTCAAGAAACGACCATACAAATTGGCACATAAATATAAAGACATGGTAAAGAAAGAAATTGAGAATATGCAAGTTGTTGAATCATATAACCAGTAGACCAGTCAGAATGGGCGAGCCCCATGGTCATTAAACCAAAGAAGCATGACCAAACAAAATTATGAATCGGTGTCGACTTCATAGGACTAAACAAGGTAACTTTAACCGACCCCTTCCCCACACCTTTCGCCGACGAAATAATTAATGAAGTTGCAGGTCATGAATGTTATTCCTTCACCGACGGATTTTCCGGATACAACCAAGTTCCTATTGCTAAAGAAGATCAGCATAAAACAACATTTGTTTGTGAGTTTGGTTTGTTTCTGATTCGAATTTATGTGGGAATGAAATAAAAGAGCATATACAGAGATATATTGCAAAGAACACAGTGATACAGTAAACACATATTCTATTAAATAGCGGAAATAGAACAGACTATAAAATACAACAACTAGAATTTTGGTAGCTATCTCTGAGAAGAGATGTGGCCGCTATGCTCATTTGTGCCAAGATGAATACAAAAGGAGGCCAAAAGGGCCTATTTATCATAAGCATGAGGGAAAGAATCCCAAACATCCAAATACCTAACCCTTGAATATGAACCGTCATAAAGCTTGTGGACCTAAGGTGTTAGTTGAACAGTCAACTTCCTGGGGTCATAACTTTTGCATACGATCTCCGTTTGGGACGCTCAATAGCCCATTAGAAAGGTCTATCCGAGATTTACAAATTTCAAATGGCTCCAAATTCATGCCTTTGAAAACCATTTGGCCCCCCAAATCGCCAAAAACATCGTTTAGGGACTCAAAACGGCCCCGAAAGTTTAGGACCCGAAAAACCATAGAAATATTACTAGAAAATTGCCAAAATGGGAAACTGTTTTGATCCAGTGGAATAGGTGGGTGGCCACTGATATCCATCTGGATCATTCCTCCCCCCTTAGGAAGCAATGGTCTCCATTGAGTCAAATCCCTTATCATATGTCGAACTGTGTGTTGAGTTGAGAATTTGTTGAAGTGAAAAGGTTGCCTTACTTTGACATCTTCATAGGGTTGTTGATGGAGGCGCTAGAGATGTTCAACAGTTTTGGTTGTCATTTTATCCTTGTTCTGCATCGGTGTGGATGGTTTCTTTCTGGAGGAGCACCCTGAATGCGTGGCCTTGCACTGTAGAGGTACCCGGATAGACGATGCTGCAATGACTTTGTGTTCTTCTTATTGCTGCTTAGTAGAGGGATCATGTGCAGAGGTTGTGTATGTCTCTACGATCTGATGTTCTCCTTTAGTGGCAATTGCGAATAGGGAAAATTTCCCAGTGTGGGAGATTATCTTCCTGCACTGCTTGGTTGGGGTAGGTGCAACTATCTTTGGTATCCGATAGAGTTGTCCTCCCAAAGTGACAATGACACTACGACATCGTGATTCATATATAGCGTGATGCTTCCACATATATGGTTGTCCTAAAAGAACATCACATACTTCAAGTGGGGCCACATCACACAATACCTCATCTCTGAAGGGCTTGATTCTGTATGGTAGGCGGCATTGATGACTGACGCGGATACCTCGTCCTTGGATTAGCCACCCAATGGTGTATGGTTGCAAGTGTGTTGTTATTGGTAGCTGCAATCTCTTGATGACTTCTGTTGAGATAGGGTTCTTTTGGCTGTCGTTGTCCACAACAAAATGTAGGGGAATTCCCTTCACCCACATATGTGAGTGGAAGAGGCGCTCCTCTGCCTCTGACTCTTCAGGTTCCTCTGGTTGAATTTGTGTGGTAGCAACAGTGACACTAGGTTCTGCATCAATGATCTGCTTCCCTTTGTCTGTGATTGTGACATTGGGTTCTGAATCAGAATCAGAACCGGGATCTAATTCTGAAGCTTTGATCTCTGCCACCAATGACGGTTTTGAGCGACATTCATCAATGTTGTTCCAGGGGATTTTGTGGAACTCGCACCACTTCCCGGTGTCCTTAGTTATCTTTCATTACCTTTCTTCACTTGTGGTTGGGACTGGTTGTCCTTTCCCTGTCCCGTGTTCTGTGAGCCAGAGTTTCCCTTTCCTTGCTTTTTTGCAGGTCCGAAGTCACGCTTGTTCTTTTGCTGAAATTTCTGCTCAATTTTGACAACATATCGATAGGCGGATCCGAGTGAAGTGATGTCCAGGAAATCCATCTCTGTTTGTATGTACCGGTGTAGGCCACTGCGATATTTCAGTACTAGGTGTTGCTCGGAGTCCTTGATACCCAGCTTTGTGTGCAAGGTATGAAATTTTTTGGTGTACTCCGACACTATTTGGTCCCTCTCTTGACGCAGAATGGTCCATTTTGTGTACTGGTCATCATATTTTCCCACAGGGTAATATTGTTCCTTGACGACATCTATAAAAGAGGCCCAAGTGGGATTGGCCTCAAACAATCCAGACTCATCTGATGAGTTTTGCTCATAATAAGTTTCCCACCAATTTTTGACATGGGGGACAGCCTTAAGGAGCGCAAAGGTGATATTTTCCCTGTCGAAAAAATTTTGGACAGAGAAATACCCTTCTAGTAGATTCAACCATTTATCTAGGGCATCAGCATCGATCTGGCCTTCAAGTAAAGGGATATCAAGATTAACTTGTACCTTGAAGGGAGTCGCATCTCCGAAATGGCTGCTCGTTGAAGGTGTATTTGTCATTGTTGGCATGCATCGAAGAATCTGGGCGAAATTATCCATCATCTCGTTCCTCTGTCGCGCGAGGGCTTCCTCGAGAAACAACTTGATAGGATCATTTGCTCTGTCGTCTCTCTTTTCTTCCGCCATGGGAGGCCATTTGGGGCGGCGAGAGTGATCTTCCTCGACTGAAACTAGTTCGAGACCGAACTCTTTGTATCCTAACCTCGTCGGGGACATGCATTGAGAAATAATCAAAGAGAATATTTCTCTGATACCACTGATCCAGATTTACATGGGAACGAAATAAAAGAGAATATACATAATCATATACATAGATATATTGCAAAGAACACAGTGATACAGTAAACACATATTCTATTAAATAGCGGAAATAGAACAGACTGTAAAATACAACAACTAGAATGGTGGTAGCTATCTCTGAGAAGAGATGTGTCCGCTATGCTCATTCGTGACAAGATGAATACAAAAGGAGGCTGAAAGGGCCTATTTATCATAAGCATGAGGGAAAGAATCCCAAACATCCAAAAACCTAACCCTAGAATATGAACCGTCATAAAGTTTGCGGACCCAAGGTGTTAGTTGAACAGTCAACTTCCCATGGTCATAACTTTTGCATACTATCTTCGTTTGGGGTGCTCGGTATCCCGTTAGAAAGGTCTATCCGAGATTTACAACTCTCAATTGAGGCAAAATGCACGACTTCGGCAACCATTTGGCCCCCCTCAAATCGCCAAAAAACGTTGTTTAGGGCCTCAAAACGGCCCCAGAAGTTTAGGACCCGAAAAACCGTAGAAATATTACTAGAAAATTGCCAAAATGGGAAACTGTTTTGAGCCAGTGGAATAGGTGGGTGGCCACCGATATCCATCTGGATCAGTTTCCTTATAAAGTAATGCCATTTGGTCTAAAGAATGCACCAGCAATATTTTCCAGGATAGTAGTAAAAGCATTTAAAGAATATTTATATAAAACCATGGATGTCTACTTCAACGATTGGAAAATATACTCACTACTAAGAGACCATGTTCAATACCTTCAACTTATGTTAGAACGGTGCAGAGAAATACAGTTTTATTTGAATATTAAAAAGTGCATATTTGCAACACCAATTGGAATCCCATTAGGACATGTTGTTTGCAAGGAAGGAATCAAGGTCGACTACGCCAAAATTAAAGTTATTCTCGACTTAAAGCCACCTGTGAATCCAAAAACAGGTCAGAATACTTCTTGGGCATATAGGCTACTATCAAAAATTTATCAAATATTACTCTGATATGACATATCCCTTAGAAGAACTACAAAAGGAAAATCAATAATTTAGGTGGTCATAAGAATGTGCATAGTCATTTGAATTACTTAAAAGAAAGCTCGTCGAAGCTCCAATACTAAGGTTTCCAAACTAGTTGATCAAGTTCCATGTCCATATCGATGCTTCGGGTATTGAATTCGGTGCAATACTTACTCAACCTAGAGATGATGGAATGGATTACCCTAATGCATATGCTAGAAGAAAACTAAATAAAGCATAAATAAATTATTCTACAATAGAACGAGAAGCTCTAGGTGTGATTTCACATTACAGAAATATCGAAATTATTTGTGGGCTAACCCTTTTCTATTTTACATAGATCATCAAGCACTCAAATATTTAGTAAACAAACCCCACCACCATGGTCGGTTGTGCAGATGGTTATTTTATTTCAAGAACTTGAATTTGAAACAGTAGTCCGACCCGGAAAGATTAATGTCGGACCCAACCATTTATTAAGAATAGAAACGAGAGAAGGCCCTATCGGGATCGACGACGAATTGCCCAACGCTCACCTATTTAGAGTAGAAGTTATACTGAAGGAATTGGAAGATATAGCACAATATAGTGAGTAAGGTCAATCTCCAAAAGGAATGACAGTAAAGAAAAGAAAATACTTGCAATGAAGGTTGCACCATACACTTTGTTAAATAGATTCCCATATAAATTAGGAATGGATGAAGTACTTCGATGATGTGTCCTAGAGCATGAACGAAAAGCTATCATTGATGAAGCACATAATGGACCTGCCGATGGACACTATCAAACTGATACAACTGCAAGAAAAATCTTACAATCAGTACTATGGTGGAAAACGTTACATAAAGATTGCAGAGCTCAGGTAAATAAATGTGACAGATGACAAAGAATAGGTAGACCACTACCAAGGAATGAGATTCCGTTAATATCAATTAATCTAAGCTTAACATTTGAAATATGGGCTATCAACTTCGTCGGGCCCTTCCCGTTTCTTGGACAATGAACAGGAGCTCAATATATTATTACAGCAGTCGAATATGTTACCAAATTGGCAGAATTCGAACCTGTTGAAGCATGTTCTAGTGAATTAGCCATAAAATTTATATATAAAAATATCATTACAACATTTGGGTACCCCCTTACTCTCATTAGCGATGGAGGAACACACTTCATCAACAAAACTATACTGATTCTATTGAATGGATTTATGACCGACCACCAGAAGAGTTCAGCATATCACCCACAGTCGAACAGAGCTATTAAAGCATTCAATAAAACTTTAACTAAAGGACTAACAAAGCTTTGTAGTATTGATAAAGATGATTGGGATGACAAGATACCTACTATTTTATGTGCTTATCAAACAACTTATAAATAGTCGACAGGGAAAACACCCTTCAAGCTCATCTATGGACAGGAAGCAGTTTTCCCACTACACTTCAAGCAGCAGACACCCATCCTTCCAGATATACTTCACTTAGATATTGTCAAAGCCACAGAAGATAAAAAAAATCGATCTAACAAAACTAGAAGAGCAACGTCAAATAGAAATCCACCATCAAGAATTTAAAAAACAACAACAAAAATCTTGGCACGACTGTAATATAAGAAAGAAAGATATATCAGTAGGTGACCTAGTGTTATTATATGATAGTCAAATAAAAGGAAAACCGAAAAAGTGCATACAGCATGGCTTGAACCATACATAATCGAGGAGATACATAGCAATGGGTCGCTCCGACTAAAGACATTACAAGGAATTTTTTTTACAAAAGTCATCAACAGTGTAAGACTAAAAATATATAAAGCATGGAATTGGCACGGCACTGACCAAATGCTTGTATCACCATTTGGTCGACCGTCGTGCCCCAAGTTTGTAATTAATTTGTATATTAACTAGCCTAATTACATTAACTAAAGTAAGTGTAGAAAAGTAGTTATGTAAAACTAACTCACATCAAAACTTATATAAGAAGGCTCTAAAACATGTATTGAGGCAGGAATAATTGTAACACAATGATAGTAGACTAGAATAAGGAGAACCGGAAAAGTCAAAGCAAGAGGATGAACCAGAAAACCCCACCAAGAACTGACCACCGAATAGAAGCTAACCACTAACATTCAAAGGAGCATTCAAGCCAACATAGAACAAGTTGACCACCATGTAGTATATTTTATCACGATTGACCCCAAAGAAAAAGTTATGATGATCGTCGACCAAAGCTTACATCAAAAGCCTCACCACATGAGTGAAATAACTCGCAATTACCACCATCGCAGCAGTTGAGGTGTCATCATTAAAAAATTCACTGCCATATTGCCATGCGTCTGAGTTCCAAGGCATCGTTTTGCTGGCACACGTATGATTCCCAAGGAAAACCTACGGGATCTGCAAGAACTATTCACAGCAACCCTCACACCTTACTTAGACATTTGTTATATCTCCCTCAGTCTAATCCATGTCTTATCAAAAGCCCACTCCTTCTCTTTGCTCCCGGATTTAAAAAGAATTATAAACATTGTATACCACCAGACAGAAATCCTATGTAATTCCTTCCCAAGTCATGTGCCTTTCCCCTTACTATTCTATGAGAGCCCCGCAAATCCCTTATGTTACACCTCATTGATCAATCCCTATCACCCCCCATGATATATGAACATTTCGATGACCAACAAACAGTAGGAGCATCACAACTCATGATGTATGAACATTTCGAGAGACCTCGATGTTCTATAATCATGAATTGTTCCTTAGTTCCAAGTCCCATTCACTCGCCCAAGCCTCCAACTTTCACTGTCGACTAATTTGCAAGCTTGAGCTAGCGTGGAGCTTTATGCAGGCCAAGTATCTATTTTATTGGACGCTTTTATTCTCTCAAAAAACATAAGGAAGTCTCATTGGTTCCCTACGGGACCAAACGATTCGTCCATGTTGTTCAGTACCAGACATAGTATGCAGATGTTGTTCAGTACCAAATCCATTTTCCATAAACACTTAGCTCTAGTAGAAATCTGCAGCGAAGACGAGCAATCAAATGTTACATCCAATCTAGCGCAACCGTAAGAAATATTGAACAAGCACTTGTATTAACAGTCCATTTTTTTTTGCATCTCCCTATTCTCTTCGAGGCGAAGAAACGTTTTGTTGGTGGGAGTGATGTTGGAGGATCCTAGTCAACTAGCCGACTAGGTCCTTCGACCAACCATGGTTGGGTCGGTCCAGTCGTTCGGTTATCCGACCGAATTGACAGTTGTAAATAACTACTTATAAACAGTATATAAAGGCTATTGAGCCATGAATCTAAGAGACATTGTTGTATAGTATTTTATCTCTATTAATACAAAGGCTTTTTGTTGTTGTCCCAGTTACTCTTTTATCGTGTTCTTGTATGTTAAGTGCTCGTGTGACCTTATATATTTATATATAATGTGCTACTATTAACCTATATGACTTCTAATACTACAACAATATACTTGGAACCAACTTTAGATAAAATGATCAGTCACCTTGTTACTGTAGTACACCAAGAGAAACACTCAGGGAGATCACTCTCTAGTACATAGGTTTGAGTAGTACAACTAAGGATACGGTTGAACCTCCCCAATTAGTAACTTGAGATATTGGGATGAGTACTATTGTTGGACCTCGCACGTATATTAGAGAGCTATAGCACCTGACACTCCCTTGTCCTCAATACCTGGTAACCTTTTTCAATGAACCCACCTATCATCAATCCCTATAAACCACCTCATACATGTTAGTGCTAAAAGATGCACTCCGACTGCAGAAAGGGCATGGCTAGCACATCTTGGAATTGAATGATTGAATTGAGTTTAATAAGTGGATCAGCAAGACTGAATGAGAAAGGAGAAGGTAACAAACTAATTGTAGATTAGTGAACTTCCATTCCGTGATGGAATCATAAACACCCTGCTCATTAAAGGAAACCAAACTGCATATCAGATAACAAGTTTATATGATGATGGATAGAAGATTAGAAGATGTACAAAAAGAAGAATGTCTACTAAACAAATATCCTCTCTGCATAATAGAACCTGAAAAGAACTTGAACATAAACAATGATCAACAGGAAAGTCACAGTAGACCCTTTGCCGCTCAAGAATCTGTGAATCAAAGGCAACTATTGATCCTCAATGTCTACAATATACTCAAGAAGGATGAAAATGGAAGATGGAAAACAGTGGAGTTAACAATTTGATAGAATAATTCTCATGAATCTTTAATCGCAGAAGCAATTACATGACAAAATGAATGCCCCTCGGACTTACAATTCAAACTCATACAGTTATTTCTACCTTCTACAACTCTCTCAAGCTCCTAAAACTGAACCACCATTTCATTACAAATAATAGAATTTATAGAAGAGTACAATAAACAAATTGTTGCAAACTTCCCGGAAACAGATCCAATCAATAAATCAAAATAAAATATACTCGATTTAGGAAGGGTTGATTGATCCTTTGCTTGAAAATATGGCATAAATTATTTGATTGAGGGTCTTTGCATTGAAATGTTTTGACACCTGATTGAAAATACTCTGTCGCTTTCTAATCTGGAATTGATGTTTATTTGCTGCTAAAAATAAGAAACTCATTACGATATTCTTCCTGGAAAAGAGGATGTGAATATGCAACCATCACCTTGAAATCTGGAGGTGATATGAATATTGTTTGGTTGTTGATTTTGTGCTTTTAACTGGGTTCACTTTATTTTCAAATACTCTACCACCTGAGATCTGTTTTGGTTGCATGTTGAGATTATGCCTTGAAATATGGGATTTAATCCTGAGATGAGTGTGAATGAATATGTTCAATATTTCATTTACTATAATGAGAGATTCAATTTAATGCACCAAATCTTCTTGACACCACCTACAACTTGCTTCGTTCCCTGGCATTCATGCTTGGCAATAGTCTTCTCATTCAAGTGTTTTGTTGGCATTTGACTTTGCATATAGAAGTCGGTGGTATATAAAATTGCTAGCAAAGCATTCATGTCACTTCCTTCGTGAACAAGCATAAGACTAGATCTGAGTTCAACAATAGTTGCATCACATCCTTGTAATTTCCTTGGCGTTCTCGATACAATTAGCAGAGCTTTGATAAATATTTCATCATTCATGTGTCTAGATATTTAATGGATACTTGCAATTACGGGCTAGAGAAATGCTTAGAGGTTACTAATCTTGCTTCAACCCATATAAAACCAAGGCTGAATACCATTTTCATGTGAGGCTTGCAGGTGGTAGAACCGGATATTTAGCACTTGAACATGGCGCTACACCATCCAACAAAATAAGATGAGACTTGGTGAGCTCGGGCCTTAATCCCACATGCATAAGGATTACAATATTTCATGTTTTGATATATGTAATGGTTTTCATGTCCACTCGACACGTGGTGCAAAGCAAGTAGACCCGTGAGTTGTTCCTTGGGCGCTTGGCAAGAGTGCTTGTGATAGACGTTAGGCTTGGACGTTTGGATTGACTACAGATAAGGTTGGCTTGGCATGACTTAACGTGGAAAAGTAATAGAGACCCAACATTTTGTAATTATCAAACTATGTTGGACGAGTTTTTGGAACGCGGGAACGTAGGGAACTCGGGTACAGGTGTCCGATACGGCTAGAAGTTTCCCTTAAATTTGCAGGAAACGGCGGGTTGGGAGTGGCAATAATATATATTAAAAAAATATAAAAAATAATATAATTAAAAAACAAAATTAAACTTCTATTGTATGTTCTAAATCTTCTATTTAGGAATAGTACATTAATTAATAATTATCATATGAAGCCATTAATACTAATTTAATAACCTAAAATTTAAAAACAATGTGTAATTGATAATAAAAAAATTAAATTATAATTAATAAATAAATTTTAAATTTAAAAAATTTAAATAAACAAATTTGAAATTTCAAAATTCAAAACTAATAGTAATTTAATATTAATAACTTAAATTTTATAAATTGAAAATTTAATAAATTGAAATTAAAAAAAAATATTAAAAATTAAAAATATATAACTTTAAAACAATAAAATTTTAAATCATAAATATTAATATTAATAATAAACTAAAACATTTAATAATTAACAAGGGTAATAGCTGCGATGCAGCTAAGTCCCTGCCAAATGATGGCAGGAGCGAAAGTTGTATTTTAGGTAATGTTGATGAATCGAGCATAGTAGTAGACGACACAATGAAATTGTTTAAGTAGACGACATTGAAGAGGACTTTATTCCATTGTTATTGAACTGTTAACTTGAGTTTGTAGAGGATTCAAAGTTGCAAGGGAAAATATTGAAGAAATTATTGATAACCCATATGTCCACGGTGTTGTTTGTTACCTATGTAAACCAATTAAGCAGAAACTTCATATGATCTATGTAAAATACTTTATGACCTATATAAGGGAAAATACTTTATGACCTCTGTAAACCAATTAAGCAAAAACTTCATATTTGTGGTGGATATGAACACATAGAAGCCATTAATTTCTTCAGACTTTTTTGCACTATCCCTGTTGATCTCTATATATTTAGAAACATTGTTGATCTCTATATATTTAGAAACATTGTATGTCTCGATTTCATAATTGTGGTTAATGGAAAATTTGACAAAACTATATGTTCGTACGGAATAAAGTTTGACTGGAATTTTTGCATTTATGTGTAACATTGGTTGAATTAGAGTGTAGTTTGGGATGGAGTTCAAGCAAAATCAATCAGGAAAGTGTGATAAAAATACAATATTTGACAGAGGCACGGAAAGTATAGAATTATATTTAAGAAATTTGAAATAAATTTGTATTAGAAACAAGGCAAAGAAATTATTTTCACATTAGTAGAAAAAATCCATATTAAGCATCAATGCTTAGTAGGAGAATCTAATTTGGGAAGAACCCAGTTCCTTAGAAAAACAAACAGACTTAGCAAATAAATGAGTAAGCTAAGAAAAGAACCCAATTCCCAATTGCAAGCTAACCGTTAATAAATTTCAATGGTCTCTTTCCCTCCTTTGGATTTTGTTTCTCTCTCAGCTCCTTGAACATATTCTCTTTCAACCACATAGTGCATAATACCATCAATTTTGTCACAAGCATTGCCCTCACCATTTTCATCAAACTCTGGGATACTCATGCTAATTTAACACTTGAACTTTTCTTGACATGAAACGAAAAGCTTGTTTTGTCTTTGTTGATTGCTTATTATTTATTGAATACTAAATAAATCCTTAAAAACTTGCCACACTTTTTTACAAAAGATATTTTATAGATTAGTTAGATTTTTTTATTATCGTTGATTTATAACTAAAAATATTTTTTAGTTATTGGTGGATACATCTTTAGGCTTACCAGAAGCTATTGAGATAAGGATAGGAAGTTACAGTTTTCATCAAGTCTTGGACTTCATAAACTTGCCTTTCCGGTGTGGGCATTGTCATGTTTACGGACATGTAATTGCTAATTGTCATCTTTCCTTCACCAAAAGGGTTTGGGTCAAGAAGACGGATTCGGGGACACCAAAAATTGATCAAGCAATTGAAGCAAGACCTAGTAAGATGGAGAAGGATACTCTTTCGGCCGCGGCATTGAGCTTGGCTTCGGGGTCGTTGCCTAGCCGAACTGTTGCTTCTGGCGCGAAAGGTGGGGCAGCGGAGCAGCATATTTTGGAATCTGAGAAGGAGCTGACATGGTTTTCTCTTTCAAGGGAAATTCCGGCAGTAGAGGACAGTTTGGTATTGGATGCTGGGAAGCCATTGTCTGTTTCTTCTGAAGATATGGAGCATATCATTGGTAAGACGGATAACCTGATTTCTTTAAATTATTGAAAGGATCTTGTCGTAGATAATTAGTCTTTTTTCAGTCCGTTGGCCAAGTTAGGCTTTATTAGCCCTGGTTTGCATTTGAGGAGCTGTAAAAAGTTGTTGAGAAGTGGGGCTCTTTTGGCTCGAGATGATGAGGAACTGGAGGATATGAGGGAGTCAAAAGACATGATTCACTCATATGGACTACGTTCTATGAATAAAACAGGGAAGGGTCATAGCAGTCCTCGTTCTGGGTTTTTTCTTTCAAAGGGGGGTGCGGGTCCTCGTAAAAACCTACGGGCGGACTTTGATTATCGATTACCAGTTACTTCTGATCTATTGGCTCTTAGAGATTTGTCATTAACTAAGGTTCCCCCATGAAGGTTTTGTCCTTCTACTGTCGTGGGTTAGCCAGCAACCCGAAATTATTGGCGTTAGGGAGGGTTTTGGAAGATAACAAACCGGATGTGGTTGTTTTACAAGAAACGATGTGTGAGGGTGTTCATGCGGAGGACAGACTAAGTAGGATTTGTCCAGGATGGAATTTTTCCTGGGTAGACAGTGATGGTTTGTCAGGGGGGGCTTATTACGGGATGGAAAAACAGTGTCACACTTCTAAATTGTTTTGATGTCCATTCTGGTTTGGCCACAACCCTAGAAAGTCTGGAACTTGGATTGGTTTTCAATCTGTTTAACATATATGGCCCATACAACAGAAAACTTGAATTTTGGAAGGGTTTTTTTCAGAATTCCTTTCTGATGGATTACCCGTTCATGATTGCAGGTGACCTTAATTCTACATTGCACAGTTGGGAAGTGTGGGGACGGGGGGCGAGGATGGACCCGGCTCAAGGTTTTCTCCGGAATCTTCTGTTGGCGGAAGACCTTTTTGATGTAGAACCTCAGGAAAGGCATCCTACATGGTATAATCGAAGATCTGGTTTGGAAGCCATTTCTAAACGATTAGATAGATTTTTATGTAATGGGGCTATGTCTGATAAGGTGGAGAGGATTAAATCCTGGAGAGTTTTTGGGGGTTGTTCTGACCATATGCCGATTCTCTACAGCCTGGAAAAAGGAGGTCAAAAATCGGGAACCCCATTTCAGTTTAATCCATATTGGTTACATAATGAAGAATTTTTGAAACTAGTGCATAACAACTGGATTCCCTTTGATGAGTATTTTTCAGGTTCTTGTGAAGATCAGTTTATTCATAATTTGTAGTCTATTAAAATTCTTATCGGCCAATGGGCACGGAAGCTAAGGAAGTCCTTGGATATTCATTTGAAAAGAATGGAGCTGGGGATTAAAGAAATATATGAGAATCAGGGAGGGATTCTGGGAGGAGACCTTTTAGAAGAATTGAAGGTTCTGGAATCTAATAGAAGTGATATCTTGCTAGAAAGGGAAGCGGACCTCAGAATGAAAAGCATGGTTGTTTGGTTAGCCTAGGGAGACGAGAATACGGGCTTTTTTCATAAGATGATCAATCATCGGAAAAGGATAAACTCCATCTGGGAGCTGCAGGATTCTAGTGGGGAGAAGCTTGAAGGTTTTGATTGTCTGGCAGCAGGGGGAGTTGACTTTTTCTCTTCCTTTTATAAAGAACCTAAAGGGACAAATTTCCTTGAGATGGTGGAAACAGTTAATCAGTTTGATCAATGGGTGACAGATGAAGACTCAGCTATTCTGAATGCACCGGTTTCTTTGGACGAGCTTAAGACTTCTATATCCAAGCTTAAGAAGGATAGAAGCCCCGGTCCTGATGGATGGACATCGGAGTTCTATCTAGCTTTTTTTGAATTGATCAAGATGGACTTGCTAAGGGTGGTGGATCAGAATAGAATTTCGGGATTATTAAAACCTAGTATCAATTCTACCTTTCTAGTCCTTATTCCTAAAGTGGACGACCCCAAGACTTTTGGAGATTTCAGGCCGATCTCTTTATGTAATGCATTATACAAGACAATTTCGAAGTTGATTGTTGAGCAGCTTAAACCTATCCTGGCCAGACATATAACCAAAGAACAGTATGGTTTCTTACTAGATTGGAGCATTCATGAGGCTATAGGGTGTGCGCAGGAAGTCATTCACTCGATAAAGACAGGTAAGATACCGGCCAAAGTGTTGAAGGTGTATTTGTAAAAAGCATACGACCGGACTTGCTAGCATTATCTCAGAATGGTCCTTATCCAAATTGGTTGTGGGCTTTCGGTTGTAAATTGGATATGGTCTTGTATTACAACTGTCAATTTCGCAGTACTGATTAATGGGTCTGCTTCTAGTTTTTTCAAGCCGGCTCGGGGGCTTCGTCAGGGGTGCCCTTTGTCCCCATACCTATTTTTTCTAGTGATGGATGGATTGAGTCGTTTGATTGCGAAGGCTGTGGAAAACAATTTGTTTGAAGGTTTTTGTTTTGGTTCTACACGGATTACCCACATTTTCTTTGTGGACGATGCTTTGCTTTTCTTGGGAAATTATGTTGTTGAAACTCGGGCGATAAAAGACCTCTTCTGGATTTTTTGTAAAGCAACAGGAATACAGGCGAACCTTGAGAAATCTGCCTGTTATATAAATAATCTGGATCCTACAGATCTATTGGACTTCTTGGAGGTTATGCCTATGGAGATATGCTCTCTTTCTTTGGGGTTCAAGTATTTGGGTTTTCATCTAAAACCGAATTATTATGGAATTTTCGATTGGCAGTGGCTTCTTGTAAAAGTGAAGAGACGCATACATTTATGGTGTAACCGTTATCTCTCAAAAGGTGGGAAAGTGGTCCTGATCAAAAGCATTCTATGTGCATTGCCGGTATACTGGATGATAAATGTGAAGCTACCTCAGGGTATTATGCATTCACTCAGAAAACTCTTTTTTAAATTTCTCTGGATGGGCAAAGATAATAGAGGGATTCACTGGACTTCATGGGAATCGATTTCCTTACCAAAGGAATTTGGAGGCTAGGGGTTTAAAAATCTATTCTTGTTTGGAAAGGCTCTATCATCAAAATCTGCGTGGCTTTTCTTAGCCAAAGAAGGACTGTGGCAGTCGATTCTTCGTTTTAAATATCTGGGCAGAGACTCAATAGTGGATTGGATAAGGAACCCGAGGAAAAATGGTCGTGGAGGCTCTATGTTTTGGAAATCGCTTATTTCGGCTATGCCTGCTATGGAGGAACGGCTAGTATGGAAGGTGGGTGATGGAAAGACAGCTAGAATTGGAGGTGATTATTATTTAGGGGTTAAGCAATTACCAAAGTTTCCTCTGGAATTCATGAATTATTTACAGGAGAGGGGACTGTTAGTACTAGCGGACGTGGCTGGGCCAGTTTTGGGGTTCTCACAGCATTGGCTGTCAGCGGAGGTCTTGAGGATTCCTGATAGATGGAGGACTATTTGGAGCAATTGGATTGAAGCTTTGAAGCTTGTATTTATCAGAATAGGGTTGGACCGGGATCGAATAAAATGGCAAGGAATCAAGGATGGGGGATCTTTCTCAGTTCGAGCTGCTTATGAAGCATTGATTGAACACGGAGGGGAGGAAAAGCCATGGTGGGGGAAACTACTTTGGAGTACTTCAGCACCACATAAAAATAAGATTCTGGTTTGGTTGATTATGCACAATAAGGTCCTAACATGGGACTGCCTAAGAAAGAGACAGATGGAAGGGTCGGGCCGTTGTAGTCTGTGCAGGGAGGTGGAAGAAGATGTAGGTCATCTTTTTTCAAGATGTTATTTTATTAGACAGGTATGGTTGGAGGTTAGCATAGCACTTCAATTGAATATGCCGGAGGAAGATATCTGTTATGAATTGTTCTTCAGGAAATGGTTTGATGATAAAACGCTTAAAAATTATAGAAGTCTCCCTTTTTTGGTGGTGTGGCGAGTATGGAATGCACGTAACAAGGCAATTTTTGAAGATCAAAACTACCCTAGTTTTGCTGTCACTGCTCAAATTCTATCGACCTTCAAGTTTTTTCAGGGACACGATAAGATCAAAAAAACGAGAGTCATGAAGATTATGAATCATGGAGATGAGGAATCAGTGGGTTTTTGTGATGGAGCTTGTGTGAATCTTGGATGTGGATTGGGAGGTCATCTTATCCATAGAGGGCAGGAAATTACTTTCAAAGCAAATGGAGGATATGGAACAAACAACTGGGCAGAAGGATGTGCTTTGCTACTACTTCTTCAACAAGCGATAACTTATAAAGTGGCAGCTCTCAGTATTTATGGGGACTCAAACATATGGATAAAAAGGATGAACAGGAAAAGTATCTTTCAGAATCCTTCACTGCAAAACCTAGGAGAAAGAATTGATCTTACTGTTCTACAGTTTCAAAAGGTGGAATTTTTCCACATCTACAGGGAACAAAATGAAAGGGCTGATAAGCTTTCAAAGGACGGACTACTGGAGGAAGATGGCTATTGCTTAATTACGACATGCCTTCATGGACGTCAAGAGCACAAAAGAAAAAGTCTGGACTCTCTTATATTAACATGCCAGCGGATATAAAGATTATGGCAATTTTGATGCTAATTTTGTAGTAAAGTCTTTTGACAAGAGTTTAGAATTTCAATAGTATTAAAAAATCACCTACTCTATTGTAATGATATTATGCATCATTTTGAACTTTCAAAAGTACTGATAAGTACCTACGGAATGTATTCGGAGATCTTTTTATGAACAATGAATATGATTTTTTTTTCTAGAAAAAAAAACTAAAAATATTTTTTATTAAAGAAATTTAATCAATTTATGACATACCACCAATTTACTACAGTACAAACCTTTCAATATTTTAGACAACATCAATTATTATTGTAGAAACAAGTTAACCCTTCATCAGAAGCCAATACAATTATTAAAATACACGTTAAAGTTAAAATAAAATCTGGTGGGATTCTTTTTCTTGAAATATTTACACTTTTGTTACTTTCCATAAAGGTATATCATCCACTTTTGTGACCATTATTGTATCATATAAATTGAAATTAAAATACTTCTTGAAATGAAATGAACCAAATAAAGCCAAGAAAAATGTTTATACTTTTGTTAATTTGCATAGAGATATATCATCCATTTTTGTGACTATTATTGTATCATATAAATTGAAATTAAAATACTTCTTGAAATGAAATGAACCAAATAATAAATCCAAATTACACTTGTCCAAGTTTACATATGTTAATAAATTTATTTATTGTAAATTGCAGCGCATCCTTCCAAAACAGCCATATAAATATGGATGGGGTAATGGGCATGCCTGTGCTAATTATGACGTTAATGTTGATATGAGAATAAGGATGAATACAATGAATAAGAAGAAGGTGAACACGTGTCTCACTAACCGTATATATGTTCATTTTTTCATTGTTTTCAATTTCAAATTATGAACCTTGGAGTGGAGTGCTATTAATTCTAAAGATTTTTTGTTTATATAAAAAGGTAATATATTATAAATCCGTGTAATTTTTATAGAAAAATGCAACTTACTATTAATATACGAAATAGTAAAATATGTCCAATTGTCAGTCCATAACAAAGTCATACAAAGCTGTCAGAAGTAGACCCCGGAACATACTGGTTACATCATCATAATGTATCAATAAACTGTTCTGAAAATGACAATATAAGGTGCCACAATACCCTAATATCTCCCATAAGACAAACCAAATATGCGTCCACTAGCATAACATAAATCAAATGTCACATCATCAAAAATACATATGTCACATAATAGGTCCAATGTATAGATAACCACATATGCCAAACACCAAAAGCATCCCCAGCAGATATGTAGACGCCAAAAGCGGAGTGTAATACTGAGATTACATCCGATCAGTGAAAACCGAACAGCATCTGCAAGAGGCTGAAATATAGGCCGCAAAAAATATGAGAGTATATAGAAATGTCCAACAAGAGGTTGGACTCAGCAGTTTTTAAGTATCTGCACATAGAAACTAAAAGTCATATAAGTAATACATGCCGCATATAACCGGAAGGAAAACAAAAAAGAACGAACATAAATGACAACAATCCTCATGTCTAATGTAACAGATGAGAACCATGTGAAAATAGCATATCATCCCGCCATTCCTACCACATGATGACCCCTGTCAGAGAGTTAAGAGCCCACTTAGAGAGCATATCTGCCTCCAGATTCACCTCTCTAAAGATATGTTCAAAGTGAATGTGCTAAAATTCAAGAATGAGCTTTCTAGCCGCTTCCAACCAATGAGCGAGCAGAACTACATTGAGGGGAGAAGTACCCCTAGCCCAAGAGATAATAGCCTGTGAGTCGCCATAAATGACAAGGGAAGAAATCTTCCTTTGGCGGGCGCAAAACAGTAAGAGCCAAAGTGCACATATCTCACTTCTAGTATTTGAGCCATTTCCCAGATTTAACCAACAGTGAACAGTGATAGTGTTGGAAACGTGAATTGTTGCTCCTGCCCCCCCTAAGCCATTCAGGCACACAGCGGCCCCGTCAAAGAAACCGCAAGGAAATACCAATATTGGAGGAGCCAATCGGTTTTTCAAATTCCGAGTCTTCATGCCAACACCCGTACCAAAAGTAGATATATATTCCTTATGTGCAGCAATGGTCTTATAGCATAAAGCTGCATAGAGAGGTTTCAAGTTTTCAAAAATTCGAGCATTGCGAGCTCTCCAAACCTCCCAGATCATAAAGTATGGTAGTTCAGCACAATCAGTGGGGAGATGAGACCAAGCCTCCAGACAATCACATAATGTATGGTATCCCTATTGGAAATGAACACTGGATTTATATGCAATTTGCTCCCAAAGATCCCTAATGAAAGGGCATGTCGAAAATAGGTGATCAACATTCTCCTCCAGAGTGCAGCAAAGAGGGCACCAACCCGGACCATTGAAGCCGCGACGACATAAGTTATCCCAAGTGAGAATCCTGTTAGACAACGCAAGCCAGATAAAACACTTTATCTTGAGAGGAATGACCAGCTTCCATATAGATTTTTCCCACCAGTGAACAACAGAAAAAGATTCGGCAAACATTGCATCATATGCCAATTTTGCAGAAACCTTTCCACAAGACACATCCCACGACCAAGTCAATCTGTCAGCCGAATCAGATAATTGTAGGTTTGATTGATAAAAAGACCTGATATAACCATCCCATTCATTACCCAAAGTACCAGATAAGCCCAGCTGTGGAGCCGATATCCAGAGAGACCTACCCTCCCTATACTGACCAACCGCATGTGCCAGAGTGAAATATCCAAGGGTATGCTCCGAAGGGCCCCCCAAGATCGGGTCAAGCCCCAGCTTAATGTCACGGTCATTGCCCGGAATCCAAGCAATCCATTGTGAAATAACCTTGAACGATCCCATCAGACCATTCCAAATATTAGACACACCCACTGTAATAGGCCGGTCCAATCTAAGCCAATTTTCAACAGAGGTATTTTTCAAGTACTTTGCTCTAATAATCCGGCCCCAAACTGAATTATCAAAGAGAGCACGCCACAGACTTTTCGCATGCAGGGCCTTTACAAAAAGGTCCAAGTCCTTTATATTCCATCCCCCCAATTTCCAGGGTCGGGCCAACCTAGACCAATTTATAAGATGATATTTTTCATGACTACCACCACCCGACCATAAGAAGTTAAACAGCTTTCGGCGAATTAGACGAAGAATGGATCTTGGGACTTTGCAAAGTGTAAACCAGTACACGCCTAAATTCTGTAAAACAGCTTTTGCCAGCGTGAGTCTGCCCCCCAATGATAAATGGTGATAACTCCAGTGACTAATGCGCCCTTCAAATCGTCGAACGAGCCATGACCAGTCCTTCACTAGGTAATTAGCCGGCTTTAAGAAGAAGCCAAGATATTTCGTTCCAGCTTCCACCTCCAAAAATTTTAATGGGAGAATTGAGCTAATGGAGCATTCCACATCCATCAATAGAGAGTGTTTTAAAAACCGAGATTTTATATAATTGATGATCATACCAGAAACCGAGCAAAACAAGTCAAGGATCCTTTTATAATGTACCCACTCAGCAAGGATACCTTTACCGAAGAGCATTACATCATCCACAAACAGAGAGTGAGTAACAGATATATCTCTAGTAATTTTAATGCCTTCAATCAGCCCATCCCGCTTTGCCTTATGTATGGATAAACTCAAGCCTTCAATAACCAAGAGGGAGAGGAGTGGCGATAGAGGACATCCCTGACGTAGACCCCGTGAGGCCTTAAAGAAATCCGTAGGATGTCCATTAATCAATATGGCATAATTAACCGAGGTTACACAGGCCATAATCCATTTCATCACTTTCCATGGCAGACCAATTTGAATCAGTATTAATCTTAAAAAATCCCAATTCACCCTATCATATGCTTTCACCAGATCCAGCTGTAGAATTAGTGCATCAAGTCGCTTCTGTTTTATCGTGTGGAAAATTTCCTGAGTCACACCCACCGCATCATGGATCTGTCGGCCCTGCAAGAAACCATACTGCTCCAATGAAATGTGCCTGGAAAGTAATGGTTTGATCCGGTCTGCAATAACCTTAGCAATAATCTTGTAGACTAAATTGCTGAGAGCAATAGGTCTAAACTCATTATAGCTATTCGGGTGGGATGTTTTCGGAATTAGGGTCAAATATGTTGAGTTGAAAGCCCCAGACACTGAGCCTTGTTTCAGGGATTCCTCTACAGCCAATCTGATATCCTCCCCCATAATATCAAAGAAGTGGATAAATAGTTCCACCGTCCACCCATCCGGCCCAGGTGATTTATCTTTTGCAAACCCACGCAATGTGTTTTCCACATCGCTCAGAGAAACTTCCAAAAAAATATCGTCCCCCTCCTCATCATTGAATATTCGAGGATACTCCTTAATAACTTTAAATTGTTCATCCAGAGATGTGTTTTTAGGATCACAGTGGTATTCTTGAAAGTGACGGCCAGCCTCCTCCATCAAATCCTCCGCCCCCCAGATCCTCCGGCCACAGTGATCATTAAGGTCCCAAATAGTATTTTGCATCCTTCTAGAGTCCGCAAACTGGTGAAAAAATTTTGTGTTCTGGTCCCCAGCTTTAATCCATATAGCCCGACTCTTCAACCTCCAAGATTCCTCTTGAATAAGAAGAATATTCAATTTACGACTCTCCATACAAGAGAGTTTCATTGCATCCCCAGGGCTAATCCCAGACCCAAATGAACCCCGCATCAGTGCAATCATTTCCATTTCGATCTCAGCAAGTTCTCGACCCATTAAAACTTTTTTGTTTTTTTCCCACATAATAGTATAGTCCTTTATAGCCTTAAGCTTCACCGCCAGCTTGTCCATGGCAGAGCGTTCCCCCGAAGCATCCAGCTGTAGCCATATGTTCCTCACTCCCAGAGTGTATTCCCCATCCAAGAGCCATGTGGAATTGAATTTGAATGGATAATAAATCCGTGTACTTATTCAAAAGAATCATGAACCTTGGAGTGGAGTGCTATTAATTCTAAAGATTTTTTTGTTTATATAAAAAGGTAATATATTATAAATCCGTGTATTTATTCAAAAGATTTTTGAATTATATAATAATAATTAAAAAAAAATTAATAATAAATATATTATAAAACCGTGTAAGGATTGTATTTGAGCTGTCTGTAGCACAGCTCATCTCACATCAGACAATATACACATCATCATCAATCTTATCTTTCCATTTTATTGTTAAATAAATAAAACATGGCTAATATTGTTATTTTATCAATTAAATAAAAAATATTAATTATTATAAGGAAAAAGCAAATTCGTAGAATTAAATAGTAAAACTAAAGCTAGCATATTAAACACAAAGTGCAATGCATTAATTAATGAAAGGTAGGGTTAATGCGAAGGATAAATAAGGATGTTTAAAGATAGAAGCAGGAGAGAAGCTGTACTAGTTCACTATGATGTGTAAAATTCTTAAATTTTTAAATTTTAAATTATTTAAATTTTTATTTAATTTCTGATAATTTAATTTTCTCCTCCAGGTATTTATGTCTTATCATAATTGTCCTTTACCAATAAAAAAGCAAATTTTTATTTTTCAAAAAATATATATATATTTTTATTTTCAAGAAAATCAAATTAATATTTTTTTTTGAAAACATTATTAAAATAACATTAATATTTCAAAACTAATGTAAGTCAAAGAGCATTGAATTTTTAATGGAAAGTATATCCTTGCCTTGGCAGGGACTAATAATAATTAGAACAATTCATAATTTTAAAAAAAACATTTAACAAAAAAAAATTAATTTTATAATTAAAAAAATAAACATTTAACAAAAAAAATCAAAACTATATAAAAATTAAAATACTATGAAGTGGTAGCCGCCAACACCGTCAAGCAGACGCAGCCGCAGCCGATCCAACGCTGTCGCAACACTTTTAACCAGCAAGAAGCCGCAACCACCAACACCGTCGCCGTTACCCGACCAGCAGGAAGCCGCAGCCAAGCCGCCAACACCGTCGTCGTTACTCAAGCTCTGCCAACGCCACGAATGAAGCCGCACCACCACCAGCTCGGCTCTACCTATGTGTAGCTCATTCGAACAAGCTCTGCCTCTGCCAAGCTCCACTAACCAGCTCGGCCTCAGGGTGTCAACTCACGGCTCACAGCTCGTAAGGCATCGGGATGTCGAGCTCGCAGCCTCTACGCAACTGCCGTCAAGGGGAACAGAGGACGGAAAAACTCAACACTAATAACAGTAACACTCCCGACCGGCGGAACGACAAAAAACACATTCCCGAGTTCCTGAATTTTTAAGCTGGAAGTTCCCGGAAAGTTCCACAACTCCCGGAACCGTTCGAACTGATTTTTGAACATTTCATTCCCGTTCCTAAGCTCCATGGAACGTAGGAATTTCTGGAACGAGTTCCCTGAACTCCGGGAGCGGTTCCCGTGCAACAAAGTTATAAAACAAACTTTAATCCCTTTGAATTCTCGTAAACATTTTATAATTATAAAACAAACTTTAATCCCTCTGAATTCTCGTAATCATGGAAAGGAATTATGAAAAGGGCTTATGGGTAAAAGGTGAATATATAAAATATTAATCTTTTTGTTTTTTATAAAAATTATTAAATAATACTTTTATTTTTCAATAAATCTATCATTTTAATTTTTTTAAATAAAAATTATTATTTTAGGAGAAAGAAAGTGAGTGGGTCAATACCAAACAAAATTGAGTGTCTTCTTTGAGAGTGGTGATGGTGGTCTGACACTCTTGCAATATGGATTTGAGACAAAGAGAATTGACCAAGCTTACACAAACACCCAGGCTTTGGGAAAAATGCTATTGGACTTTCCGACAGCGAAATTTGGGATCCGTCCTTATATGTGCGTTGCCGGAATCTAAAAATTTTAATTGAGGCGGATTTTGGTACCATCAATACCAATACCTTGAAAAAATGACAACCTACACTATTGTTACAGGTTTGGGAAACCTAGAACCCCAATACACAAATCTTAATGGCCACCTTTTGTAAATTCAACAAACCATGACTGGTTGGGACCAGAAGGTGGACAGCATAGTTTGTGACATATAAGAAGAATACCCCTGGAATGCACATCATAGTGAGACACACCAATAAGAAACTTCTCACACATGACTATATAACCACTGGCAACCCCATTTGTGTCCTCACAACCATAAACCACCCTCCATGGATAATAACATACGGCATTCTTTTCCCAAAGTAGACCTCAACTAGTTTGATGGTTCCAACCCGTCATTATGGGTCACCCAGATGGAACATTACTTACTTCAAATTCCATGGAATTACTAATGACATGATGAAACTTAGGGTGGGTATCTTATATCTAGATCTGGAATGATAGAAATGATGGGAGTAGCATAAAATTCCCTATGTGGGATACAACCCCTATAGCCAATTTATTAAAGTTATCCATGCCCATTACAAGTAAGATACTCACTATTTGGGATGGCTTACCAAGTTACGCCTAGCGAGCTCAACCATAGAGTTTATCTCAACCTTTGAGAAATTATCCTTTCGTACAAAGAACTTAATAGATCCTTTCTATACAAAATGTTCAATTAGTGGTCTCAAGGAGGAGATTAGAGCACAAATTAGAAAGTAGCATCCTGCTACCTAGTCGGTAGCATCTCAAAGGGTTCTAGAAGTAGAGATGGTGATCAACGCTCAAATTAAAAAATTATTTTTCATTCCCTGCTTGTACCCTCCATAGGTTAATTCCCCAAGCATAATCCCTTCTCCTCCCTTGAAATTCCAAAGGTTGTCTCTAGCATAAATGGTACATCGACAAAGATGCAAACTCTACTATAATTGTGATCAAAGTATACTCATGTTCATAAATGTAAAGAACATAAGTTATTTCTAATTAATGTGACCACTCCTACCCAATGTCAAGACATCATTATAAAATATACCCCTAATTTCAAGGTTGTTGATCACAATCCTTCCATGTAAGAAGAAGTGGAATCCAAAGCTCATCAAGAAGAACCGCCCATATCTCTTCATGCTTTATCTGGAATTTTAGCCCCGTAAATTTTGAAACTTCTAGGTTACATCAAGCACCGCAAACTAGTAGTCTTGGTTGATAGTGGCAACACCCACAATTTTATTCATCGGTGAGTGGATTAAGAAACACATTATTATGTCCACCCGGTGCCCAACTTTCAAATTATGATAGCAAATGGTGGGATGATGAAAAGTGAGGGTTGTTGTCAAAATGTGAGACTCCAATCGGGTGACTATCATCTCAAAACTCATATGTTGGCCATACATATGGGTGGTTGTGTTATAGTTCCAGGGATAGAATGACTATGGACATTGGGACCAATTATCATGGACTTCAAGGAATTATACTTGAGTTTTACTTAGGACTCTCATACTCACACCCTCAAAGGGCTCCAGGTAGGCTCTATGAAATCATAAGTTCTCATTGGTTGGGAAAATGATTAAAGAAAGGAAACTCTCGAGGTATTGCTCAATTTCATGCCATACAAGCTCTCGACAACACCACATAAAAAATCCATCCTTACTTGCATAGGGTTTTGGAAAAACATCATCAAGTCTTTGAGACACAGAATGGTTTACCCCCATCCAAAAGAGAGCATGATCATGATATATCCTTGATTATTGGTAACCACCGAATGTAAACCGGTATAGGCAACCATTTGCACAAAAGAATGAAATTGAAAAGATCATTTAGGAGATATTGGAGGTGGGAGTCATTCATACTATCACTAGCCCGTATTCATCCCCAGTGATCATGGTTTTAAAGAAAGAACAAAATTGGTGCATGTGTCACTATTTTTGTGCCCTTAATAAGTTGACCATCAAAATCAATTTCCCATCCCAGCCATCGATGATCTCTTGGATGAGCTCCATGGTAGCAAATTTTTCACTAAACTCGACAATCGTTATGGATACCTCCAAATCAAGATGAAAGAGGTCGATATTTCAAAGACATATTTATGCACACATGAAGGCCATTATGAGATTTTGGTAATTCCCTTTAGACTTTGAATTGCCCCCTCTACCTTTCAAAGCCTCCTGCATAAAATTTTGAGGCCATATCTTCATCATTTTGTGTTGGTTTTCTTCAATGACATCTTGATTTATAGTAAAACTTGGGATGCCCATGCACAACATTTTGATAAAGCCTTGCAACTCCTTTGGGACCATCAAATGTTCATTAATAACTCCAAATATGCTTTTGGGGCCTTAGAGGTTAAATACTTGGGTCACGTTGTTGGACAAGATAGGGTGAGAGCGGACCCTAAGAAGATTGCAGATATGCAAGATTGGTCACACACTATAGCATTCAAGAGATTAGGTGGGATTTTATGCCTTACTAACTACTATATGAATTTGTGAACAACTATGGTAAAATTGCATCCTCTTCGAAAACCCTACTAAAGAAAAATGTCTTTACATGAAATGAAGCAATAGAACAAGCCTTCTCAGTTTTAAAGCAATCAATGTCCACCACCCCAATCTTAGTTGTGCTTGATTTTACTAAGACTTTGTATTGGAGTGTGATGCTTCTGGAAAAGGTTTCGATGTAGTTTTAATGTAGGATAGACGACCCTTAGCATTCTTCAGTAAGCAGTTGTGTGACAATAATATGGGCTAGTCTACCTACAAGAAAGAAATGATGGCCATCCTACATGCAGTTGAAATATGGCAGTCATATCCCATAGGGTGACATTGTTGGTTCTTAATATCGATTACATTAGGTTTGAAAATTGATTTATATAGTTAAACATAAAGGAATGGAACACAACACATCACAATACACAGAAATTACCTTGGAAACCCCTCTCATGGTGGGAAACTAGCAAACAAATGAGCTTCCCACTCACCTATTAATCAAACACTAAAAAACAGGTATTTACAACCGTGATTTGCTAGAGCGAAAATTACACTTCATTACATCATTGCATGATACACTACATAGCCATTACATCTTATTTATAAATGCAATACAACCAACTGCTCATTAATGGCAATCCATAACTTCCTAACTACTTTTAGTTATTCTGTGACAGTCGACTTGAATGGGTCAACTTTGGTCGATTTCTCATTGAGATTTAGGTCATTCCATCGAATTTTTGTCGACCAGTCATTTTCCTTCGACCAAAAACTATTCAGATTGATCAATTGACCAAACTTATGTCATTTGTCGCCTCCGACTCCATTCCACTATCAACTTTTCCAATCAATTTACACGCAAAGAATATAACATTCCCAACATACGCTTGAAGATCAAAATGGATTGCTACAGCCTGAAATATTTTTTGGAACAAAGGTTGTCATCCCCAAAGCATCATAAATGGGTCACCAAGATGCTTGGATATGATTATGATATCATCTACAAAAATGACAAAGAAAATGTTGTGGAAAATGATCAGGGAGATATGAGGAAGAGTGATCCCTCTTTTCCTTATCCTCTCTAGTACCATAATGGATAGAAGAAGCACAACAAGAAAGGATAACAAATACAACTACATCTCAACTCATTAAGCAACTCGAAAAGGATCCCAATCCTCCCACGAGTTACACTTTGCAGCAAGATACATTGTGATATAAGTGTCACCTTTTTATAGTGCCTAACTCTGCTTTAAAACAAAGGATATTAATAGAGTTGCATTCATCTCCAATCACGGGTCATTCAGGATTTCAAAGAACTTATGCACATGCTAGTTCCTCCTTCTTCTAGGATTGCATGAAAAATGATATTTAATAGAATGTGACACTTGCCAAAGGAACATGGGTGAAACAATGAAGACACTTGGGGCATTGCAATCATTGCTAATACCGGCCATTATTTGGATAGACATTCGCATGGATTTTATTGTTGGTCTTCCGAAAGTAGGTAACAAACATAACCATCATGGTGGTAGTTTATCAACTTTCCAAATATTCTCACTTTTTTTCTCTCCAACACCCCTTTACCCCTGCAATTGTTGACCAGATTTTTCTAGACCATGTTTTTAAGCTCCATGGCATGCGTACATCCATTGTGTCATATCGTGATCCCACATTCATTGGAAATTTTTGGCAAGAACTATTTAAACTACAAGGCACTCAGTTACAAATGATCTCATCTTATCATCCCCAAACAGATGGCCAGACAAAAGCAATCAACAAATGTCTTGAAACCTATTTGTGATGTTTTGCATCTAAAAAGCATCACCAATGGGAATAGTGGTTGCCTTTTGTAGAATGGTGGTATAATATCGTTTATCGTGAGGTTACAAAAATGACACCATATGAAGCGGTCTATGGTCAACAACTACTCTCAATGTTTTTTATCTACTTGGTACCTCCAAAGTACACACAATAGATAGTCAAGTTCATAATTGTGATGTCACTCTTTGCACACTTAAGGAAAATTTGGAAATCACTCAAAACCACATGAAGCGATAGGCAGACCAACATCACTCAAAGCATTCATTTGTAGAAGGTGGCCAAGTGTTCCTTCATCTCCAACCTTGTAAACAAACCTCTCTCATAGCTAAATTCCATTAGTAGGTCACACCGAAGTTTTACAACCCATATCATATTTTTCAATGCAATAGTCAGGTGCCCTACAAATTAGCACTCCTAACACACTCCTATACCCACCCAGTATCTCATGTGTTCTATTTCAAGAACATTGTGGGTCGGAATTGTCAAGTTCAAACTATGTTACCATAACTAGATGAAGAAGGCTCCATTTGGCTCCAACCAGAAGCATTTTTTAATACCAAGGAGCACCATCTACATCAACGTGCTATCCATCACGTTTTGATCCAGTGGAAGGATACCTCACCAAAGGATTCTACTTAGGGACTTTCATCCATTTTGCAACAGTTTCTCCATCTGCAACCTTGAGGAAAATGTTGCTTTTAATTGGGGAGGGCATATAAAGTCCTACCCTAACCCCCCTACTTTACCAATTTACAACGCCATGAGGCCCATTAGATAATCAGTGGGTAGTGACTTAATTTAAAATGGCCCTCTTTATTGAATAAGGCTCACTAGGTGGTTGACCCTTATTAATAGCGGGACCATAAGTAGTTAGGGTTTTGTCTATTGAAAGACCATATATAGAATAGTAAGTTATGTAATGTTTTGTCAATAATTGTTATTGTATTTGGAGCTTTTTTCTTAGAGGTTGCATCCTTGAAGAGGCAAGTGAACATAGCTCTCTAACTTGAATATCATTAATACAAGAGATCTTTCTCAAGGTTTATCTATTTTCTCTTATGTTTTTTCTATTTTTTCTTTGGAGTTCTAGGGTTAAGTACATTACATTGTGGGTATGCAAATGAATCCTTTTTTTTTTTACAATATTTAAATTAATCATCATAAAATCAAATATTTTTAAAATAATATTGATTTTTATAATTTAATTATTGCATTTAGATACAATCATTGGATTAATGTGTTGTATCATTTACATAAATATACTAGTTGATTACATCTCTATTCATTGTAATAATGTAAATAATCCATATATTTAATCACCAACATAAAATTTTATGACACTGGACAAATGCAATATAATAAAAGGCTCATCTTGTTATATATGAATAAGATACCCTTTTTATACAAAATGGGACAATATAAAGGTTCACTCTATTCAAAATGATGATGAGGAATTGCTATAGCTATTGGTAACATGCCGTCATCCAAATGGGACAATATGTCCACATTACACAAAATGACTGATTTTCAGAGACAAACATTCCAAAATATACAACTTGTAACATTCAATTTGATGATCATCAACCATCACTCAAACTATTGTCGTTTCTTGAGCTACTTGCATTCCTCATTTTTTCATCACTTGTAGGGGATATTGTATCTAGGTTATTAAGAATGATTTGTTGATTGTCTTGATTTTGACATTGTGCATATTCATGTTTCATCTACAACCATAGAAATAAATTTAATGAGTATATACATTTATAACATAATATACATGTTTGCTTAAATTGAAAAGTGTACCATAACAATGATTGATTGAGATAAGCAATACACATTATTGTGAAACCATTTATCATGTTGTCTCTTGAAATATCTTATGTTGGCTCCACTTCATACTTTGTGTCCTCAGTTTTATATGCCATGACAATGCATAGATATAATTAAAGGTTTCATGTTGTACCATTAATTATAAAATAAAGGAAGTAAAACAACATAGCCATTTACACATTTTTTAATTAACTCTTGATACTACAACATATATTCACAACCAATACTTAATCCAATGTTAATCAAATGTTTCGATGGCTCTTATTTGTATGTTAGCACCTATTAGAAAACATCAATGGATGGTGGTAAATAAATTAAAATATATACATCACAAAAAATATGAAATATTAAGGAAAACACATAAGTACTTTGCAATCAACCCTTTTATGAATTGTCATCCCATCTTATGCACTAAATGGGTTCCATTTGGTTTTGTTTTTTGAAACAACAAAACAATTGAAAATTAGTGTTTGATGCGATAATTAAATTATCTATACATAAAACAAAATCAATGATTACATACATTCTATGCACATTGTTATTGGGATAGTTTCTTTTGTGATGCAATTATGCCCATTTCTTTAACCATCTCCTTATACACTTGCTTTCACATTCCTACCGACATGTTTCAAATATCACATAAATTACCCTTTGAAATTTTATCAATCCTCCTAAAAATGAAAGACACAATAAAAAAAAATATTTACATGAAAATAAATATAGAAAAAAGATTAATTTGATAACTTTTCGGACTATTGTATGCATATTACAAGAAACGTGCTTAGCAATAATACTTTGTAACTTTTTTGTTGGTTTATGTTTTTGCTATTGCAAGTCTCGTAGGTCTCATTGTCTAGTGCTTCAGAAACATTTGTTGTAGTCTCTATATAACTTGATTCTTGGATTCATTTGATTGACTTTTGTACTATAAATGAAAATAACATCTATACATTATTTTCATTATATCCCTCACGGCTTGTTTTTTTTAAATTCCCGTCTCATTAACTTCCAACACCACTCCAAATGACCTAAGTAAAAATCATCATCATTTACATCCCTCGTAATTTTAATATTCTTAGGATAAACTTTCGTTCCCTCGTTGTTGTTCCCTGAACAACTTTCAACAAATGTAAAATTGAATGTTCTAAACATGTTAGCAATTATTGTTAAGAAGCACATTATTAGTAAAAGGTCAAATAAATCTCGATCGGTTAGCTTGAGTGATTGAGTGTTGTGAATTACAAGAGTTCACAGAGTCAATCCCCAAGTTGGTTTCCTCTATGAATATTGTGGGCCTCACTCTATGCCCTTGTTAGGCTGGGTTCCCAAAACTACAACCAAATAGTTTACCCCATGTATCTTCCTCGAACTAAGGGGAAGTGCCCGAAGAGTTTCCCTTGATGTGAATTTTGTTAGGGAAAAAATAAATAAATAAATAATCAAAGAAAAACTGTGAAATTATGTAACACAACAGATCATTAAGCCTAAGAAAATCTCACACTGAAATAATTAGCAAGGAAGAAGAATTACGGTGAAAATTGCAGTGAATTGAGCAGTAAAATCAAACAGGCAAAGAAATTTAGATGTGAGTGTCATGTTCCATTAATCTATAGAGTAAAATAATATAGTACAATTTAGAGAATTTGATTATCCATGAGGAATTTGAATCCATGCCAGTCTAACATATGAATATCACCACTACAGTGCTCCGGAGGTTCCAAACTCAACTGATTGTCAGTGAACTGAAGCTACTATCAGTTAACTGAGCATTAAGGGCGCATTAGTGAGTTTTGCATGCAAATCAAGCTAGAGAGGGTGCATTTGATCATAGCTAGTTGCAATCGGAGATCAAACCACCCACTAAAGTCATGAACTTAGGTGGATTGAACTAGATCACTAAGTTAGCTTCTAAAATGTAGGGAACTGACTCTGCATGGCCTAAAATCATGCATGAAGGGCGCATCAAGTGGATAATGTGTCCTAGATGACATCTGCAAACCACTAGGGGGTCAACAACATCAACTGATACTAGGAATAATCAAATAATACCAAGGTGGACAAGGATTGGAGTATTAATTATCCTAACACCCCCCATTAATCCAAAATTAGACAACCTGGGCCCTGGTAACTGAGACCAAAGGTCACCCAAACAATAAAAAATAATTGTCCATGAAACTAAGGAATTGGGGAAAATCTGATGGGAAAAACCCCCCCCTCAAAAATGAACAACAGGAAACTCAAACAGCCTTCACACCAAGATCTGAGATAGACAAATCTCTTCTGAGTAAAAGACTTTGTTGAGATGTCTTCAATCTTCTTCTCTGTAGGATAGCAATGCAGGTGTTGGATTTGGATCTGGATCTGCTCCTCTGATCTACCTGCCACTGTTTTGAAGCTGCAGTTGTCAAAACAAGTCTGAAAGAATCCATTATTGCTATCGGGGCAAATATCTCATTGTAGTCCAAACCATGAAACTATGAATACCCCTTGGAAACCAACCAAGATTTGTTCTTGGTTGTAGATCCATTAGGAACAAGTTTTGTTTTGTAGATCCCCTTGCACTGGACTAGCTTTCTCCCCGGGGAAAGAGAGACAAGATCCCATGTCTCTTTGTTCTGCAATGACTCATATTCTTCATCCATGGTAGCCTGCCATCTCGGATCATGGAAAGCCTCTTTGAAGGATTGTGGATTAGACCCCACCATCATGTAGCACCTCTCTGGGAGAAGTGGATCTATATGACATAGTGCAAGGTTTGCATCTTGAAACTGAGATCCTGTTCTTCTATGGTCAGATGGATCCCCAGCTACGTTCCCAGCAGCTCCAAGGACTTTGTGAGCCCATTTTAGCCTTGGATTGGGAGCAAGTGCAGGATCCTGATCTGGATCAAGTTTAAATTCATACTCAACATCAAGATATGATTCAACTTGGTCCTCATCTTCTGAATCTAAATGTGGATCATCAGAAGAGACATCATTCTGATCTTCATCAGGTGTAAATGGAGTAGGCAGAGAATATGGAAAAATGTAAGAGAATTCATATTCCTTGGAGGCATGTTTTGCAACTCCTTTCGATATTAGCTTCCCAAAAGAGATATCTGCAATCTCAATTGTGTCAGGTCCAAAAAAAAATCTTCGGTGAACCTGTGTGAGTCATCTGATAAACAGATAACAAGTTTGATGCCAAAGAAGGCACATACAAAACATTTTTGAACTTTCCATGCTCCAATTGTATTGTGCCCTTCCCTTCAGCAGAGATCTATGAATCATTTCCCATGTGAATATTAGGACCATCAGTGAGATCTAGAGATGAAAAAGACTCTCTGGAGGCAACCATCTGGTTGGAGGCTCCAGAATCTATGAGGAAGGCTTATGATTGTGAGAATCCAGCCTTCAGTGCATGGCATCTCTCATGATCATCTGTCTCACTTCCAAAATTAGTCTCCTTTGCGCCTTCCGAGGGGGAAATGTTGTGATGTTCAAGAAGTTTGGTCATTTGATCCATCTTCTTCTTCATGCATGAACTCTCTGGATGGTTTCCTTTCTTGCAATAGGTACACTTGGTCTTCTCAAACCTCTTTTGCTTATCCTTCTTGGAGCTGAAGGCTCCTTCTGATGGATTAGGCTTCTCCTTTCGCTTGGATTCAGATTGCTTCATGTCCTTTCCCTTTTGCTTCCATTTAGCATTCGCACTTTTGGACTCCCCATCCATAAGAGCCTAATTCTTAGAGGCCTTCAGGGCGCCCATTTGAATTAGTTTGTCTTGTTCTTGGATGAGGGATTCAGTGAATGAATCTAAAGAAGGCATTTTCCAATTGGGGATTGACAATCTCCCAGAGTGGAAGGCGGACACAAATACTAAAAATTCAGGACCAAGCTTGCTTAGGATGGATAGCACCAGCTGCTCATCCTTCTTGTCAACTCCACATTGTTTGCACTGCATAACCAAGGACTTGAACTTTGAAAAGAACTGTTGTATGGTTTCAAAATTGTTGGGTTGAAGAGAAATTAATTCATTCTCCAAAACGTGACCTCTCAGCTCATCTTGCTTCCCAAAGAGAGTTTCAAGCTTCTTCCAGAACTACCTTAGGGTTTTTAGTCCATCAAGATGGAAGAGCAAGTCTCTAGATATATGAATACACATAAAACCAAAGTCCTCGTCTAACTTGTTTAGTTACTTTGCTTTCTCAACAGATTCCTGAGGTTCGACATCCTTGCCCATCGTGACCGTGTACAGACTCTTGTTGCACAACACAATCTGCATATCTGCCCTCCAATCCATATAATTGAAGGGTGTCAGGATTCTTGGAGTCAAAGGAGAATTCAAATTCTCCATCTGTAACTGCTGGAGTGAATGCAAACTGCTACTGTTGCACAAAAAAACTTCTCAAAATCCTGCAGAAAACTCTCAAAACGAAGATAAACCAGCTCTACTGAGCTCTAATACCATGTGAAAATTTGTAACACAACATATCATTGAACCTGAGAATATCTCACAGTGAAATAATTAGCAAGGAAGAAGAATTGCAGTGAATTGAGCAGTAAAATCAAACATGCAAAGAAACTCATATGTGAGTAATAACTAATGTCATATTCCATTAATATGTATAGTAAAAGAATCTAGTACAATTTAAAGAATTTGACTGTCCAGGAGGAATTCGAATCCATGCCAGACTAGCATAGGAAATATCACCACTATAGTGCTCTGGAGGTTCCAAACTCATGTTAGTGAACTGAAGCTATTGTCAGTTAATTGAGCATGAAGGGCGCATCAGTGAGTTTTGCATGCAAATAAGGCTAGAGAGGGCGCATTTTATCACAGTCGATTTCAATCGGATCTCAAACCCCCCACTAGAGTCATGAATTCGGGTGGAATGAGCTAGATCACCGAGTTAGCTCCTCAAATGTAGGGAACTGACTCTGCATGGCCTAAAATCATGCATGTAGGGCGCATCGAGTGGATAATGTGTCCTAGATGACATCTACACACCACTAGGGGGTCAACAACATCATCTGATACTAGGAATAAGAAAATAATACTAAGGTGGACAAGGATTGGAGTATTAATTATCCTAACAAAAACTTCATATTGGTCACCTTTTGATCAACCCAATTCCTCTGTTGCAACATTTCCATAAAGTTTTTATGCTCTTTTCCACTCATATTCCAAATAATCTTTTAGAGTTTCTTTAAGTTTTTTCTCTGTATGACACACACTATCCATTACACATCATTTAAACCTACTTATAATTCAAATATATTACTTTATATTAAAATTTAAAAGAACTTGTCATTTTCTCTTCTTGTGATGTGCTTCCCTCACATTCGTTGCAATAAAAAAATTCATTAATCTTATATCAATAAAGGCCCTATATAATGAAATATGTTTTACAAAAAAATTAAGGAATTTCAAGGTAAAACTTTTTTCACGTTAGGAGGTGTGTACACTACAATAAGACACATTAGTGTGCTCAATACATACTTTTGCGCCAATGCATCTTTTATGCACATTGCATAACAATAAAGTCTATGTTATTTTTCTAATAACAAACAATTCCAAATGGTGCACTTACTACCAAGAATTCATGTAGGGGCGCCTTTATTGCATATTGTACATCACAAAGGCAACAAGTTTGTGCCAAGGAGTCTGCTTTAAATTAAAAGGCACTAGTGCATTGTCGCTATACAATGTGCATTGCAAAAATGCTCTTAAAATAAAATAAAATAAAAATTGACAACAACAAGGATTGGGATAAAATGCAATGAGTCGTCCCAATCCAATAGATACCCAACCCCCATATATAAATACACAAATCCAATAAATATTCATTACCTAAAAATATATATAATTGTCAAATAGGAGAGAGAGAGAAAAACCCAATGCTAGAGTTTGTAGGAACGTGAAACAAAAAAGGAAATAACAAGAAAGATAGGGTTTGCATCATTGAAGCTCTAAAATCTTTCTATTTTTTTTAAATACATTGCAAATATTAATAGGGAGATGTACTTAAAGTTATGTGATTTTTGAAGCAATTGAGGGTAAATTTGAGATGAACGTAATGAAGATACATACCTTAAATTTCTTTGTTGTAATTTTGTATGTGAGCTACACCGATCACTTTCAAATTCACTCTTTAGAAAAAATTGTCCAGTACAAATCCTTCCATGGTAAATCTCTCTTATACAAGTCCCCCCTAACTTTTGCCAAAATAATGAAATAAGGACTAGGGTTTTCTTTTATATACTTACTTTTACTTACAAAATGAAATTCCCACTCATTTTCTCAATTGATATTGCAGTGCATTGATGATAAAAGTGCTTGTTGTAGTTTTTTAAAATTTGGTTTACGATGCACCTTAAAAATCTAATCACACTGGTATGCTATGTTGATTGAGACACGCCAAATAAATATGGTACAATGAAAATAGAAACACAAACCTCCACAATTAGAACTTTGTGGAGGTTATTACGAAGGTCTACTATTTATGCATATCATAACTTAATGTGCCAATGTATTTATGATATAAATACATATTGGTACATTAAATATGAATAAGGTGCACCATTAACTTAAAAAATACCTTAAAAACTAAATTTGAGATTAACATTACATGATTTCTAAAGTTTATTTTCAGAATGTATATATGTATTGATTATGATTTTGGCTCAAATGCAGGGAGGAAGGGAAATAATATCAAATGGCCAATTATTTAGATTCCAACTCACTCCATATAATTCCAAGTTCATCAATATCTCCCTTTCCATTAGCAATAAGTCCATATGTTATTTATATTTTGATTATTCAATTAAACTTATGATGCCTTTGCATATGCATTTGTATAATTATGCATTTAATTTTGCAGTATCCTGATTCGAGTTTGAGTTTAGGTGGACATGATATTCCACTAGTCCTAAAACATCACAAGTTGTTATTAAGAGCAAGATACTATAGACATATGGTAGACGAAAACTAAGAGCCACTTTACCTCTCCAATTGTAACATGCCATCTTCCAGCAACCATCTTGTGACAAAGGTAGTCTCTTTTATGACAACCCAATAGTATGTTTTTTTTCAAATGTAAAGGGTTGAACATAAACCCTTGATGTGTCACATTATCCCATTGCGTTAATGATTGACTACCCAAATTTTATGGTATAATACCTCCCACTACATGTAAGAATCCAATAGGTGATATAGAAAAGACACATAGGAACACCTTCATATGCTCTTTTTACAAAAAGTTGGAAGCCAAATCAACTATGTTTCATCCAAATTTGACAACCTTATTTTTCTATTGAGTCAACCAAGAGTCCTAGTGAGTGAAAATATGATATCAATACTATCGAAAACATTTTTATTTGGAGATCTAAAAAATTTTATGATCTTAGAGCAAAAATGTCCAAGCATTCACCAAGGTAGACTCAATTGTTGGAGGGTAGTGATGACTCCTCTCTTGCTGTCCATATGCAAAGTAAATACAAAACCTATTACAAAATCCTTTTGTACAGTGCTTGGTCATCTTGTTTGACTATGGTCAATGTTGGGACTAAATTTTCCTTTTGTGGTAATAAGTACATGATTGCCAAGTCTAAAATAGATGTTGCAAATCTTGGGTTGTTTATATTTCACATGTATTCATTCCTCCAAAACAATTTGTGATGTTGTTGTTGTAGTTACATGAGGTATCCTCACTAGATAAAGCCGACCTACAAAAGAAATAAATAAATAAAATGTATTTTTTATTATTGTAAAGGAGAAGTCGGCCCAGTAAAAGAGACAAGTCGGCCCAATGAGAAAAGTCACTTCAAAATCATGTATAAATAGAGGGGTCTCCCTCCTCATTTGTACACACCTCAAGCAAAGGAAAGTTTCATTTTGGGTTGTAGAAGACATTTTGGAGCTCCTTCTTTTGGCATCTCTTCTCTTTGTGTGATATTCATTATTCAAGATCACTCTTATCTTTGATGTACTTGTATTATGTACTAATTCTCTAAGTAAGAAAGGTTTGCTGGGTTTTTCCTGATTTTGGGTTTTCCTAGGGTAAATTATTGTGTCTCTATTTTGTTATATGCATAATTATTCTGTCAGTGATCATATACTTGTTTCTAAGTTGAAAGAGATGAAAATTATACTGTTGTATCTTGAAAATCTAACATGGTATCAGAGTAGTGCTAAAAGAGACTATTGCGGAAAACTAGGTTTCTTGTTTTCTCATCCTCCATCCATAGATTAGGCTCGGCCTCATAATTATTGAGCTCATCCTAGGAAGGCACATCTTCCTGTGGAAGTAGATTTTCATTTTGAATATTTTTCAATTTTTGGCCTAATTACTGCAGGGGTCAAGAATTAGGGAATGCAGTTTAGATTGTTCTGGCCTCAGATTGGGAAGAAAAGGAGGCTCATTCAACTCGCCTTGGAAGGGAGCATTCATCTGTGGATGCAATTTTCTCAAAATCTAAAGTTCAATGTTGACCTAGATTCTGCTAGGGTTTTTGAACCAGTTTGCAGTCTTTCTTCTCAGTCAAGATGTCAAGCATAAAGGTTGAAGATAGGATTGATGGAGCTTCAAACTTTCATTCATGGAAGTCTAGAGTGCTCATTGCTCTAGAAGAAAATGACCTTCTAAACTTTGTTTTAGAAGGAGTACCAAAACCATAAGAAAAATAAAGAAAGGCTCAGTGGAAGAAGAGTGATGCCAAGATAAGAAGAATCCTAATAGATTTAGTCAAGGATAATTTGATTCCTCAAATTTCTCAAAAGAAGACAGTTAAAGCCATGTTTGATACCTTGAAGAAATTGTTTGAAAACACAAATGTCAATAGAGCCCTTGCCTTGAGACAACAAATCTCAAATGTCAAGATGTCCATATCAGATTCTATTGCATCCTATTTCATGAAGATCTCGAAAATCAAGGATCAATTGGGCACTATTGGAGAAATTATCGCAGATAGAGAACTAGTTATGATGACTCTGAATAGCCTCCCTCAAGCTTGGGAACCATTCATTCAAAGCATAACTGGAAGATTTAAGCTACCCAATTTTGAACGACTGTGGGAATATTGTACACACAAAGAGACCAGGCTTGTGGTTAGAGGCAATGCTCGTGCCTCTCACGAAGAAAATCAAGCTCTTACCACACACACCAAGAAAAGAGGAAACAAGACCTTTGGTAGAAAATACAAAGGTGGAAGATCAAGTCCAGTTCCATAAGAAAAGAAGAAGAAGGATCTTTCACACATCCAATGCTTCAATTGCAGAAAGTTTGGCCGCTATAAAAATCAATGTAAATCAAAAAAGAGAAAGGAACATGCCTTGACCGTTGATGTTGATGAAGATACTCCACCAAAGAAGTTAAGGAATGTAGAAGATGGTGATCGTCTAAATGAGTATTTCTTTTAGTACACCAATGATCGCATTATCTCTAAATGAGGAGATTGTCATTAGTGTTGTATGAAGATCCAAGTTGCAGTTAGCTTCCATGTAAGAAGACAAATATCTAAGGACTCTAGTGATCCCTGCAAGGAGGCAAGGATCAAGAGAGATCCCACACAAAACAATAAAAGATAAGTATTTGTATTTGGATGATCATTTTTCATTATTACTATTGTAAATCAGATATGATTGTTCGTAACAATTGTATGTAGATATGTATTCTTAGAATCAAGAAGTGTGTTATGCATGTTATAATGTAGCATATTATGCATGACTGAGATTGACGAGCAATATTCTCCTTATGTATATGTTGGGTAAGTAGCCTATAGTGTTGCAAAACAACCCATGAGCCCTTGTTGGAACTAGTCTAAGATGAAACCTCTTTGCTAACATACTGGAGTAGTGCACGCTCCTGGCAGTATGTTATGGTGGATATGGTAGGAATCCAGATAGTCACCAAGTATGTTTGGGATGGATGTTGTGCTGAAGCATTGGCTAAGATCCTTACATGACTATCTGAACTATTGTCATTGCATTATGATTTGATTTTCATGATTATGTAATGTTGTTGACTATTTTACAAAATATGACTTGTAGGGAAAGATCATATGACGATGGCCTACAAGAGAAGGACGATGGGACTTGTTCTAAAGAACAAGTGACAAATGTGTAGTCAACCATATTAAGATCTCGTTGATATCCAGTATTTGAGAGGGAGCAGTATGCTCAGAAATGGCTCTCAAGATCAAATAGCAGGATGGATTATGTGATAGAGGAAGAAACTGCAGTGGATATGATGACTATTCAACAGTAACAACAGACATATGTGGATCTAGTACATTCATTCATATGTGGACCCATGACCCACAGGTCCAGGAGATATCATATGAAGACTAATGATTGGTCCCTCTCTACTACAGATGTTCGTCCTTATGATGAACATAAGGAGTTGCAGTTAGTAGAAGCAGATAAGTTCTCTCAAGTTCATAAGTTACTATGCTACTTGAGATGTGGGGAATACATGAATAACAGTTGGCTTCCAGTTGAATATTGCTTGTGCCTGAGTGGAGAATTAGCATGCTCTAGGAAAAGAATCACTTAGTTGACCTCGGAGGAGGTGAAATATACATCCAGTAAGAGCGGTGGCTCACGATTCAGCATGTGTAAATGACATAGGTTGTTGATGATGATTACTTGATCATGATGTTGTATACTAGTGATCAGTTCCCCAATGAGACATAGAGATTTATTGATAGGTACAGAGGGAGTTGACCTCTAAGTTAAAGATGAAGGGTCTTAGCTTGATGCATCACTTCTTGAGATTAGAAATATGGCAAAGAACAGATGATATATCCCTCAGTCAGAGGGATTATATAGTTGAGAGATTTGGGATGATGGAACATAAGTTCATGGCTACACAAATTTGAAGAAGCTGAGTATGCTTCCAATTCAAATTTGGTAACAATTGATTGAATCTATGATATACTTATACTCTCATGGGGAGTTGTTCTTATTTTCTCTATGAGAGATGATGTTTAGGATGCAGTTTAATTTGGCATTAGAGATGACACCTCATACATATTGATGAACTAGCCAGTGAGAAAATCCAGAGGAAGAGTATGATGCAGAGTTGCAGAGGGAGTCTGCAGCAAAGATCCAAAGGGAGTCTAGATTGCCATCCAGTATCAATGAGAGAACATGAAGTTCATCTCAGTAGACTCACTTGATGGGACATGAAACTAATAGATGAGTAACAGTGTCTAGTAATACAGCTTGCAGTGGTATGCTCTAGTGTAGAGGGAGAGAAAGATTCCAGCACAAATGGAGCAGTTGCAACATATCATGATTCAGTGTTATTATATTAGAGATATGGTGCAGAGACGAGCAGTTCAGCTCCTGTATATTCCAACTGATGATTAGTTTTTCGACATTCTCATCAAGGTCTCTCCATAATGAAGTTTGTATAATTTCGTGAACGGATTGGAGTGTTGGAGAATGCTTCTCTTAGTGAGAAGGAGTGTTGACTAGTCCTATGTGGACAGGCGGGCCTGTGTAGACTGAGATGAGATTAGTCCAGTGTGAACAGGAGATCCTATGTATACGGAGATGAGCTTATTCCAGTGTGTACATGCAGTCCTGTGTAGACCGAGATGATCTTAGTCCGGTGTGGACAGACGGTCCTATGTAGACCGAGATGATTTTATTCCATTGTGGATAAGTGGTCCTGTGTAGACCGAGATGAGTCTAGTCCAGTGTGGACAGGTGATCTTGTGTAGACCGAGATGATATTAGTCCAGTGTGGACAGGCAGTCATGTGTATACCGAGATGAGCTTAGTCTAGTGTGGAAAAGCGGTCCTATGTAGACCGAGATGAGTTTAGTCCAGTGTGGATAGGCAGTCCTGTGTAGACCGAGATGAGCTTAGTCCAGTGTGGACAGGCGGTCTTGTGTAGACTGAGATGAGCTTAGTACAGTGTGGATAGGCGGTCCTATGTAGACCGAGATGAGTTTAGTCATGTGTGGATGAACGATCTTGTGTAGACCGAGATGAGTTCTGTGTGAACTCCTATTCTTGTTTGGAATTTTCTCCTGTGTGGAGAGGACTCTTGTGCATAGTACACATGTATCCTTGTGTCGTATGTTGTCATGTGTTGACGGTATTGAACTTTCTTATAATGGCGAGATGTACGAGACAAGCTGTGATGACCAGATGATGCTCATATGTGTTCCAACGTGATGATACCTCTCTAGATAAGAGGGAGTGTTGTTGTTGTAGCTACATGAGGTATCCTCACTAGCTAAAGCCGACCTTCAAAAGAAATAAATAAATCAAATGTATTTTTTATTATTGTAACAAAGAAGTCAGCCTAGTTAGAAAAGTCACATCAAAATTTGTAGAAGACATTTTGGAGCTCCTTCTTTTGGCATCTCTTCTCTTTGTTTGATCTTCATTATTCAAGATCACTTTTATCTTTGATGTACTTGTATTATGTATTGATTCTCCGAGTAAGAAAGGTTTGTTGGGTTTTTTTTATATTTTGTTTTTTTGCATAGTTATTCTTTCAGTGATCTTGTACTTGTTTCTAAGTTGAAAGAGATGAAAATTATACTACTATTATCTTGAAAATCTAACACGTGACACTTATTCCATTTCATTGTCCTCTTTATAGTCGATTTGATTACTTGAATATTGTCAAATACAGCAATAACATTTCCATATATAATATGTGCATGAATTATTGTCCTTATAAAAACTTTAACAAGAAGAAAATGTTATATATTGATGGTTGTCCACGCACTCATGGGAACATTGCAAAGTTCATAAATAGTTGTAGCTACTCACTATTCAATGTAAATTTTTCATTTGAGGAACATTCCACTAAAAAAGTGTACTTTATGAAAAGGAAGGCATCTAGATGTGTTGGTGTGCATGTAATATGTGGTTTATTTCTAGTGAGAAGATGTTAATAAACTATAACTTCCATAAACTAGCAATTGCTCATCGAAGGCAACTTGCATTAGGGATACCTTTAGACATCTCCTTGGGGCATAAGAAAAATATCATTGAGTAATTCAATTTTTGGATTTTCAATGGAATTAATATAAATTATTTCTCAATTTGACATCTATTTTAGAAAGTAGTTGGTTGCATTTGTATTATCGGGAAAAAACGAAAAGAAAAAAAGAGAGAGATTGTGCTTCTAATATATGTTTGGTCTAATGTTTTGAACATAGTAAATGCATTGTGTTTACTAATATCATCGATTTAAAGTTCAATATTTTGCAATCAAGATTCTAACGACAAGATCCCATTGAGGTGTAGACCAGACGACAAAGTCCATGTAAGCCTTGTAAGAGGTCGCTGGTTCAAACCCCAAATAACATGTGCGCCATTGTAGTGGGACCAGTGGTTGCCCCTAGGTGTATAGTGGTAGTGGACAGGATTGGACCCCTGGACCCCATGTCACGCAAGTACCATCCCCATCCTAGTTGTTGATACCCCTATTACAAAAAAATAAAATCTAACGACAAGAGACATGTCTACCATCTACTATTCCACCCCACTATGATGTCAAATTGAAAGAAAGTTGTTTAACAAGCACAACTCGAAGAGGAAGCACACCAAGCATGTTGAATCAACCACCTATTCAATTCCTACTACATCCTAAATGACTAGTTTAGAACATCTACAATGACACTAGTTCTTTAGACGTTGGGGACAAAGATAATAATATAGAGGTGGGTAGGGACGATTTCTTATGGGATACCCATGCCATGGAGTGAATGTTTTCATATACATTCCAAAAACATGAGCTAGTGGACGATGCTCATCTTGTTGATACCTTCTTCGGAAGCCTAAAATATACTTCCATTTCCCCTCTCTTTGGACATGGGTCAAGGTTTACCCAACTGAGCATGTCGATGATGGACGTGTAACATTGGACTATGTAATGGAGGTTAAGTTTGACTAATCTAGTCATGCTAGCCACTATGATAGAAACCTAATAGAGGGTAATTAGGTTAGGTCCGAAAGATGTTAGAGATCATGCGAGTGGACTTTGTATATTTCCAATGTGTTATTTTAGGTGCAAGTGGTGGGATACCTTTGACCAAGGTAATGTAAATGAAGATTGTGATAGTGGTATAATATGTTTAAACTCCAAAAGGATTTGGGATGAAACTAAGGAGCCTTAATTTTTCAGAAAACATTCGAACCAAGTGTTTTTTTACCCAAATGTATTGGTGGTTTGTATTAAGACGCGATCCACGATCAAAATATATTTTTTTAGAACACCAATGTTATAATTCCAAGCAAGGAAGATAATCAACGTGATGGCGACGAATAATGATATGTACATTTATATTTTAACATTTATATTGTGGATGTGTAATTTTATTACAGTTATTTATAATTGGTCAATTATGTTTTTTTTGTTCATTTTATGATGTTGGATATAAAAAGTTAACAACCATTTACGACCACCATGTTGAAAATAAAATATTAAAATGTGTTTTTGATATATATTTATTGTCATACATTAAAGTAATAAAATGTTTTTTTTATGTGTAAAAGCATCTTTAATCGCTTGCAATAATGCATTGTAAGTAGTGAACTAGAGAAAAAAACACATTTTTTGTGCACAAACATATAAAACAATCAAGATGTGTTTGATACATACTTCAGAAGATACACAAAGAACTTTTTGTGTAAAATCTTTTATGTCCTAAATGCTTTATTGCAACGAAAGAAGTTAGGTGCATTCTACTACACAATATGGGTGAAATTTTTACATTGGATTATGTTTATATCAATCAAATGAATAACATACTGAAGAAAACATCGAAAATAAGGTTATTATAATAAGTTTCTTTCATTTTTATCATTTTGGTATTTAAAATTACTTTCAATTTAATTTATTAATATTAACTAGGCACATTTACTCATAATGTAATAAATTCCTTCTTTTATTATTATTATTATTAAATAATATACCAAATAAATTGGATCAATAAATCCATTCACTTTTATGAAAATAGTATATTAGATAGAAGTTTCATATTTTTACTAACCTTTATTTAAATCAATTTAGTTTATTAAGAATGTGTTAATTTTTTTAATGACTTAGAAACCATTAATGATGATAATCATCAACATATACAATACAATTTATAAATCAAACAACATCAACATGTTAGGAAAATACATAATATACTTGAATGATAATATCAAAATCAATATATATATATATATATACGAGATATACATATCAATGATGTCAAATATGGAATCCCAAATTTAAATGGGTGATGCATCTCAAATTTTAGTGAAAAACAAAGAAACCATTAATAATACAAATCATTAGCATACACAATACAATTTAAAAATCAAATGGTAACAACATCAACATGATATGAAAAGATAAAATATATATGACAGATAATATCAAAATTAATATATATGACAAATATACACCTCAAATATGTCAAATATGGCATCTCAAATTTAAATGAGTTATGTATTTCAAATTTAAATTTAAATTTAAAAAATCATTAACATACAAAGAATATGCCCAAAGGAGTTGGATACATTGGTGAAGAGTGAAGAGTTTTTCACCAAAGGGCAAGGTTCAATTCCCATGAAGGATTTTCCTAGAGCCATGGGTTCACTTTGAGGTAGTGGGCATACATGTGGTTGCACCAAAAGAGACTTTATTAAATTATATTATGACCCATGCACACAAAAGTATATCAAATCCCACCCCCATGTCCTTCAAAAAAAAATTTAAACAACTATAATAAATGAACTTTCTCTCACACGTCCCACTTTGGTCCACAATAGCTATTGTCATTGACCCTCTTTGGGATGGATCTAGACCACTCAGATCCCCCCCCATGATGAGGTCACCACCTTTATATCTTTGGTAGTGGCCCTTTGAAAATCTGTCACAAAAAACCATGCCTCTTGATTCGTACAAAAGCTTGACAAGGTCCCAGAAGTTCAAATACCCCCATTTATATCCCATCTCAAATCCCTTTCCCTAGCTTATACGGGTTTGATCGATCAAATTATAGGCCTTCGGATATCATTGAAATCCATGGACACTTGGATGCAAAAAAAATGGATGGTCATGATCACAAGAAATATCTCCTACTTCTTCTATGGATGAGGATTCTATGATTTCCTATTCAAACTCAAAGAGGACTGGGTTCTAATATTTAGAAATAGATCATACTTCATGGTATCTCAAGGAATGTATCTCAGCAAATGGACCCCTAATTTTAATATTGATATCGATTTCCCATCAGTAGTTCCTATCTAGGTCAAACTCTCTCATCTCCCTCTCCACTATTGGAACAATGATTCATCAAGATCAATTTGAAAGTGTGCTTGGTAAATACATTGATAGATTTGAACCAAAATTTGGATTGTTTGCATGCACTCAAATCTATGTAGAATTTGATATGGAGCAATTCCTTCCTAAAGCCACGAAACTCGAGCTAGACAATTGGAGTCACATTCAAAAGCTTGACTACAAATGTCTTCTCTTCAAGTGCAAGCAATGTCACTAATACACCCACTTTGCCAAAAAATGCAAAAATGATTCTCCTCAATCAACCCTACTGGAAAAGTAGGAGCAATGGCAAGTTATCAAGAAAAAATTACAATCAAATCCAAGCTAGGTCCTTCTCGGCCATCCTTTGAAAGATCTTCCTTCAACCAACAACAAGTTGAATGCTCTAGAAGTGGAATCGATTAAGACTAACCAACCTAAATCCTTGACCACATATCATCCATCCTTTGAGTATGATCCACTAGAAATATCTCAAGATCTGCAGCCCCTCCCTCCCCTCAACTCCCCACTCATTTTCTCCCCCATTTCCCTAGAAGAGCACCAACCTCGGAAAACTATAGAGGAGCCCCCATTCAATTTCAATGGTTTGATCTTCACACCAATTTGACAAGTAGCAAACACTTATGAACTGATTTATCCATTAGAGGTCTAACCCATGAAGCAGTATCAAGGTAGGGGATCCAATCTCAAGAATAAGAGGAACAAAAGTAAAATTGACTTGCTAAGAAAGTTGGGTGGAAATACTCCAAAGCTAAAAGAGAGGAAGCAACCATTAAAGAAAAGAACCTCGATCTCCAAGCCATTGTTTAATCCATTCTTCACGAAGGAAGCAAACACGTCCTGATCAAAAGCCCGGGAATCTAACCAACAATGGAGCAAGGAGGTAATTCAAAACCCCCATCTTGTAAACAATAATAATTTTCTCTTGGAACAGTAGAGGGATGGGGACCAACTTCAAAATTCAAGCAATGAGGAACATCATCAGATCTAAGTAACCCGATATTCTTCTAATCCAAGAGAAAAAACTTCATAAGGAAGACATTACCTCAGTTGGGAAAAAGAAATGGAAGGATTCAAAAGGAATAGTGATAAACACACGAGGATCCTCTGGAGGCATATTTACAAGATGGAATAACAATAATCTAGATATATTACATCCTCACAACACAACACTGGATATATATGGATCTAAAGTGTAAGACATCATGGAAACACTACAGAGTATTTAACATATATGCCCCTATGCACTATAGGGAAAAGCACGAGTGTCGGTTATCTATCTCAAGAATGAAATACCAAATCAACACAACCAACACGATACTTGGAGGAGACTTTACGTGGTTTTAGGTATTGGGTGGGAATAAGGATGTAGCATAGTTCAGATCAATTAAAATAATGCGTTCAAGAATGATGGAGGAATTGGATTTAATAGATTTCAAACCCAAACACAAATATTCACCTGGATGAATAGAAATATGGGAAACAACCATATAGTTGCTAGGTTATCCCACTTCCTTGCCAATAGCCAATTTTTCGATGAGGATCTCGAAATTACTTTGAAGATAATCCCATTGGCCATCTAGGATCATAAGCCGAACATCCTCCAAATCTATAAATGAGAGGACTATGGACCCCTTCGACTCAAGTTCAACCCCCTTTAGATGCAACATCAAGAGGTGTATGAAATACTAACAACAACATGGACAACCAAAGTTGAAGGATCGCCTAGATACATGTGGGAGTCAAAGCTCAAATCAACAAAAAAGACTATGAAGATATGGGCAAAAAAAACTTCATAGATACAACTATAACGAGGAAAAGAGACAATAGGAATATATCTCATTTTCAACAAGAGCTTGAACGAAATGAGATAACTTGAAACAACCAAATAGAGGAGAGATTAATGTACAGACACTTTCACAAAGATTTCATAGAAGAAGAGATTTATTCACACCTTAGATCTTGTAGTCTTTGTATCCCAATAGGTGATAGAAATGCCATCACAACCAAGCTCGAGCTAGGAGGCACATAAATGCAATCATGAAAATCTCAAATGAGAAAGGCGACAAAAAAATCTCTCTTGAAGAAATTAAAAAGTTTCCTACAACCACTATAAAGACCTCTATATAACAAGTATAGAGGAAGGGCCTAACGCAGTAAGAGAGATGTTGCATTGGATTCCTAATTTGATTTCCAATTATGGGAATAACATTATTGAAAAGTAAATCTCTAAAGATGAAGTCATTAATGTCATCTAGGGCCTTGAGCCCAACAAATCCCTTGGCCTTGATGATTTCTCCATCTCCTTTTATTATCATTGTTGGGATGTTATAAAATATGATCTCTTAACGATGCTCCAATTATCAAAAAACAAAAACAAATTTAGAGGGACCACAAACGCCTCTTTATTGGCCCTCATCCCAAAAGAATCCAATCCTTATGTTGGAATCTTATTAATACTAAGAGGGGGGGTGAATCGGTATTAGCGCAGTTATGAACAATTTTTACTTCATATCATATTTAACTTGATCTTAAATTATGCATTCACATAAACAAAAGCATTCATCCAAATATGCTCAAAACACAAAACACAAATATTTTTACGTGGAAACCCAAACGGGAGAAAAGCACATAATTCTCTCTTATAATATGAAAATTGCATTCATGGAAGCACCAACTTCTAAAGTTCTCCATCACCAACTGGAAGGAGGCACTAACCCCCTGGTTTTACAGGCACCAACCTGAAGGAAGCACCGACTCCCTGATTTACCAGCTTCAACTGGAAGGAGGCACCAACCCCCTGCTCCTTTCCCCGTCTTGTCATCCTAGTATGAAAGTAGAATACGTTGCTTTGTTGTTCTATTGTTCTGTGCACTCTTCTGATAATCTATTGTTCGTTCTTCTATGCGCGACTTTTGTATCCATGATATCTTGCAATCGCTGATCTGTATCACTAACTTTACTTTATTGTATCAACATTGCCCAATTGACTTCATACTTCATTACATTTTGCAGTCTGCGACCTGGTTCAGTATATCGTTCTGTTTTGAGCATCTGTAACTTCAACTAATACTGCGCATCTTCTGATGAGCTTCTATTCTGACTTTGCGCATCATTATCAGATTAGTCTATGCACCTTCTATGATTTTTTCATTCAATCTTGGTGCAATAGTCTTTAGATAAATTGCGACCTTCTGTGCATCATCCACTGTTCGACCTTTCTGTTCTTTGCACTTATCTCAGATCATCCTCATCATAATCTGCATCCTTTACTGTGCAACAACTATGTCTTAGCGCATCAGATAAACTAATTCACTTCGTGCATCACTAATTATACTTCACAAATGTCTTTGTACATCTGTCTTACATCATCTATTACTTTCTGTGTACTATCTGCGATGTTGCCATTCTGGTCTCACGCACTTGTGTTTTCGGACAATCTACCTAAGCGGACTTAAAGGTTAGATCTCCTTAGTCCAAGTGGATCTAGAACAAATAAACACAGAATAGAATCGGCTTCCCTAGATCAATAGAAATGCAAATAGATAAATGGGTCTCTTACCTGGGATTCGCAAGTCCTCTTGATCTTTGCTTGATCCAATGCTCCAACACCTTCATATCTGCAGCTGCAAAGTCCTATTGAACAAGTGGAAACAATCAAACAGTAAAATAATATATCACATATGATTGATCTAAGCTAACAGTTAAGGAAGTAAGCTCTACACATCAGCAGCATGACAATGTATATGGAAAGAGATTGTATTAACTGTATAAAGGAGAGTACAAAAGAAGAGAACGTTACAACCTATGCCTTAACGTAGCAACCTTCTTTCCAACAAAGAAAAACCAATCCAAGCCTCCAAAGATGAAGTAAGCCTCTCAAGAGATGAATAGGGATCACCTAGGGCAATTCCACCAGCATGTAAGTGCTATCGTCCTTCCTCCCTTTCCATGGAGAGAAGGGTTGCATTTATAGGGCTAAAGGGATAGAGTAGGTTGAGTATTAAGGGGAGAGGGTTAAGGGATCCTTCCATTAGGTTAGGGAACTGAATTCCAGCTCACCTAGAAGTTAAGGATGACCCTCCACCTCACCTAGCTTCGAGAAGGGCCTCGAAGCTTCAGATTATCCATTCTAATCACCCCTGGCACACCCTGGATGAAGGCAAAGGGTGCCAAAGGAGGGCTGGTGTTTGTCGTACAATCCACTCGAGTGGACGCGAGCCGGATCTCCCTAGCTCAATGTGAGTCTAGAACAAATAATACAGGCTACGAATGCATTTCCTAGATCTACTTAAGGATCGAGTACTAGATGTCTTACCTTTTACTTCGCTATCCTTTCTCCTGTATGTTGCTCCACGTCTCACGGTCGTCAGATCCAAGCTGCAAGACCTGTCAAGACAAGAAAAAAGAGAAACAAGTAAAGGGCATCTATACAATAAGAGATCTAAGTGAACAGTTAAGTAGGTAAACTACTCAATATCATTACACGCATGAACAATATTGGTGGAAATCATTTGTATTACTATAAAAATTGGGAAGTACATAGCAGAGATATAGAACTACAACCGAGGCTTAACGCTGCAGCCCTTCTCCAACAAATCCATTTGCCATTTCCTCCTAAGGAAGCTTGAGTCTCTCAAGGATGAGTAGAGATCTCTCAAGAGTGATTTCACCAGCATGTATACACCATAGACTTCCTCCTTTTGGAGAGGGATAGAGCTTCTCTTATATAGAACTAAGTGGATAGGGTATGGATAGGATAGGTTGAGATATGGTAGGAGAGAGATAGGGGATCCTCCCAAGGTGTTAGGAACCGAGTACCAACTCCCCTAAAGGTCAGGGATAGGCCCCCAAGTCAGCAAGTTTCGAGAAGAACCTATTTTTTCCCATTAAATGACTTCGTCGCACCCTGTAATGAAGCAAGATGCGACGTCGCATGTTGCATGAGTGCAACTTGCGATGACCTCTCAAAACCTAGTACAACTGGGTACAAATCCTTCTAGGTCAATTACTTAGTCAAGATGTCTTCAAGGGTGTATACACTGAATCTAATGATGGGTAGATTTTAGGTGTAACAGAATGCCCCCCAAAGCATGAAGTTGTTTAAAGATTGGACAGGTGAGATGCGTTGATAAAAGGATTGGCAATGGACTTGTCATATGAAGGACGCTGCTGCAGTAAAACTGACTCTGAGTACACAATCTCACTTGACTCACAACATGGCTGCCAACCAATACAATGCAGATCCATTGTAGTAATGACCGACTGAACACAATCATGGCTACTAGACACAAGCGTAGATCCATGATGAGATGATAACACAGCCACGACCAATACAAATGTGGATCCATGTAATATAACTCAATACAAACTCCATCGCATCCTGGGTAAAACATGACTCCCCAGGGTCTTCAAGCTGAACCCGCAATGATACGAATCTATCCATGTGATTACAAATGTCTTGATGTCGAACATGGTAGAAACCACTTGATTACCGGTCATTGATGTAAACCATCAACAAGCGCGAGGGAGATCACCATTGATGTCAATGATTCCCAAGGTATCATAGTACATATCATCAAGCGTGAATAAATGAGTTGAAGTCGAACGCAAAATGAAATCTTTCAATCAAGAGTCAATGATGTAAACTCATGTTGAAAGCGAGCTAACCTACCATTGAGGCATGCAGGGCCGAGGTGCTTGATTGGTTTCTAGATTCAATCCTCGGATGATGAGTTGAAGTCGACAAGGATGAATCCGACGAAGGAGGGCCATGATGAGTACCCTAGCAATCGACATGAAACACGACAAAAATGTGTAGAGTAGATCGGATGGTACAGTAACATGCAAGACTGACTCAGAGTAGACCGACATGGCGGCGAGTGTACTGACTGCAGATGATAAATGACGGACATATTCTTGAACATGGGCATGGCATGACTTGGTAGTATTGACATGGCGAGTACGACACAAATTCCTAATGCGACTAATGATGGAAGCTTTCTTTGAATGACTCAAAGGAGTAACAAGACTCAGGAAGTAAGTGGAATTCGAGGACAAACATATGATCCAAGTGCTGTATGCAAATGCAGATGAGTGCCATGTTCAAGAACGACTATGTACTGACACTTACAAGGTACATAACACAAAAGCTTTCTTTTTTCCCCATCATGAACGATGAGTGCCTCGTGTGTTTTTTACGAGCTTGATGAGGGTAACCAAATGCTCGGTATAGGTCATCTCATAGATGAGTCCAATCCCAAATATTTCTCGAACCTGGGATAGGAGGGGCTCGTCCCATGGCGGTCCCTTCAATGCAAGATTTTAACGAGTCCATAGAAGGTAAACTCGGTCGTCATTTCACATTTAGAGAGTCTGAAAAGAACTAAAGAAGACTCCAACGGTCCTTTTTCGTAAAGTTAGCCTCATCGCCCGAAAAAGGGTAAAACAATGCGGGAGAGGACTCGTCCAGTCATGATTGGCTGGAGTATACATTTTTCATAACTAGTGCCCCCTTGTCCGAAAAAGGGGTAAACTATCACCAAGAAGACGACCATTCAAATTCTTTTACAAGCGTGAACGTGACAAGTTCGCTTGGAATTCTTTTCGTATTTCGAGAGCTTGAAAAGAGCTTAAAGGTAGACTCCGGGGGGTTCCTTTTTCGTAGGAGTTTAACGAGCCCAGAAAAGTGATAAATCGTAACTCGATAACGTATTCTCATAGTTTCAAGAGCATGAGAAAGAACAAAGAGTAAGCTCATTAATTGCAATCTATGAGAAAATGGGTAAACGACAAAAAACTCTCAAGGGGTGTTCATACCTGAGATGACCATTCCAATATGAAAATGGCACTTCACAACTCCTGCACACTCGGAAACTAGGTGAACCAAACGTTCAAATACAATAAAACTGATCCAAACTATAGCAAATGGTGTAACGGCATCAAATATTTGAAAAAGGAATATTCCACTTGTTTTATAAATAGAAATAAAAACCAAATATAGTCACCATTCTTCTTTTTGCCAAATTTGGGAGGAATAGTGCCATTTGCTGCCAGATCTTCACTTGTCGATTTCGGGAGCTACGATCAGCCATTTCACCTGCTGTCAGGAACAGGTAACCCTAAAATTCAGCCAACAAAATCGTAGTGGTTTACAATTTTGATTTTCAGTCATTTTTTGGGGTTTTAGCTTGATTTGGGAAGGGCCATTGCGCCCTCGGCTCGTCGCAATTTTCCCTTTCGGGAACTGCGACGAGACCGAGTCATCGCCAATGGAGTATACATGGACTGCAACAACATCGTTATGTTTGCAAAAATGGGGTGTGACGACGGTGACGTCCATCCCCAAACTCAAACAAAACTCAAAAGAAGGACTTCCAGTGGGTGAAGGAAGTCCTAACATTGTTAAAAACTTCCTGTTGACAGGTTCCAAGCATCCAAAATGGTTTTGGAATGGAAAGAAAGGGAAAATGAATTAGATGATGAACAAGTTGCAAACGATCCACATTGTGTGGAAGCTTTAAGAAACTGTGGGCTTCTCAAGTTCTTCCGCATTCAGGGGATGAGATCCCAACTTCCACTACTGAACCATATGCTCCAATGTTGGGATGCGGCCCAGCAGTACTTCATGGTTGGTGAGCATGAGCTTCACATAGATGTCGAGGAAATCTATTTCCTGACTGGTTTGTCCCGAAGGGGGGACAATGTGACACCCACTGGATCACGTGTGAGTGATCGAACCGTGGAAGATTTGATCCGACAGCATTGTGGTCCCAACGCCCGTGCATCTAGTGGGAAGATTTGCATTAAATATGTACGGGAGCGCCCATTGCGGGCCATTTTATTTACCATTACGAGGATGGCAGGGATTCAAGCTCCTCATTTAGCCACCAGGGCACATATGCTTTATACGGAGGATTGTTTGTCTCCAAAGATCTTCAACTGGTGCAAGGGGGTCCTCGCAAACATGCGAGCTCAGCTGACAAAGTGTCGGCGGGGAGAGCTCAAACAGTTCGTCTATGGATCTATAGTGATCTCGTTCTTGCTAGAACGGGTTCCCCATTTGCTTCCTCAGGTACCACTAGAGGATAGGGACCTCAAAGATCCACACATGGCCAGGTGGACCGATGTGATGGCTAGGCATGGTTGGGGTCCTATCATCGGATTCCCTCCTGACTTCTTCACTTGGCTAGCGGGCCAGTTACTGATGGTGGAGGACTTTCCATATAGTGGCACTGACTTCACAGATGATCCAGACTTGCCGCTACCCGAGGGAGCAGCATGGGGAGACCTTGGTAAGAACAAATGACCCTTGAACTTTTTAAGTTTTGTGCATTTATAATTTTTTTTTATATAGTGCTGACAGGCGAACAACATGTGTGTGCAGATGTGGGGCCTATACGACCACTAGGGACCTCTCTTCTGGCTAGGAGAGAGAGAGGAGAGGGAGTGATGGTGGATCCAGTTGTGCATGCTGCCATCATGGAGATGGATAGAGTCTATGCCAACCTGAGTGGGTTGACACTGGTCGTTCCTGAGCTAACGGTAGATGAGGTGCCTCGGCCTATGCAGGTGCACACTGTTGGAGCGACTGCGCGCTTCAACGCACTACTTCGCAAGGTTGCAAGAGCAGTGGAATATTTCCAGAGTCAGTCGACTAGGGCTGCTAGACCACCTAGGGTTGTACGGGCCAGGTGATAGGCCACATGCTGTCGTTGTGTGTATACTGAGAGCTTAGAGGCCTTGGATTTTGTACTACTGAAAGCTACGGAGCTTCAGATTTTGTAGGGACTTACTGAAAGCTATCGTACTTCAGAGTTTTGTATCAGCACTACCTTTTTGAGATTATATTTATATATACAGATAGTCCAGCAATTTATACATTATGTGTTTCAGAAAAATAATGATGCGGTCTTGTTTATATGCTTTGATTTTTATACGACGCATTATTTACATGTTGTGAATGCTTTTACATGTTATGAGTATCACATGTGTGTGATGTACCAATCTAGAATGAAGTTGGCCATCAAGTCAGCAACTGTGTTTAACTCTCGTGGAATGTGCAGGTATTGAACGGATTCAAATGACCTTTCCAAGAGATGAACTCGTCTAAAGAGACGGAGTAAAGTAGGATCACGGATAGCGTAAACCTGGTTAAGATGGGAAACCACCAGTTGAGAATCCATGTGGATGGCAATGTGGTCCATACCCAAGGAAATCGCATTGGTTAAGGCTCCAACAACTGCCAGGTATTCTGTGGCATTGTTGGTTGTGAATCCAAGGCAACTTCCTCCTGAGTTGATGAGCTCGCCTATTGGGGAATACAGTACCCAGGCTGCCGAAGCAAGGTTACGGGTATGTCGGCTGGCACCGTCCGCGAATCCGTAGCACGTTGCCATTTGCACACACAGACAGAACATGGTATAAGAAGCAGAAACAAGATATAAAGACACTTAAAAATAAGTGTGTCACACCACACAAAAACACACAAACACGCCATGTACAGTATATACATGAAAATCTATGCATGAGAGGGTTAGGCATAATACCTCTTCAGGTAAATCCCATTACAGGGTTCATCCAAAGATATTCCATCATAATCTTCAAGCTCGTAAGCTCCTTTTTCCAAAACATGTTTGACAATGTAAGGTTCGTGCCACATGGACTCCAACTTTCCTGCCCCTAGTTTGTCATGTCTCTGGTCGTATGTGAGGACCAGGTCACCCTCGTTGAAGATATGAGATTCAACTGACTTGTCGTATTGAGCTTTGATGCATTTTTTATGTGCTTTGTTAGCAAGAGCAGCATCTCGGCGAGACTCGTCAAGTTGGGCTAAGTATAGGAAACGTTCTTCCTCACCAGTAGTGTTAGGAAGAAGTTCGACAGTGAATTGTAGAGACGGAATTTCGCACTCTATAGGCAGGACAGCCTCCAATCCATACACCAATTGGAAAGGAGTGAACCCTGTGGCAGTTTTAACGGAAGTTCTGTAGGCCCATAATGCTGAAAAGATCATATTATGCCAATTGGACTTATGTGTACCTACCATCCTTTGGACCATAGTTTTCAAGACCTTGTTAATGGCCTCGACCTGTATGTTGGATTGCATGTAGTAGGGTGTTGATTTTTCATGACGAAAACCCAATCTATCACTTAGTTCATTGACCATATGGTTCTGGAAATGAGAACCATGGTCGGTCACTATTGCTTGCAGAACTCCAAACCGCGCTATTACATGATTGAACATGAAGAGTGCAGCGATTTTGCCGTCGTTTTGGTATGTAGGCATTGCCTCGGCCCACTTTGTGAAGTAATCCATAGCTACAATGATGTAACTATGCCACCCGGCCGAGGTAGGCTTACAATGCATAAAATCGATGCCCCATTTTGCGAAGGGGCCACGGCAATAACCGGGTGTAATGGGGCGGGATGGGTGCGCTTCTTCGTATGGAAGTGTTGACATGCAGGACATCTCTTCACGGCCTCGATACAATCTTTGAAGATAGTAGTCCAGTAATATCCTACGAACAAAATCCTCTGGGCTGTAGCCATCCCAGAGAGGTGACCGCCACACGCCCCAGTGTTACAGTCATTCAGAACGCGTTCAACCTCATCGTGAGTCAGACAACGTCGAAGAATTGAATCGACGCCACGGCGGTACAAAGTATCACTGATGATCAATAATACTTCGCATGGTGACGTATTCTACGACTGTCGTCGCGTGATAGTTGAGGGTTGAAGCATTGGGTTTGAAGATATAATGAAATATCTCCATACCACGGATCAATCGTACTGATGAGAAACAATGATTCGTCTGGAAAAGATTCATTGTGCTCAACTTCTACATCAGAAAGGGGAAGGTCACAAATAAGCTCAGCAAACACCAGGGATTTTTTGGACTTGGCTTTCTCGAAAAGAAGGTCGAATTCTTGCAGTATCACAACCCAGCGTGAGTACTTTCCCCAAGCACCTGACGTGTCAGTACGTGGTACATGGGGTTTGAGTCTGCGACGACGGTGGTGGTGCGGAGCAAGATATAGTGGCGGAACTTTTGGATGGTGATGACCACTGCGAAAGCGAGTTTTTCGACACGTGAATATCTAGTTTCAGTGTCAGTGAGACCCTTACTTGCATAGTATATTACATGTAATCTCGGAAATAATTTGGCGGTTGGATTACGAAGGCATGTGTGATGGCATGTTTGATGCTGTCAAAGGATTTCTGCGCTTGATCGTCCCAAATGAACGGGACGTCCTTAAGTAATCTCATATACCCCTTAGTCTTTTCTGCGAAATTGCAAACAAAACTCTGTAAATAAGTTTCCTTCCCTTGGAGACTTTGAAGTTCCGTCACATCGGTTGGAGGTGGTAGGTTCACAATAGCCTCCACCTTTAAGGGATCGATGCGGGTCCCATCCTTCGAGACGATAAATCCTAAGAGGCGTCCAGATTCAATGCAAAATATACACTTATGAGGATTCATACACATATTGTATCGTCTGCATCTGAGGAAAATGGCCGTTAGATGATCCATGTGGAACTCACGCTGCTTCGAATGAGCAGGGAGATCGTCCAGGTAAGATTCCACAAAGTCCTTAATATCATGGAAGGCATACAACATGACTCGCTAGAACGTGGCGCCAGCGTTTTTAAGGCCAAACGGGAGTTTGCGATATGAAAACGTCCCCCAAGGACAAATGAAAGCCGTCTTATGTTGGTCAGCTGGGTTGATCTCAATCTGGTTGTAACCAAAAAAGCCATCCATGAATGAAAAGATGACGCTTCTGGCACAATTGTCGATAATCTGGTCAATGAATGGGTTCGGGTAGTTGTCCTTTGGACAAGCCTTGTTAAGGTCCCGATAATCGGCATAGACGCAAATGGTGCCTTGCTTTTTGTTTACAGGGACGACGTTTGAGACCCAATCCATCAACGGGACAAGATAAATGAAACCAGCCTTTAAGAGTTTTTCAATCTCTGCCTTGATCGCTACAGTCTTCCAAGGGTGTATCGGTCTCAACTTTTGACGTACAGGTTTGATGTCGGGATAGGTTTTTATTTCGTGAGAAACAATTGTGGGGTCTATCCCAAGCATCTCCTCGTAGGACCAAGTGAATACGTCTCGAAATCGCTTGAATAAGGTTGTACCCACAGCTATTTCTTCAAGGGAACACTTATGGCCTATGCGAATGTGTTCCACTACACCAGGTTTTACTGAGATGTCTACTCGGGTGGTAGGCTCAATGTTGGCCAAGTTACCCTCAGTGTCCGAAAGACATGTAAGTACCGGGGACTGGGGGAACGGGTAGATATCCAGTGAAAAGATGGTGTTGATGTTGTTCTCTATATACTCCAACGGGGGGAGAAAAGATGACCTATGGTGGAGGTCATCCCATGGACCATCGTCAACATTCATAACTTCCATGATGGACTCATCTAAATGAAAAGTCCGAAGTAAGAGATCAGGTAAAGATGATGCCCGTTGCAGAGAACAGGATGGGGAGCCCAAAGTTAAGTAGTCCTCCGGTGCTGATTGGATAGCCTCATAAATACATTCAGCGAGTGAAAGAGGTATCGCATTTCCAATCAGTTGTGTTGTGGCTTCATCAGGTACAAGCCAAGAATCAATGGAGCGAGTTGAAATCTCTGTGGAGATCATGTTCACCGAGGAAACATGATTAGGGGGGTCCGAGATTGGAAAAATGCCCATGAGAGTGGAAAAATGCCCATGAGAGATGAATATTTCAAAAGGCCAACCCCTATACTCTCATACTGTTTTGACGTTTGTCCAATGGAAGGAATATGGTCACCAGGATGAGTAGTAGTGTCCAATGCGCAAAAATCTAGTTGGTTGACAATAACAATTCGTCCTTGATGGGGGAATTGTACTATGCGAAAGATTGAAGAAGCTACTGCCTGCATGGCATAAAACCAATTGCGACCAAGCAAGAGATTATAATATATCGGGGCCGAGACCACTTCCACATTAATGGTTACGGTCTTTCCACCCAACTCAACTGTGAGAGCTTGTAGGATCCCATGAGGTTGAAAGCCATGCCCGTCGAATGCTTTCAACGTGGTAGGAGAACGATTCAATTCAGGAGAGCCGATGGCTCGCCAACAGGCGATCGACATGACAGAAGTAGAGGCACCTTCGTCCAAAGTGGAGCGATGGACAATTTTCCCTGCAATGTTTATAGCTACTTGGACTGCGAGCTGATGGGAAAGCCTCGGCTTGAAGTAGTTAAGTCGGAACATGATGGTATTTGAAGAATCAAGGTCAACTGCACCGATTTCCGTGAGGAGAGTTTTGCGTTGATTTGGACAATTCTGTAAAACTTCCAGCGTGGACATGGCGCAAGGAGCTTATGCCAAGTCTTCCACAATATTATAATTTTGTGCTGCCCGAGCATTAGGATTGAAAATGATTTTTTGAATCGTGCTCTTGGGCGGTCGCAATATCGAATCTAAAGATGGCTTCTCAATGGTGAGAGAAGTTGACAGTATAGTGACATCAGGTATAGAGTTGGAAGTTTTTTTAGCATTGCTTCCAACAGGTTCTTTCAAAGGGACCGAGTCATAGGATCGTGAGCGAGTGTTCAAATTGATCGTTTCGTTACACACCATTAGAACATGCGCGGTATTGGATGGTTCCCCCTAGGCTGGAGGGGTTTGAGTAATCATTTGGTTATTTTGAGTGGGAAACGGATCATTGAGGACTGCGGGAGGCGTTTTACCCCTAAGAAACTTTTGAACTTCATCTCTATGGGGACACTCTTTGGAAAAATGATCGTTTGCACACAGTAAATAAGGAAATTTTAGTTTCCATTTCTGCTTGGCGTCATCAGGAGTGCTCTTTTGTTCCTGCGGGGTGGAAGACTTCTTAGGTTTCCCTTTGTTCTTCTTCTTGTCACCAGACTTCTGAGATGAAGCTAATTGGACAGAATTCACCTCTTCAGTTACAGCAGGAATGGTTGGTTTGGTGGTGCTATGCCGAGCCTGAGTTGGTAATGAGGAGGAACCATGAGGGCTCGATGATCCAACATGATGGGTGGTAAGGGATCCAATGATGCCATCAATTTGGGGTCCCTTAGGAGGTTTCGTGGGGTCATAAGTGTCATGGGGTGCATCGGGAAGAATTTCAAACATGGTGCCCGATTGAGCATAGACCAAGTCTAGGTAATGGGCACGAGCGATAGCTTGCTCTTCAGTGACAGCGCCGCCCATGGCGACATCTCGAGCTATGTGAGGGATGAGGTACTTTGTGAACCAATCTTCTAGGAGTTGATTGGGAATGGGAGTGTTAGTTAAACATCTTCTCCTTCGCCACTCATGTATTTGAGTAGAGATATGAGTAGCGGTATTCTGACGGAGAGAGGTGAGAAGGTCCGTAATAGTCTCGTACCGTATAGGCAGTTGGAAGTGAGTCAAGAAGTTCATAGCAAGAGACCCAAAATAATAAAAAGAATGTGGTGGTAGTCCAATATACCACTTTGTAGCCGAACCAGTGAGATTTCGTTGAAATAACCTTAGACAGATCGAGTCGTCCATCAGACAGTTGGATGAGCACCATAAGTGGTATGTCATCACGTGGTGTTTAGGATCCTCGTCCGGCTTGCCGTCAAACTTGGGGATATCCGATGGAAGTTTCACCAAAATCGAGGGCCATTTAGTTCCATGGTAGATGGGGTCGTTCGTCAGTCGAGACAGATCAGGTAGGTCCAAAGTAGCCAAAAAGGGCAGCTGTTGATTAGGCTGCATGTACTGATAATACTGATAAGGCACATAAGGACCGGTAGGACCTCCTATCGACTGACTAAAAGGTGACCACGGAGCAAACTGACCATAGGGGGCTGTGTCGCCTGTACCGTAAGGGGGTCCGCCACCATAAGGTGGTCCGTTCCAATAAGGTGGGCTTCCACCTCCACCACTGGGAGGAGGTGGAGGTCCACCGCCACCGCCGACGGGAGGTGGAGGTCCATAACCGTAATAAGGTGGCCCACCACTGCCTCCGCCTGGAGGGGGTGGTGGACCACCTCCACCGCCAGAAGGATGGGGGCCCCCACCACCTCCATCACCGAAGGGATGAGGGCCTCCACCACCACCTCCTCCACCTGGAGGGGGTGGGGGACCACCTCTGCCACATGAAGGGAAATGTCCTCCTCCACCATAATAGGGTGGTCCTCTGCCTCCTCCGCCTGGGGGAGGTGGTGGACCATTCCCGCCCCCACCGGAAGGGTGGGGGGCGTTGTTGGTAGAATGAGTTGGACCTCCGCTGGAAGGTAGAGGTCTGCCTCCTCCAAAGTTAGGTGGGGGCCCACCGCCTCCGGTAGGAGGTGGGGGTGGACCGATTGGGGGTGGTGGCGCTTGAGGGATAGTTGGTTGGGGTCCATGTTGTAAAATGGGTTGTTTCCCCCATAGAGTGTATGGGTTTCCGGGATAAGATATCCCGTATGGCGCATTTCCGGGGTGAGTTTGACCCGACGCAGGGTTAACAGAACCTGGATACGCTTGACTCCATGAGGGTTGAGTTACATTGGATGGCCCCCCAACATGAGATAATCCCACGGTGGATGGTCTAGTGGGTTAAGAAGTTCCAACGGAAGGCCTGTTGGGGATTCCACCGCCTACGTTCTGGTTAGGAAACAGGGGTTTCCCCCCAACCACAACAGGCTTACCACTATTCAAAGTTTGAACCAACGTAGGTTGTTGATTAGCTACCGTATTAATAATGTTACCAATGAGATAATCCATGGGAATGGAATATCCTCCCCTTGAATTTTGAGGTGGGGGAGGAGCTGGTAAAGTAACTGTGGTAGTAACAGGTGTGTTGGATTGTTGTCCTTCCGCCGGTTGGTTCGCTTGAAGCGCAAGACTGGACTCTTGTGAGGGATGACCAGTCTCATTAATGGTCGCATTGTGGGAAGATGGTTCTGGTGAACCAAAAGATATCGGATTAATTGAGGTATCTCTATACCCAGGTCGTTGCTTGAGACTTTGTATTCGAAGTTCATTACCCTTAATATGTAACTAATCCAAGCGTTCGTGAATGGGCGCAAAGATTTCGGCGGGGTCGGGAATGTAGAAGGGTCTAGAGAGCTCTGGAGTAGTCTAGTTGGGTGGTGATGCGATGGCAAAATGAGCCACTGGTGACCAGTAGAAGATGTCCAGTAAGCTGCTAAAGGATCAACAGCTGATGTAGGGTCATCCTGGGGTCGGTTTATCCATTCCAATGATCCAAGTTCTCCCGGCATGATGGGAGAATGATCTTGCGAAGAGGGGATTTGTGCTTCTTCATCCTGTGGGGGATGAGAGGCAGGTTAATCCGGAGGATTTTGTGGAAACAAATGTCCTCCAATATTCAAAGTGGGATTTTCCACTTCAATAACTACAACCATGTTACGCTGATACATTCTTACCCTCGAAATAACCTCCGGATTAAGGGGATATTTGGGTGATAAGTTCAAGATCCTATGGGACCTTCTCTAGGGAAAATCCTCCAGAATGTCAGGAAAGTCAGCGATAGTGGCTGAAACAGCATTTCTCCTAAGGGTATCCTACAAAAGAAAAGCAGTCCAGAAAAATCTACTCAAACTAAGGCAACAAGCAGACTTATGTGACAGAGTGGATTCAAAAATCTGGAACCTCACGGGATTATCAAGGCATCGCAAACTGCGATATACTGCAGGGTCCAACAATATGACGCAACAAGGAGGATTGGGACCGTACCCTTGCCTACATACCCGATTACCTAGACAGTATGTGCGTGCTAATCTCCCCGAGTGTTGTTCTCGGTGTATTGCTTCACCAAGATGGCCAAATGGTTAATTCAGTTGGTTTTAGGAATCCTAGTGTTGTCTCCCAATATACGCAAGGTACGTGGGAGCTCAAATCTGTAGTGGTGCTATCTAATGCACAACCGTTCGACAAGAGACCTTCCAATATACTACCGAGTACGTGATACACCCTTCGATATATGCCAAGTACGGATTATGGTACTTGGTGGGTACGTGAAGGAGCTTGATATACCGATAAGTACGTGGAAGACTACAATACCCCTAAGATACAGTGTTGGCAAATAACGACAGCTGCCACGCTTAACGACGCCGGAACACGTCTCTAACTTACACACAAGTTGCTATAAAATATTACCTAGTTCTACCATTAATTTTATCTTGGACGGTTAGGTGAATGCATGAGGTGAGTACATAATCGGAAGCATAATGCAAGTCCTAGCTACATGCATGAAATATTCTTTTATTTCAATGAATTCTAGCTATGGGAAGGAGAAATATTTTTCTTTCCGACGAGATTGCCAAAACAACACAATGCAACAGTTCCCAATTCAAACAAGTTTGACTATGAAAGTATTCTTTTCATTTTTGCGAAACATAAAATCACAACATTACTGATCCAAACCACAACATTCTTTTTCCTTTTTCTTTTCAAAATGAAAATGATATTAGGTAATGAAAAGATAGAATTCTAAGATGGAATATGCAAGCTTTTCAATTTCACTTTCAATGGCCCAAAAGCAATGAAAAATAAAAAATGCACCTATCTTTCCCTAGCATGGAAATATTTTGCAAAATTGGAAGTGTATCTTGAGTCTTTCAAGAAGATGAGCGATTCATATCTCAAGAAAAACACAAGTGATCATACATTCATTCAATTTTCCAAAAGATTGATAAACGAAACATGCAAGAACGATTTTCTTCAAAAACACTCAAGAAATGATGGGAAAGAAGCACTTTTAACTTTTCAATGGATGCATCAAAGAATAAACTTGATAGCAATTGAGCTTTCAAATCTAAACGAACTAAAAGAAAACACTACTTGCAACACTGGTACACTCAGAATACTCAAGAAAATACAAGCACTCAATCAAGCTGAAAGACACACTTAACTCAAAATCAAACAGTAGCAAGCAAAGCTCAAAAAATAATGTAAATGAGGGTTGGAGGTTGATCCAATGCAATGATCAGATCAAGGATGGAAGGAAAGGAATACAAGGGTGAGCGGATGAAGGTGGAGGAGGCAAGAGCGTCCACCACTACCGATCCTCAAACTTGTCCAAAACAGAACCCAAAATCAATCCAAGCAAAACCAAACACCCAATACATGAATCAAGAAATGGGATCCCTGGCTGGACCTTGCAGCACATAGGGAGTTCATACAGCAAACCAAAGTTCAAATTGACAAATGGAGAGGGGATGCCTACATGCGAAATTTTGACAAATCGGTGCACTCTCTGCTTGTACACAGTGCGACGTCGCAGTTCACCAATGCGGGAAGTGCGATGACGTCGCATTATACCAATGAAAAGGATGCGATAAGTGACTAACAGGTAAAGAACAGAGGCCAGAAAAGACACAGTGTCGCTCTATTTCCACTAACTAGGTGCGACAAGCGAGATCTAAGTCCAAAAATGAATAAGATCTCCAAGAAATGAACTATAGAATGGTTTGGAAATGAGTAATATAAACTCAGAGGAAGCATATCAGAGTCTTCAAGATGAAGATCTGATAGTGAAATCAACTCACGAAGCAAATGACAAATGGAAGGCTCATGTCAAGCAATCAACTGAAAATGACTCTCAGGCAATTACAGAATCAGACACATTGGAATCCCCAGTATGGTCGCCAGATTTGTTTGTCGGACAATCCACTAGAGCGGACGCGACCCAGATCTCCCTAGCTCAATGTGAGGCTAGAACAAATAAGACAGGCTACGAATGCATTTCCTAGATCTACTTAAGGATCGAGTACTGGATGTCTTACCTTTTACTTCGCTATCCTTTCTCCTGTATGTTGCTCCACATCTCACGGTCGTCAGATCCAACCTGCAAGACCTGTTAAGACAAGAAACAAGAGAAACAAGTAAAGGGCATCTATACAATAAGAGATCTAAGTGAATAGTTAAGCAGGTAAACTACTCAATATCATTACACACATGAACAATATTGGTGGAAAGCATTTGTATTACTGTAAAAATATGGAAGTACATAGCAAAGATATAGAACTACAACCGAGGCTTAATGCTGCAACCCTTCTCCAACAAAGCCATTTTCCATTTCCTCCTAAGGAAGCTTGAGTCTCTCAAGGATGAGTAGAGATCTCTCAAGAGTGATTTCACCAGCATGTAGACACCATAGACTTCCTCCTTTTGGAGAGGGATAGAGATTCTCTTATATAGAACTAAGTGGATAGGGTATGGATAGGATAGGTTGAGATATGGTAGGAGAGAGATAGGGGATCTTCCCAAGGTGTTAGGAACCGAGTACCAACTCCCCTAGAGGTCAGGGATAGGACCCCAAGTTAGCAAGTTTCAAGAAGAACCTCAAAGAAGCTATTTTTGCCCATTAACTGACTTCGCCGCACCCTGTGATGAAGCAAGATGCGACGTCGCATGTTGCATGAGTGCAACCTGCAACGACCTCTCAAAACCTAGTACAACTGGGTACAAATCCTTCCAGGTCAATTACTTAGTCAAGATGTCTTCAGGGGTGTATACACTGAATCTCATGATGGGTAGATTTTAGGTGTAACAGCTGGCGCAGGCTGCAAGAGGGCTAAGTGACCCAGTGGCTCACCCTATCAAGGTTAGACCTGCGCCACTTAGGATCTCGCGCTCCCTTAATGAAGGTAAAGTGCACCAACCTACTTAAAGGAGGTAGAAAGGTAAGTACAACCTCATACTCTGTGTACTTTAGCTAAGGGAACTTTAGGGATTCAAGCATAGAGTTGACACATAGCTCATGATGACGAGATTTAGGTGTAACATAATGCCCCCCAAAGCATGAAGCTGGCAAAATAAGATAGGTGATATGCTTTGCAAGATAGATGGCAATGACTTGCTGGCTGGAAGGTGTCGTTGTAGTACAACTGACTTTGAGATACAAGTCTAACATGACTCACAACATGGCTACCAACCAATACATTGTAGATCCATGGTAGTAAAGACCGACTGAACACAATCATGGCTACTGGACACAATCGTAGATCCATGATGAGATGATAACACAGCCACGACTAATACAAAGTGGATCTGTGTGATATGACTCAAACAATCTCCATCGCAACCTGGGTGAAATATGAAACAACCCAGGGTCTTCAAGCCGAACCTACTATGATACGAATCTATCCATGTGATTACAATGTTTTGGAGTCGGACATGGTAGAACCACTTGATTACCGGTCATTAATGTATACCGTTAACAAGTGCGAGGGAAACCATCATTGATGTCAATGATTCTGAAGGTATCATAGTACATACCATCGAGCGTGAATTAATGACTTGAGGTCAAACACTCGACGAGATATTTCAATAAAGAGTCAATGATGTAAACTCATGTTGAAAGCAAGGTAACCTACCATTTAGGCATGCAGACCCAAGCTACTTGATTGGTTTCTAGATTCAATGCTCAGATTATGTGTTGAAGTCGATAAGGATGAATCCATCGAAAGAGGGCCATGATGAATACCCCATCAACGACACGAAATGCGATCACAGATGTTTGGAGTGAATCAGACATTAGAGTGATGTGTAAGACTAACTCAGGGAAAACCGACACAAAAGAAGGTACAGTGACTGTAGATGATGAATAACGAACGCCTCTTGAACATGGGCATGGCATGACTTGGCAATATTGAAACGACGAGAATGGTACCAACCCCTAATGCAACTGATGATGAAATCACTCTTCGGATAACCCAAAGGAGTGACAAGACTCATGGAATTAGCTGGACTCGAAGACAAACAGATTTCCCAAGTACGAAATGCATATGCAACCGAGTGTCATGTTCAAAAGTGACTATCTACTGCCATAACTACGAGGAACACAATCTCATCCATATTCCCCATCATGATTGATGAGTACCTCTTTTGTTTTTTAACGAGCTTGAGGAGGGTAACAGATGCTCGGTATAGCTCATCCCATGGATGAATCCAATCCCAAATATTTGACAAACCTAGGATAGGAGGGGTTCATCCCAAAACAAGCCCTTCTATGTTAGATTTTAACGAGTCCAAAGAAGGTAAACTTGGCGCCATTTCATGTTTAGAGAGTCTAAAAAGAACTAACGAAGACTCCAAAGTTCCTTTTTCGTAAAGTTAGTCTCTCCGTCCGGAAAAGGGTAAAACAATGCAATAGAGAACTCTTCCATCCGTGATTGGTTGGAGCGCTCCTTTTTCGTCAATAGTGCCTCCTGGTCCGAAAAAAGGGTAAACTATCACTAGAAGGACGATCATTCAAATACTTTTACAAGCGTGGACGCATCAAGTTCGCTTGGCAATCTTTTCGTATTTAGGGAGCCTGAAAAGAGCTTAAAGAAGGAATACGTGTACAACTTTGTCATGGTTGATAACCGAGTATGAAAAAGGAAAAAGTAAACTCGACACAGTTCCTTTTCTGTAAGTAGTCTGGCGAGGCCAGATAAAGTGATAAACCTACACTCGTTAGACAAACCGTTTTACTCCATTTTTAACGAGCACGACAATTGTATCAAAAGCACTCGGAATCTTTTTCATGTTTGAACCAGAGCAAGAAAAGGTAAAAAGTAAGCTCAAACCACTTTTCATGTTTCAACCAGAGCACGAAAAGTAAGCTCAATACAGACTTACTGTTTTTAACGAGCTCGAAGACAGGTGAAAAGAATTCTCATGATGTCTGCTTCATTTTTTAATGAGATTGTAATAGAAAATGAACTATGCTCGGGATTATTTTCATGGTTTAGCGAGCTCGAAACCCAAAAGAAATTATGCTCGAAAATATTCCCATTGGTGGATTTTTTCCCATCATGATATCCAAGGGTTGGTACATGCCCCCAACATGATTGCTAGAAGTAGGTGACTTAACTCCTTCATGGTGTGGAGAGGCGATCGAGTTTACTTCAACATAATGTCTAGAGGTTGAAGACATGCCCCCCAAGCTTCATTTCATTCTCCTAATCTACATATTCACTCGATTAAACTCCTGGTTACTAATATGAATATGTTCATTAGAGACGAAGGAAGATCAAATGGCATAGGACGATGAAAAGAAGGTTCAGGTACTAAGTCTATGGAAAGACTCGACTCAATGGAAAAGGATCTGTTTCATTTTTTAATGAGCTTGACACATGAATAGAATTCTGCTCATTTTCTTCCGTTTCATATTTTACCGAGCTTGACACAGGAAAAGAACCATGCTCGTATGACCTGTTTCATTTTTTAAAGAGCTTGACACAGAAAGGGAATTATGCTCATGGTTAAGGCCCATTGACGGGTTCCTTCCCAACATGATATCCAGAGGTTGGTAGATTCCCCCAGCATGATTGCTAGCGGCTTAACATGCCCTCCAAGCTTCGTTTCGTCTTACTACTCTTCGAAAATATTCCCATTGGTGGATTTTTTCCCATCATGATATCCAAGGGTTAGTACATGCCCCCAGCATGATTGCTAGAAGTAAGTGACTTAACTCCTTCATGGTGTGGAGAGGCGATCAAGTTGACTTCAACATAATGTCCAGAGGTTGAAGACATGCCCCCCAAGCTTCATTTCATTCTCCTAATCTACATATTCACTCGATTAACTCCTGGTTACTAATATGAATATGTTCACCAGAGACGAAGGAAGATCAAATGGCATAGGAGGATGAAAAGAAGTCTCAGGTACTAAGCCTATGGAAAGACTCGACTCAATGGAAAGGATCTATTTCATTTTTTAATGAGCTCAGACACAGGAATAGAATTCTGCTCATTTTCTTCTATTTCATTATTTACTGAGCTTGACACAGGAAAATAATCAAACTCGTATGACTTGTTTCATTTTTTAAAGAGCTTGACACAGAAAGGGAACTATGCTCATGGTTAAGGCCCATTGACGGTTTCCTTCCCAACATGATATCCATAAGTTGGTAGATGTCCCCAGTATGGTCGCCAGATTTGTTTTCGGACAATCTACCTAAGCGGACTTAAAGGCCAGATCTCCCTAGTCCAAGTGGATATAGAACAAATAAACACAGAATAGAATCGGCTTCCCTATATCAATAGCAATGCAAATAGATAAATGGGTCTCTTACCTGGGATTCACAAGTCCTCTTGCTCTTTGCTTGATCCAATGCTTCAGCACCTTCAAATCTGCAGCTGCAAAGTCCTGTTGAACAAGTGGAAACAATCAAACAGTAAAAGCATATATCACATATGATTGATCTAAGCTAATAGTTAAGGAAGTAAGCTCTGCACATCAACAACACGACAATGTATATGGGAAGAGATTGTATTAACTGTATAAAGGAGAGTACAAAAGAAGAGAACGTTACAACCTATTCCTTAACGTCGCAACCTTCTTTCCAACAAAGAAAAACCAAGCCAAGCCTCCAAAGCTGAAGTAAGCCTCTCAAGAGAGGAATAGGGATCACTTAGGGCAATTCCACCAGCATGTAAGTGCTATCGTCCTTCCTCCCTTTCCATGGAGAGAGGGGTTCCATTTATAGGGCTAAAGGGGTAAAGTAGGTTGAGTATTAAGGGGAGAGGGTTAAGGGATCCTCCCATTAGGTTAGGGAACCGAATGCCAGCTCACCTAGAAGTTAGGGATGGCCCTCCACCTCACCTAGCTTCAAGAAGGGCCTCAAAAATTTCTATTATCCATTCTAATCACCCCTGGCGCACCATGGATAATCGATGACGAGATTTAGGTGTAACAACTTGTGCATCCTCTATAGTTCTGCATTTCTATCTTCACGCATCTGTCACAGATAAACTACATCATCCTACGCACCATCAGTAATTTTGTTTCCTCTGTGCATGTGCACTCAGCTCTCTACTGGATCATATTATTTTGATTCCATGAGCCCTTGATGCCCCGAAATAAGAAGCTTGCTAAATATCTATCTTCCAATCTTGAGCTTACAAGCTTACTTCAATTCTCCAACTTGGCTTCTTATTTATACTTGTCCTGCGCGGATGGTATGTCCACAAGTTGGTTGTGGCTTACCTTCTACCTTGCTTCGTGATTCGTGCTTCTGCGACTTGTTATGTTCTGCACCGTTGAGGTGTCATCTCTTTGTGGATCTTGCATAGACTTGGTCCTTTACTTAGTGGGTCTTGCGCCCTTGTGGTGTGGTCTTATGCCCTTGATGTACCCTCACTTGTTGGACTTGCGCACTTGAATTCTCCAATTGCTACTTTCTTCTGGTATTATTGCATGCTTCAACAACTTGAATTCTTCTTCAAATTGGTGAGTCTCACACGCTTTCGAGACTTGCTTGCATGTTTAACCGTTTATTGTTCCAAGTCTCTTGCACACTCCCAAACCTTTTCCATCCATCTCTTTGGCTTGTACCTTTGAAGTAGTATGACTGGGTGGACTTGAGACCTACACCTGTACCATATGTACTATGTACTTCTACAAACTGGATTTCATATACTTCTTTAAACTAGCACAGTTGGATATACTTCTTCAAAGTGGATTTCATATATTTATTCAAACTGGCACGAGAATGTTGAATCCTCTTTGACATCAGTTGACATCAATGACAACCAAAGTTCAACAATATCCCCATTTGGAATTAATGTCAGCACCTCATGAAGTTATGTGCTTCATCTGTGTTGGTCGTAGTACTCCCCCTGTGTTCTTTCATGTTTGAGTCTTGGCTCATCTACGCATTCTACAGTCAATGCTCTTCCCTGTGATTTTTGCGCAGATCGCATGCTTCATAATATTTCTTAGCTACTTTTATCTCTACACTGACACATCTTTCTCCCCCTTTGACATCAATGGCAAAGAGGTGCCATTATTGCACAATTATAGGTTCTCCTTTAATCTGTTTTGTGCTAGCCTCATAAATCGGCTTCCTTTGAATTACTCCCCTTGTCTTCATGCTCCATTCTTTTGAGAAGTGACATTTTATGTTCACATTCTTGAATGAACTGTAGTGACAAACTTTTGCAGAGTTTCCTTTGCAACTGCAAATTTTCCTTTCAGTTCCTCTTCTTTGGCCACAATAGTTGCTTCCACTTTTTCATCAAAAACTGATTCTGGAGTCTCTAGGCAATCATCAATTGCTTACTTGATTTACCCTTGTAAATGTGGGAAATATTTTGTGATGCTGAAGGCTTCTTCCTGTAGGGTTCCAAGCCTGTTAATTAACTTCCGTTGTTCTTCCCCAAAAAAAATACTTCCAGATGCTACTTCTTGCACTCTCCCATTTTACTCATCTTCTCAATAATTAGTAGGCAGGCCAAATTGTCATAGATCCTTTGATCCAATTCTTGTACAACCTATGGCCTCTTTCCTACTTCCTTCAATTGCTCATCTTCAGCCAATTTTGTCCATAGTTGAAGACTTTCTTCATGCAGATCTGTACACTTCAACTCCAAGGTCTTGATGTTCTCGATTGCAGTGTTTATTCTTTCCAACCTGCTTTCACATTTTGCTCTAACCTCTGGAGGTGTTCCTAGTGGTTGTTTTGGTGATAGTTCTTCAACTCTAGCCTGTAGTCCTTGAATAGCCTCACTTATCTTTACCACTTTTATTTCTAGCGAATTTTCTTCATCATCTTGAACCTTTGGAAGTGCATTGTACACTTCTTCCATTTCCTTTTGCAGTTTTAAAGCATTATGTTGTACTTTCTCCACTTCCTTCTCCAAATGATTACCTCTTGTGACTGCTTCTTTTGCTTTCCTTTCCAACTCTGATGTCTTTTGTGTAGTCTTTTATTTTTCTATATTCAACCTAAAACATTCTTCTTATAGAGGTTCCCTCTCACTCTGTATTTTGTACCAATCAGTTGTAACAACCTCATGTCTCCATTTGATTTATTGTGCAATGGATGTATGTAGTGCATGCATCTTATTTAAAGGTAAGTGCGACAAAGTTATTTCTACATGACTTACCGCTATCTGCATCTCCACAGTGGGAAGCATCAAGGATGCAGATGAGATCTTCAGTTTTTGGTGCGCCTCTGTTTCCTTCATCTGTGCAATAGTGTGTCTGGGAACTACTCATATATGCCTTTGGGCGTGCTTCTTCAACATTTTTCCTTTCTCCCCTGGTAGTCTGTATCAACTGCTTCATTGTCACAAACTTCTCTTCTATCATCAACAAAATCTCCTCTTGTTGTGTCGCAAGGTATTTAATCTCACTCTTTGTAGCCATATTTTCAATGACTTCTTCGGTAGCATTCCTGACTTCTATGTCAATTTGTTCAACATCATCTGCAGACAGTGTTTGAACAGAACTAGGTTTGGACACTTTTATTTTCTTCTTTGAAGACCCGTCGGGATAAATCATCTATTTTCTCTTCTCAGATGGCGCAAACAGCTGGGTTGGATTAGGAGAAATCTCGATGTTGACAGTCTCCTCCTCTATGTGTGTTGGTTTATTTGGTTGTTCCTGCTGCGCAACCTCTTCTTCTTCTGTCAATGGAATCTTCCACTCTGCCTCCCATTCTTGGACGATTTTCGCAATATCATATTTGGAACATATAAACATGGTGGGAAACCATTATTTGTTAGGGTCCCTTTTGGCCTAAATGTAAGTATGATTCATTCCAATTTTTAAACGCACAATTTCCTTGTATGCTTCGACTATGTGAGGTTGTATGCATGGAGTTTCTCATAAAATGAATATGATCTCTTCACAGTACAGAAAAAATTTGAGATTGTTTTCTTCATGTCTATGCGCAATCTTAGAAAACCACGTGTTCATATATCTTGCAGCCAAGAAGTATCTCCTATTTATGTCAAAGAATCGACTTCCCTCGGGTTCCTTCGACCCTGTGAGAACATTGCATATCAATAACCAAGTGTAATGAAAGGGATTACCTTTTTCTTATGCTTCCAAGCAGTGTTCAAGAAACTCATTCAACAATAATGTTGACCAGTTCATTTTTACTCCCTCCACACACTTCTATGCGGCTGCAATGATTACTGTTGAGACCTGGTCTTGGCTACTCTTCCAGAATAGCTTGCATGCCAGTAACTAGACAATGAATCTCACATCATCTTCCTTTATTTGCATGACTGAGAATCCTATGTTATCCCATTGAGTTCCATATTTTCAGCCATCTTCTTTCCAAGGGATTTTTCTTTTCATCTCTCCATAAGAAGACTTACATCTTCTCCTACGGCGGGAAGCCCTGTGATTGTCTCTATCATTTCAGCATAAATGGAGATAGGTCTATTTAGCCACAGGTATCCACCATGCACTTGTGATAACAACAATTTTGTATACATTTTCACCTGTGGGGACCTTCCAAACTGAGGGATTTCCAACAGGTTCAATATTCATGATTTTGACATCCATTAGCCCATGTTTTGAGCTCCATTACACTTGGTATCTTAGGATCGCGGTTTGGATTCTTGTCCATGTAAGTGTTGTTAGGGAATTTTCCTATGGCTGGGGTGAGGCCACCAACATACTGGGGTTGGAAAGAAAAAATGTTTAGAGTTTTGCAATGATCAAAATAAACAAGAGTTTTTAGTTAAGAAGGCATGCACCTTACTACTGAAGGTTGATCCTAGCCTTCTCCTTGAGCTTTCCTCTTTCTCTTCAATCCAATAACCCGCAAAACCAAATCAAACACTCTTCTCAAACATATTTGGCTACAAACACATATTTATTGAAATTCAAATGAAGCATAAGAAGCTATTACAATGAACATCAAGATGCAACCAAATATGAGATAAACAAATACACAGTTATTTGGAAAGGGGAAAAACTATATTATTTCATTAATTAATGAAGCAAGTACATAATTTTACCTTCCTTCAATCAAGGCACCTCATGAAACCTTCAATTTTGGATCTCTTGCTTCTCTACTCCAAGGATCCCAACCTCTGATCAAATGTACAAGGGTTTAGGAGCAGCTAGGGCACAAGTGATGGGGATGGGAGTCAAAATTTCTCCAGCATAACACTACATGGGCTAAGTGTCCCATTCATGGCCCCTCTCCCTCTCTTTTATAGTGAAAGAAGAAGATAAGGTCGAGGAGGGAGCAGTTACAACCGAGGAGACAATTCCAAAACCACCCATTTTCAAGATTTTTTATATTGTTTGGGTTTTAACGAGGCACATGCTAGTGGGATATAGAGCAAGGTGCACACCACACGTTGGTGAGCCATGTGAAAACTGTGTGTGGGTGAAAAAATGGGGTAAAACAACAATTTTTAGGGTTTTTCAGGGGGTGTTTTGGTCTCCAAATGTGTTCATAAGCTCCCCAACTATTGAATGAAACATGAATGAGTTAATGCCATCCAATTGAGGTCCCAAATGTGGCTCTTCCATCCACATCGTCCTTTTGTGTGACCCATGGCAGCTTCATGACGTGTCGTTCCAGAAGTGTCGTCATGGAAGCACAACATGCAATTATCGTCACAGATGGAGAAGTGCTAAATTTGGTTATAATAGATGCCCCTTAATTATGCATGAGATCAAACGGGAACACAATGTCTGAAATACATTATAAACAATAAACGGTTAGGATATGGAGTCGAGGAAACCAAAGAAACCAAGAATCATAGGCTTAAATGAAGTACCTGAAACAGAGGAAAGTGTCAGACAATCTCATCCTTGGGATAAATTTCCATGTCCAAATGACAGAACATGACCTCCAAGAGGATACAATGATGATATAATACATATGTATAGTTGAAACATATATCGTAGCCACAAGAATACAAGCATGGATCCATGAGAATCATAAGTATGAAAATAGCCACAAAAATACAAAAGTTGGATCTATGCCAAAACTAGAGATCATAGCATAGTAAACAAACCGGATCTATGTTTCACCAAGAGCCAAAATGAATGTGTGTTAGTCTTGCGTAGCTTGGGCAATAACAAAATATGATGATTCTACTATAGGCCCAAGGTCTTCAATCCAAACCATCTCAAGGTACAAATCCTAACCATGCGAATAAATGAGCTGAAGTCAAACATGGAGGACACCGTTTGATTACTAGTCATTGATGTAAACCATTAACAAATGTGAGGGAACCCACCAATAATGAAAATGGGCCCCAATGTACCTAGTACATTCTAACAAGTGTGAATATATGTTCTTGAATTCAAACACCTGAAGAATCCATCGAGTAGGAGACATTGATGTATTCCCACTACCCAATAGTGAAGGAAATTGCCATTGATGATTGCATCCCCAAGGTACTATCGATACTCTAAAATTCATTGCCAGAGAAAAATGAGTTGAATTCAATGGGAAGAATTCCATTGGAAGGGGGCCTTAAGGCGTCCTCCATCATCCAACACGAGGAACAATCAAGGACTGATCCGATTTGGAGCAAGACTAAGTACATGATGAAACATACTAACACGACGGAATGGTCGACACATGAGGTCAAGGAAACTGCAGAATGGTTGACACAGGTTTTATCCTTGAACAGTGAGCACGATGCCATAGTGATTTAGGCAGCCTTGAACACAAAGGGACCATGATATAAATCTGCAACGTAGGAGACATTAACATATTCTCCATATTATTGGAAGAGTAACCAACCGAAGGAGTGACAACTCTGAGATCAGGTTTATCCTAAGGAAAAAACTAGAACCCAACTGTTTGATAGACTCAAAAATAGGTGCTTTGTTCAAGGGAATGTTTGGACTTGCTGCCATTATATTGAAAGTCAGTTTGAGATCCTTCCCTTCCCTTTTCTCTTTTTAGGTACCTTCTTCATTTTTTAATGAGCTTGAAAAAGAAATCAAGCATGCTCGATAAAGGTCCATCCATGTGTAATTTTATGAGTCCATGGAATGGAAACTCAACACTTTCTTCTTTGTTTTATGAGTTTGAAGACAAGATAGAAGATTACTTAATAAAATATTGATCCATGGATTTTAATATCGAGCCCAAATCTATTCGTGCTTGCCGGTGTTTTCAATTTTAAAGAGTCTAAAAAGCTTAATCAAGAACTATATATACCATCCCATGGATTTTATATCGAGCCCAAGTTGGTAGATGCTCGCAAGTATTTCCATGTTTAAAGAGTCTGAAAATCCTAAAGAAGACTCCAAGGTGTACTTTTTTGTAAAGTTAGTCTCCTCGCCGAAAAAAAAATAAAACAATGCGAGAGATAACTCTTCTAGCCACAAATGACTAGAGTATTCCTTTTTCGTACATAGTCTAAACGGTCGGGAAAAGGGTTGAACTTATACTGTATATATGACCTTTCAATTACTTTAACGAGTATGAAAGAGACAAGTTGGCTCCGTGATCTTTTCCTATTTAAGGAGTCTGAAAAGAGCTCAAATAGGACTCCATAAAAAATCTTTTCCGTGAAAGTTTAACGAGTCCGGAAAAGTAAACTCGTGGCCTCCTTATTGTTTTTAACGAGGTCGAAGGAAGGATGGAAGAATGCTTGTAACAGGAAGAAACGAGTGTCATAGGTATCCATAACTAGTTCCAAGTGCATGGAACAGACCTATTCATAATGTAAGGAACATAAGCAAGACAAGGACACTCGAGGTATGTCTCCTCCGGATAAGGGGTGTCAAGTTACAAAGGCCAATTATACATGGCTTAACGAAAAATGTGATACGAGATGGAGGCTTATATAACAAGTTGAAAGCGTGGAAGTCGGCATTAGGCTCATAAGCGCAAGCATGATCAAGGAAAATGCATATGCAACTTAAACACAAAAATGGGAGCCTTATAAGGAATGGCCATAAATATATGAGAAAGAAAGATATGAGGCTTCTTCTCAAAGTCATGGCGAAACTAGAAAGGATCCCGAGCCTATGTGAAAAACTCAACATGGGCACCAAAATGGAATAGGGGTGTTGAATAAGGTAACCCATGTTAGGTAGGCTCTGTTGTCGAACAGGTGCACAATGCATATAGAGATGGTTAACACACCAATATCCAACAAGCTTGACCTTATGGTTAATTCGGATGGAAAAAGGTTAAATGCATCGTTAAAGCAGGGAAGCCTAAACCTATATGCAAAGTTCCGAATATACCTGGCATGATCGAACAATATGCCGAAAAGGATCATTAAGAAACCATGAGTCCAACTAAGAATCTTGCCTCCAAGAAACAACAATACCAAGATCATATCCAAAAAATATGTAAGAAAATATCTGATACAGGTCACTTTGGTATAAATATGTTCAACTTCACCATCTTCAACAATAGGCATCATTAAGGTAGAGTTAACCAAAGGAGACTCTATAGTACCGAAGCCTGAAGACCTATAATCTACCACATCACACTTGATAGGAAGGTAAAGGTTGAAAGAAAAAGAAAAAGAAAAAAAAAATCATCATCAAAAATTCTAGAAGCAGAGTCAAACTCAGCATGAACATCGATTTGCATCTCTTTGGGGGATTCTATAGACTCAACAATAGTAGAGTTTGAGGAATGATCATTAAGATAAGACTCCAAAGGCAAACCAAAGCTGGACTGAAGTGCAACTGGATCATCTTCCAAATGAATGGTAGACTATATTATAGATTCTTGGAAAACTTCATCAGAGGGAAGTATATGATCCCACATGTCCAAACATTCAGTTGGATCAACAAAGTGGAGAGCAATCTCCAATGACCCTATTGGATGGATCACTTGGTCAACTGTCGGGACCGAGTCCCAACAAGGTAAACATGAACTCAAATGTTTCTTCTCAGTAGCAATTGTTCCCAAGGGATATAATTATTGGTTGATATAACTACACTCGACTTTAGAGGTTGAACACTTCCAAGGGTTGTTAAAGTATGAAGACTTAAATTGAGACATCTTGTCTGTGGAAGGTGTGGCAACTGTTGAAATTGCGTGTACCGCTGACGCATCAATATGCATATCAGGTTTCCATTAATGAAGGCTACATCCCCACACCAATATTAATGATGGCGGAATATTAAAGGTTCCAATTAATGAAGGATACATCCCCACACCAATATTTTCACAACTCGTCGTGGAATGGGAAACTAAAGGAATATTGGATCCATGATATTGGTTCAACTCATTACCTGTTTAAGGCTAGTTGGTCTATTGTTACAATCTTTCCTTCATGTGGAAACTTGATGACACGAAAGATCGAAGAGACCACTGCCATCATAACCTTAGTCCAATTTCTCCCTAGTAATAAATTATAAACAAGTGGGGAATCAACCACTTGCACATCCACTTTGACTACTTTTCCCCCTAACTCTATAGGAAAAGCCAAGATAATTCCATGAGGTTGGAAAATATGTCCGTCGAAAGATTTTAACATGGTGACAAGAGCAATCACGTCAAGTGATCCTAAAGCCTTCCAACATGATAAAGACATGATGCATGTGGAGGCACCCCCATATACAACTGTCTAATGGATCTTAGTGTTTCCAGATACAACATGGATCTGAAAAGCAGCATGGTGTGGTAGACGAGGCTTCCAATTCTCAAAATCAAAAGCAATCACTTGACTGTACGTAGGATCTAAAGATCCTAAAGCTGAAAGTAAGGTCTTTCTTTGAGTTGGACAAGTTTGGAGGACCTCAAGCATAGACATTGCACATGGAGCCTGAGCCAAATATTCAACTATGCTATAATTTTGAGCAACGCGTGCATTAGGATTGAACGTTGCTTTCTTGAGAACACCCTTTGGTATTCTAAGCAGAGTATCATTGGCAGGCTTCTCTATGTGTACATAATTGCCATTATCAGCATTAAGGGGTTCCTTACCTTTAGATCCATACGAATTAGTTTCATAATTCTTGTTCCTAGCCTGGAGATATAAATCACGTTCACACATGAAAACTTCACCTGGGCCTAAACTACCCCCTTGAGAGGGGGTCCTCAGATTGCCCCTTGAGAGGCTACAGGGTTTGGGTAAGCACCAGCAATCATCTATTGCTGATGTTGAGGAAATGGGTTAGTTAAAACAACAGTTTGGGAGGACCCTTCTTGCTGAGCCAACAACTTTTGTGCCATTTCCATCTTAGGACATTTATAATTTAGATGATCTTCCTTGCATAACAAGCAAGGGAACTTCGTCTTATCTTTTTCATTGTTTTCCCCACTAGCATTAGTGTTATTGTTTGCATTGTTGTTCACCTTATTCTTATTTTTCTTCCCTCCAGGCTGTTGGTTTCCCTGAGAATTTTGTACTGATAAAACATCTGAAGGAGGTTTGGATTTAAGGTTCTATGTGTTAATCTCACCAGTTCCCGGTGAATTTTGCTTGGAAATTTGTCACCCAAGCTAACTGGATTGTTCTCAACTGCACCGATCACACCATCGGCATGAGGTGTAGGGATGGGTTTCGTTGGGTCATCTTCTGCTCTAGGAAAAATGGGCAGAATGTCATAGAGCATCGTGGATTGGGAATAAAACCAAATCCAATTGCTAGGATTTAATAATGTCCTACTCTTTGGTCTGAACCCCATAAAGAGACACATCTTTTGCAATAACAGGTTGCAATGACTTGATGACCCAAGTAGTAAGGAATTCATCAAGGATTTGAGCCTTGATCAAACTACATATCCTCCACCACTCATGGATGTGGTCAGAGATTTGAGTCGATTTATCCTCACGAAAAGATGTTAAAAGCTCATTTCTAGTTTCATAATGGACCGGAAGTTGAAAGTGGTTCAAAAATACCATGACAACTGCATTAAAAGTTTGAAAAGATGCTCGTGGTAACTCAATGTACAACTTCATCGCTACACCAGTTAAAGTCCTTCGGAAAATACACAATCAAATAGAATCATCCATAAAAGAATTGGATGAACACCATAGATGAAAAGTCATCAAATGGTTAGTTGGGTCTTCCTTGGATTTACCTTCAAACTTTGGGATCTATGAAGGAATTTTTTTGGGTAGGGGTGGCCATATCAGGTCATGTAACACTGGATAATTAGTCAACTTCGAGAGATCGGGCAAATTCAAAATATCCAGAAATGGAAACTTCGTCTAAGCCATGGTATTCCAGGTTTCGGGAGCATTAGTTTCCCATTGGTTGGTGTTGGCATATGGTTGACCCGGAATATATGGATTTCCAGGATTGGTGAAAAGTGGATTGGGTTGTCTAAATTTCTGACCATAGTAGTGTTTCAAAAGTGGATAAGTTTTTCCAACAATCCCTCCCATCCCTCCTAAAGGTTGGCTACCTCGTAAGACAATCGTCATAACAGGGTTAGCCAGATTGAAACCTCCCACCCAAGTAAAAGGGACATTTCCTTGAGTGGCATTTTTCCCCCATGGAATTCCATTGATGGTGCCCCCTTGTATAAATGGGATACCTTGCGATATATTTGGACCAAAAGGGTTACCTCAACTCATACCTCCAACAAATTGGAAAGGTAAGCTTAAATGGGGTAGGGTGGAATTAGAAATAACTCTAGTGAAGGATGGGTTAGACATAAACATTTGTCCACTGAAGTGTGGGATATTATGGAAAGGAAAATATGGGCCACTACCTGAAGCAATGGTCATGGTTGAACTAGGAGGAATGGAAGCAGTCATAGATTGACAGCTTGAAAAAGAGAATCCAAAGGAGAAAGGGTTCGAACTCAGTTGAGTTGACGAACTATTACTAGTAAGTACCATTGAGGATGGTAGAAACCATCTTGATCCTATTATGGATGCCGTATTAAAAGTAACTCCTCCTACATGGAAAGTAGTAACTATAGTAGATATGTCCCATAAAGTAAAGACGTGTTCTTTGTTTTCCATGTTAAATTGCCTAGCCAATGGATTAGGAACATTGATACCAGCTAACTGGGAAAAACTAGATCTTTGTGGCGGTTTCAAAAGTCCAAATGGATCTGAGAGGTCCTCAATTTCAACGGGACATGAGTTCTCTTCACTTTGAGGAGAATGAACTCTAGGATATTTATGTAACTGATCCTCAGTATCTCTAAAGTGTCCTTCGTCAGAATAACTCTCAGACTCACCTAACTTATAACTGTTTTATTCTACTAGTTGTTATGTTTGATGTTCCTGGTTTTCCTCTTCTGCCCCTTGAGGGGGTGGATCAGAATAATCCAGTATTCGCCTAGGTGCAAGGACTTCTCTCTATTCAACATATTTTCCTTGAATCCTTTTGGATCTACGCAAAGGTTGATCATCCACAGTGGCTCGCAAAAGACACTAAGAATAAAGTCTACAAACAAATAAAAATAAAATAACACACACTAAAAAGTTCCTAAAAGATGTCAAACAAGCAAACAACTCTCACACTAAAAGAGTATTTGGTTGCAAGCACAATCCAATGAAGAGCGAGGTATGAACTCCCAAAAATCAGCTTGGGATGATGAGGGCCCAAGTCTAATCAGTGAATATTTGAGAGCACTTACCAAGGTTGGGCGTGTTTCCCTTCTTTGTGCAAGTGTTTTGCCAGATAAATCTGTAAAACACCCTCCAAGGGTACTAATTCTCCAATCACAAGGTACACTCAAGGTGGTTGTAGAAAATCCTTTGCTAAAACCTGTGTATCGCCCTAAAGACATGATACTATGGCTACCAAACAGGCAACGTCTGGGGAAACAATTGCAAGTCGGGGTCGAGGAGGGAGTAATTAAAACTGAGGAGACAGTTCCCAAACCACCCATTTTTCGAGATATTTTATATTTTTTGGGTTTTACTGAGGCACGCGTTGGTCGGATATGGAGCAAGGTGCACACCACACGCTGGTGTGCCATGTGCAACCTACGCGTGGGTGAGAAAATGGGGTAAAACTGTCATTTTTAGGGTTTTCCAAGAGGTGTTTTGGTCTCCAAATGTGTTCATAAGCTCCACAACTATTGAATGAAACATGAATGAGTTAAGGCCATCTAATTGAGGTCCCAAATATGGCTCTTCTATCCACAATGTCCTTTTGTGTGACCCACAACAACTTCATGAAGTGTTGTTCCAGAAGTGTCGTCATGGAAGCACAACATGCAAGTGTTGTTACAGACGGAGAAGTGTCAAATTTGGTTATAACAAATTTTCCATGACAAGTTCAAGAAATTTCTCAGGGTCAGTGACATCATAATCTGCAAACGCGAACTTGTGAAGTTGTCCGTGCATATTTTCTTCAACAATTACACCTTCATAGTCATTTTGTGCTTGTATGTATGTGTCTTCTACATTGGGCAAGTTAAGAAATTGAGCATTAGGTTTTTCGATATGGAATATAGTCGTGATAAAACCTTGTAGGATTTCACAAGGACGTGCCTGGGGTTTTTGCAAAGTCTCCATACACATTTTCTGATGAGTTCTTTGATCTGCACTGTCTCTTGGGTGCCATAGCTTCCAAGCTTCAATCTTTCACACACATTGTTCACTCTGTAACTGTTGTTCTTAATAGACGCATAAGTTCATACTAGATATACTCGTGGTTTATAAATATTTGTCATCCATCCTCTGTCATTAATTATTTCTATATTTTTTGCATATTTCCCTAGATTAGGTACGTTTTCGAGAACTAAAAAGTTTTGATTTTCTCGAGATTTTTATTGATCTTGTCCAAATTCAATTGATCGCTTTCTATTATTAAATGATGATGCCACCCAAGAATTAATTACCACTCCGGTCACTACTCCACTAGTCATTAATTCTTACCTTTTGTCGCAGTCTACTTTGGCGCACAGATATTTTACTGCGACAAGTATGACTGTTTGTGAGTTAACCTTGTGTTGGAGTGGAGATAGATTGGTTTCCCAAGCTCTCCACTTTTTCATTTAGTACTAGAGACTTGACAATGTCTAAGTTGTTATCCGCAGTCTTCATTTTCCAAACCATCTAACACTATTCTTTTCCTTTATTTGCAGGAGTACTGCATCTTTTATAAAGAATAGGTTGGGATTCCTCACCTGTTTTCTTCTTCTAGTATTTGATAGATTTTCTTGACTCTCCACTATTATGAGCTTTCTATCCAATTTTATTACACTTGTAATAGACTAAATTGTTACAGTATTTTCTGACATGTCTAGTCATTGTGCATTTCCAACATTGAACAGTTTTTTGCAAAGACACCTCCTTTAATTGTGCAGTATTTATTTTCTCTTGATTAATTTCCATGCTTTCTTTATTCTTGATACCACCTTCGTAACCTATACCAGATTTGTTAAATGGTGATCTCTGCTTGCTTAGAATATCATTCAATACTTATGTACTTTTAACAAACTTCTCATTTGTCTTATGTTGATTTTGTAGCATTTCAACTTCTTGTTTTTTTCCCGTAATTGAGTCATTTGTTCATCAAGCATTTTTTCATACTCGAATTATTCTTTTGTAGAGAGATGGTCTTAAGCTGTCTTACTTGAAGTTGAATTTGATGATCATCACATTGCTTTTGGAGCCGATCTTTTAGCGACTAAACTTCTTTAACTGTTCCAACAACTTTTTCTTCCTTTTCTTCTTTAGTATCTTTCAATTCTTTCCGTAGGACCAAGATTTCATTTGATAGCTTTTGATTCTCTGTGGCTGATTTCTTAAGTTTTCTTTCAAGAGTGTCGTTCTTCAGCTTCTCATTTTGACAAATTTTATCCATTTTTTGTAATTGACTAGTAAAGTATGTTTCCAATCCTTTTTATTCTTCTTCTTTCCTTTTTAGAGTTTGCATAATGTTGGTTGCAACCCTTTTTACCTCTTCTACAGTTTTCCTTTGTGTGCGAATGATATTTCTTGCTTCTGCAACAGAGAGATTTTCTAGGATGCCATTTTCTTGTAACCATGGTGCTTCGCTTTGAGAGGACTTTTTCTTTTCTCCCATAAATACGCAAGGATCTATCTTCCAGATGCTAAGCTATTACTTAAGACACCTGCTTTGATACCAATTGTTGGAATCTTATTAATACTGAGAGGGGGGTGAATCAGTATTAGCGCAAGTATGAAAAAAATTTACTTCATATCAAATTTAACTTGATCTTAAATTATGCATTCACATAAACAAAAGCATTCATCCACATATGCGCAAAACACAGAACACACATATTTTTATGTGGAAACTCAAATGGGAGAAAACCACATAATGATCTCTTATAATATGAAGATTACATTCAAGGAATCACCCACTTCCGAAGTTCTCTAGCACCAACTGGAAGGAGGCACAGACCCCCTGGTTTTACAGGCACTGACGTGAAGGAAGCATGGACTTCCTGATTTACCAGTTTCAATTGGAAGGAGGCACCGACCCCCTGCTCCTTGCCCCATCATGCAGCCCTAGTATGAAAGTAAAAGATATTGCTTTGTTGTTCTACTATTCCGCACACTCTTCTGATAATATGTTGTGCGCAACTTCTGTATCCTTGATATCTTGGAATCATTGCTCTGTATCATGAACTTTACTTTACTATATCAACATTACCCAACTGACTTCATACTTCATTACATTCTGCAGTCTGCGCTCTGGTTTAGTATGTCGTTATGTTTCTGCGCATCTGCAACTTCAACTGATACTGCACATCTTCTAACAAGTTGTTGTTCTAACTTCGTGCATCAGTATCAGATTAGGCTGCGCACCTTCTGTGATTTTTCCATTCTGTCTTGGTGCAACAATATTTAGATAATTTGTAACCTTCTATGCATCATCCGCGGTTCGACCTTTCTGTTCTTTGCACTTGTCTCAGATCATCCTCATCATAATCTGCATCCTTTATTGTGCAACAACTCTGTCTTAGTTCATCAGATAAGCTACTTCACTTCGTGAATCACTAATTATACTTCAAATATGTCTTTGCACATCTGTCTTAGATCATTTGTGACTTTCTACATATTGTCTACGATACTGTCATTCTGGTCTCACGCACTTGCGCATCCTTTGTAGTTTCTCATTTCTATCTTCACGCATCTGTCACAGATAAACTACATCATCCTGTGCACCATCAATAATTATGTTTCTTCTGTGCGTGCGCACTCGGCTCTCTGCTAGATCATGTTGTTCTTGTTCCACGATCCCTTTATGCCCCGAAATAAGAAGCTTGCTAAATCTATATCTTCCAGTCTTGAGGTTAGAAGCTCACTTCAACTTGACTTCTTATTTATACTTGGTATGTCCACAAGTTGGTTGTGGATTACCTTCTACCCTGCTTCACGATTCATGCTTCTGCTACTTGCCATGTTCTGCACTGTTGAGGTGTCATCTCTTTGTGGGTCTTGCGCATACTTGGTCCTTTACTTAGTGGGTCTTGCCCCCTTGCAATGTAGTCTTAAGCCCTTGATGTGCCCTCGCTTGTGGTACTCGTGCACTTTACTTCTCCAATTGCTACTCTCTTACGGTATTCTTGCGCGCTTCAACAACTTGAATGCTTCTTCCATTTGGTGAGTCTTGCGTGCTTTCGAGACTTTCTTACATGTTTAACCATTTCTTGTTCCAAGTATCTTGCATACTCCCGAACCTTGTCCATCCATCTCTTTGGATTGTACCTTAGAATTAGTATGGTTGGGTACACTTGAGACCTACACCTGTACCATATGTACTGAAAGTATTCCTTATATACTTCTGCAAACTGGATTTCATATACTTCTTTAAACTAACACAAATGGATATACTTCTTCAAATTGGCTTTCATATATTTCTTCAAACTTGCAATGGAATGTTGAATCCTCTTTGACATCACTTGACATCAATGACAACCAAAGTGCAACACCGTCCTCATTTGCCGACTTTAATCGACCTATATCCCTATGCAATGCATCATACAAGATATTATTGAAAATCATAGCAAACGGGATCTAAATTCTGCTTCCAAGGATCATATCAGAGAACCAAGGCGACTTCATTCAAAATTGTCAAATTTTGGAGAATATAATATTAGCCTAGGAATCCATACATTCCAACAAAGGGAGAGGAGATCAAGGAATGACGACCAAAATGGACATGGAAAATGCATTCGATAAGGTAATACACTCGTTTCTATTATTTGTAATTTTATAATTTGAATTTTTTGTTGAGTTCATTACATGGATCAAAGCATGAATTCAATATCCCTAGATTTCCCCTCTAGTCAATGGATGCATTTCCAAGTTCTTTCAATGTGGTAAAGACCTAAGACATGTTTTCCCCCTGTCTTGATTCTTATACATCATCCTGGTCAACTTCCTTAGTAGAAACATGGAAAATGAAAGAATGGAGGAAACCCTCTAAGGAATATCCGTGGTTTGAGATACAAAGGAAATAAACCACATCCAATTTCCTAACAATGTTGTGCTAATTGGGGGAGTGTCCACAATGATTGTAGAGAGATTCAAGGGATCACTTTAAACACCTATGTAGAAAATTTCGAGGGAAAGATCAATAAATTGAAGAGAAACATCTATGAATGGATTATCTCTAATCTCTTAGAGACCAACATAGCTTGAATCCTTGAGTTCACTCCTATATTGTAGTGGTCTTCATTTTTGTATCCAAGAGTACCTATTTAACTTGGACACACCAAATCCTCAAATTGGGACAACATCCTCCCGATAAATTTAAAAGAAATGTTCCAGAGGGGATCACAGTGGCTAAACCCATCCAACCATTACGTTCTTTTAATGTTTGTATTGTTATCTCTCCCCTTTGTATCAGTGCTCATCAATCCTACCTCGAGCTAGAATCTCAACCCAAATGATTGTGTCACTCAATAAATTTATACGGCAAGGGCGGTGCATCAAGTGCAAGTGTTTTCATCTATTCAATTGGGAAATTTTCACGACCACTAGAGGACTATTAGTAAAATATCTTAGAATTATGAGACACACCTTGGGAACCTGGTGTGTGGCATTTAATATTAGTGGAAGGAGCCTGGTGGAAAATGGTTCTATCCAACAAATATCTAAATGGGTTGTCCTATACCAAGTGGAAGAGTGCACTTGTGTAATTTTTTCCACAACAGTTCTAATGGAGACCATACTTATTTTTGTTCAATTCTCATTAAAATAGGTTGTTTTATGATAAGTATCTAATTCTGGGTGTTGTTCACTTGGAGCTATTCCACCTGTTGCTTCCAGAATTTGGCCCCATCACGACCACAGGACAATTTTTCCCGCATTCATGTGGTTCTCGACGTCTCTGTCGTGTTGATAGCGCGGACTCAACTCTGATAGACGCACGTACACGCAGGTTACCGGTTCACAACCCGCGCTACACCGTTCTTTGCGACCGCGCGGAAGGTTAATGCATTACCAATGCTACCCATGCATATGTTTTGTATGTACCCGCGTTGTACACGCGGCAGAGTGTGATTCAACTGCGCTACTGTTAATTATTTGTTTTTTACCTACATAGTTTAGTTTGGCATCCCAATTGTTGCTTACTAGTGAACTTAAATTAAGGCTAATGCCCCCAATTACTTAATTTTTTAGTAATTAGTGCACCTAGACCGATATTAGGAAGTAAAGAGTACATCTCTCTCAAAACTTAACTAGGTAACCAACTTTGAGGCTTTCAACGGGCCTCATTGTTGTCATTAGTATTCAATACCATTTCTTATTCATGCATCAATCGACATGTTGTTTTTAGTAATATTGCTAGTGTAGAAACCACTTTTTGCACACAAGTAAGGACCTAAAGACACTTGTCACCCAAATTATGCTCTTCACCTCGCACTTCATGTGAGCTTGGTGAATTAGAAAAAGGGTGAGAAGTGTGAAATACCTCCATTGCACACTTGTCTATTTTAGTTAGAATAATTTGATTTTGCAAAGCGCCATGAGCATCTCTTAGAGTTAAAAGTACATATTGCTTAGTACACTCTTTTAGTTAATTTGCCAACGAAATCATTTGTTTTTTTTGCTTTGATCACATGTGTTTGCTACACTAGCACACAATAAGAGCCCTAAAGACTTTTCCAATCCAAATTATGCTCTTCACCTCGCACTTCATGTGAGCTTGGTGAATTAGAAAGGTAGGAATTGTGAAATAGCCCTCTTACACTCCATAAGTGAAACATACAAACCCCTTAAAATCAACATTATAAGTGTCTTAACCAACTAAAATCCTCCACAGGAGGTCACAAAAAAATATTTTAGTTAGGTAGGATTGATTGGGCTAGACATCCATTAATGCCCACCAATCTAGTTTCATTAGGAGTATTTTGAAATATAGCATTTTTGTCCTTTAGGGTACTTACAAAATCCTGCTATAAGCAAGTGTTAAAAGAGAACCCAGATCAAAAGTGCAGCATGACCAAGGAGGTGAACACCGAGGTATAACTGCCTTGCTCTCCCCTACAAGCCACTCATCTTGTTGTAGGGAGACGACACTATACCATGCAGGTCGAACCACTGATCCACACTTGACGCAATGTATCTTAGTGGCCCAACTTAAGATATCACAAAGGAGCAATTGTGAGTGCAATTGAATCCTAAAGTTAGCTATTGTCGTTGGGAGGTGTTTCCAAGTCTTCTTGATTGTATCATTGTGTCGGTAGAACTAAATCTTTGTTACCTCCACTAGTCAATTGGTGAGTGGATACCATTGTCACCACCAATTGTGCTTTTGGGAGGCCCAATTACATGTGAGAGAAAGGATGTTAGGTCTTCTAGGGAATTTACGTTTATTTTCTTTTTAACTACAAGTTCACTAACTCATAATAAAAAGAACCTACATATGTGAACTCATGCACTAAAATAGACATTGCACATATCACTCACTTATTGCAACATTTTCCATATGTTGTGGTTGGCATATTTTTTCATTTGTTCAATTGTGTTTAAATTCCATTAGCACTCTCATTTTACATAAAGCCTTTACCATTGAGGAACAAAACAACATCCTAAGACAGTCCCGAATACTGCAGCCTATCCCCTCTCTCGAGGGGTGTTTTTACATCTTCTTCCTGTGGCTCACACGGAAGACACCCTAGCCGAGGCCGTTCCCAGGCTACATTGGTAGGATCATCTGGTCGAGGCCAAGCCTTGCTAGGTACATTTTCTCCCATCGAAGAGTCCATTAATTACACGACTTCTTCCCTCATCGGAAATAGTACCCCACTGGATTCTCCCCAAGGATATCCCTTTGACCCATCCTCTCTCATAGGAGGTCAACCGTTGTTTAGGACACCACCTGGGTCCCCCCCCCCTCATGGAAACCATACCTCACACACAATGGTAGGACCAACTCTACCATTCATGGCTATTTTAAATCTACCTGATTTGGCCAAACTGACTAATGATCCCATTGATCACGATGCAACATGGTCGGCCATTCCATATAAGCTTCCTTTCGATATCCCCAAATTCCAAGAAAAATAGGGAGATGATCCCGCTAATCATATCATTTCTTTCCACTTATGGTGTTCATACAACAACATAGTGGAGGACCCGGTAAGGCTTCGCCTCTTTCAACGTACCCTCACCGGAACAACAACAAAATGGTACGTAAACCTAGAAAGTGGAGCCCATTCCACATTCGCAACATTGGCCACTGCATTTCTTACATACTTCTAATTGTCAATATGACATGACCTACTCCTCGAAATTCTCACAGAGTTTCAAAAAAATTCATCCACCCACATCATGGACCACATCCATGAGTGGCGTAGGTGCCACACATTATGCAAGATCGAAATACAACCTCCCTTTTTGTTGGATTGGTTTATCAAATCTCTCAAACTCGCCATAGGTAAAGATGTCGCTACCTCCATGTAGTAGAGTGAGGAGGAAGCTATTATGAAAGCCCAACATTTCAATCTCATATATGCACAATATGACTACCTTTACACAATCCTCCCTGATGCCCTGCGACATCGATCGTTGGATCCTACACCTTTCGGCTCATCACATTCGACAGATGGGCTTATTGGGTCCATTTCCAATTTAGGAAAGGTTCCTCCCACTACATCGGTACCATTCAACATGGTTCTGTATTACCCATCCATGCCACCTACGTCGGTACCCCCTACACCAGTACCAACACCATTAGCTGGTCAATTACAATATGGACCATATAGTCCTACATACCCAAACAATAGCCAAACAATGACGGTTCGTACATCGCCATTGGCGCCAATTGCTCCTACATCCACCTCTTACGGAGCGCAAATGGCATTTATCCCATCGTCGGGATATAATCCATATTACCCTTTCCCATGCCCAAATGGTTAGCCACCTTTCCCCCACATGGGGGTTAACCTAGTTCAACCTACTTATGTTCAGCAAGCCCAACAATTCAAGCAATTGAACACCGTAAACCCAAGAATCCACAGACTCGGGGAAAAAATAAAGGTAAGAACATGCATAACCAATAGCCGAGGCAAGGGGGAAATCATCCTCCCTAGCAAAACTAGAATACATGTGATCCAAATACAGGGACTAACAATCCCCCCAAACAAGGGAAGAATCCTCCACTGAGAACCAACTATTTTTGCTCCATTTTCAGCGATTATGGTGACTACACACATCATTGTCCTCTTCGCCCCGACTGACAACAGTTGGTTGAAGATAAAAAGAAGATGGTGATGAACCCTCCTCGGGCAACGAATCCTCCCCAACCAAAAACAACAGTGTTACAACAACCCTTCGCCAATCAAGGGGAAATTACACAAGAACAAGACCCTCTCCCACCCAACGATGGCTCTTACCAAAATATCTATACTTTGGATGTAAACCTCCAGATGCATGCTAAGGGTTATGATGGGCCTTCCAACCCCCAAGGGGAAGACATTTATATCCACTCAGGGGGGCCTCTGCAAATACCATGCCCGAATACCAAACAAATCCCACATATTCTGAAAGTTCCACTTCGGTGTACCCCTAATAACCCCCACATGAAAGCTGCCCACAATTACAATATTGTGGATTACTTGGTTCAATCCCCCGCGGCTATGTCCACATTAGAAGTGCTACAGTCCTGCCCAACACAAAGGAAGGCATTAATCAACGCACTCGGTGCGGTCGATCCATCCGACTCACACCTTATGACCTTTGATTTTGACAAAGGTGATCCATGAATACCATCATCAGTCGCATTTCAAGTTCCATTCACGGTTAAAAATGTCATGATCCATCGTTGTATCATCGACGAGGGCGCATCCACTTGCGTTATGTTCGTAAAAGTCTGAAAACAATTAGGATCCCCCGAGCTGGTCCCCTCATCTATCGCTCTTTGCGCGTATGATGGGAGACCATCCCAACCAAGAGGATTGTACCAAAATGTCCCCATAGAGCTGGGGGGCAAGATGGTTATGATCGATATCGAAGTAATCGATGCTAAGCTCGACTACAACATCCTCTTGGTGCATAGTTACATGTACGACATGAAGGCGGTAGCCTCCTCGATATTCTGTATCATGATGTTTCCCTTAAATGGGAATATAGTTACCCTCGACCAGCTTAACTATCATGACCCTAATACCACCAGCAATCCCAACAACGTCCTACCAACTATACTGGGTGTTGACATTGCCCCCGATATGTACAAGGACTCCAATTTGTTAAGATCATATTCGGGATCACCACCAAAGATCCCTACATCTACTGATGGCCCAATGTGCACAATTTTCACCATTGAAAATGGAGCCACCTCCACCTCAACACCATCATCAACAATACCGCTGAGTCATGGAATTGAACAAACATTGAGTCCATCAATTCCACCAATATTCCAAATCCCTTTCTTATACCCTCCAACATGTGTACAAGGCACACCAGTTATGGCTTAGTTAACTCTATTTGGGCTCACCTTGGGCATCCCAGTATGGTACCTTACACCACCTTACTTAGAGATGGCCTCCAAACCAGTCGCTCACTATGATTTTGTACCTGTTTCGGTTGCTACCCCTTTAAGGCCCGTAACACATTCGGTTAGCAGACCAAACTACGACATCCATAACTAAACCACAACCGGTCGTCATTAAGACCACCAATGGGGTCACCAAAAAACCAAAATTGAAAGGACCCCTATTACCAAACCCTACATCCAATTTAGTAGAAACAACTAAGCCTGGAGCACAGGGCATCAACCATCAGGCGTTAAAAGCCCCAGTGATTTTTAACACTCCCAATCGAAGGGTCACACTGCCATGTTCTCTTTGTCGGCAACAAGGCCATGCAACCAATCTATGTCTTACTCTACCGAAGCTAAGGAATCTGCTTAACACTCCCATTAGCATCACCCATGCTCCACCAACGGTGAAAGGGTGCACCCCTCCCTCACCCACATCTAAGTCCAAAACATTGCGTACAACTCATGCACGTTCTATTTGCGCTAAGCAAGGGCACTATACGCACCAATGCCCCAAACTCCCTCAATATCGAGAGGTGTTGGCAACAGTTCGTTTCACTCAAGTAACCATTGAGGAACCCCCTTTCTTCCACTAAGAAGTAACATCCATTAATGTGATCACCACAACGGTGGAACCACTAGCCACCCCTCCCACAGAAGTTGCGCCAACTACAGAAAATGTGGTAGATCCCATAATATCGCATGAACCATCTAATCTTACGACGCCACCATCAAATAATGAATCCTCGTCATGTGGGCACTCTAACCATATGCTCCCTCCTAGCGCTATCGCATGCATAATGGAACAAATCAACACCCTAGAAGACCAATAATGCTTATGTCCTCGAGTACCAAGACCTTGCCGATCTTGTGGAGAAACCACCCATTATTCCTTTCAGTGCCCCATTTTGCGCATCGAACCACAAACTCTTCTTGAATTGATGAGAATGCAAGATCAATTACAAACACCTTATGTAACCATGCAAACATCACCAACCGAGGAAGTAATTCCGACCTTCCCAGACACCATCGATGTTGAATATCCTTTAGCTGGTGTCCTGACTTGTAGTGATGCCTCGTCTTCCGACGAAGACACAAACCACCTGCAAGCATTCCCAAAATATTAACAACCAACACAGGGGGTTCGTACCCCCCCAGGCACAAACAAGACACCCAACACCAACCGTTGATATTCTTATTTTGTGCCCAAAAAAATTACTTTCGTTTCACACTATCTCGAATTAAGAAAGTAAAACACCTCTCTTATTCAAATCCAGATGGCCTCACCAACGGACATCTACATCAGTTATGCAGACGGTGCCAGTCGATGGTCCAAACCCCTTGTGTCTGCTGCGTGGGGTATATATTCCCCCCCCCCATACACCTCACCACACTGGCGGAGTATGCTTGGGGGAACTAACAAACAACCAGGAAGAGTACGAGGCCGTAATAGGTTTATTAAGCGATGCCCTTCACCTAGGCATCCACCATTTACAAGTGCACCTCGATTCCCAACTAGTCATCTCATAGTTGAATAATGTATTTTGTGTCCTCAATCCTCTATTATTTTGAAAGTTCACTTTCACACATATACCGAGAAACGCCAATGCATTCGCTGATTCCATTGCCAATGAGGTTCTCAACTGACACCTGCTACGTAAATCACCTGCAAACTCTGCATAAACCAAAACATATATATGTGTGTTTATGTGTCACATATACAACTATGCATACATGTATATCATCGTCACAAGTCCTAAAAGGTTGATAAAACACACCCAAAACAAAATATGCTAGTACCAACTACTACATATGCATCACATCAACATATAGACAACATAAACAAAATACATATACATCACATACATATAGAGACGCATACATCATGTGCCTCAAAAAAAGGTATATATATATATATATATATATATATCATCGAAAATGTCTATCATGTACAAAAAATGGCCCTCGTAGGGCATATACATAGGTAGCCTTATGGGAGGTACATCAAAAAACCGCCTCGCATAGGCCCATAAAAAATGTATACATGCAAAAATAGGGCTCATCGGTCCTATACATAAGAGAATCAAGCCACCCCACCGACTGGTGGATCTTGAGGTCCCAAAATGTCCAACGGCCGCGCATCCTCCCCTCGCGCCTGTTCTCGCCCCCGTCGTGGTCGTTATCATGGAGGAGGGGCCTCTCCCCCCTACACCTTTTGTGCCACATGGCAAGCAACTGTTACCCATCACATGATATGTCGCCGGGCTGGCCCACACTTCGCTGGCATATGAAGTGTCAAAGCCACCTCATCATCATCAAGGTCGACCCAGTCTCGCTCATCAACCCCAACTGTCAGCCCACCAAACCTCCTCTCCAAGTCGGCTACCAAAATCGCCATTTGGTCCCCAACAGTTGCCCCACCTGTCGCAGCTTTGCTAGCTCTGACTCCTCCCACTATGGTAGGACCACCCTCAACAACACCTACTCCTATAGTAGGCCCAACCTCGTCGACAGGTTGATCTCTCCCCTGTCTCGGCCTCCGAGGTGGTCTCACAGGACCGACATCTGTATCACAGAGGAGAAAATCATCATAAGTATCTGATAAAACATATATATCATAAATGTGTAGAAATAAACAGTATGTACAAATATATATGCAAAAAATACAAAACCATAAAGCACGTACTAGTAGCGCCAAAACCACTAGCAGGAACCGACATATCCAGATCTCCTCGGAAGTCCATCCCACTCCAAGGATACCTCTATGCTTGGCCTATACATCCCTCCGATACGTCTATCACCTGTGGTGTAAAATAGGCCCCCACGGGCCCACCACTAGCTCAGGATATAATATGCCCCCAGAACACCATCCGCGGCTCCTATGGTCCCCTCTGGGGCACCACGACCTGGGGTCTCAAAGACAGATAACGCTCGAAGAAGTATGAGCGCAAAACGCTGCCATAGAAGAAGATGCGCCACCCCACACCCTGTTGCAAATCCGACATATGTTGCATCATGGACTGCAATATCACCGAACCCCACGCCACAGGTTTCCTAGCCATCACCCTCTCCACCAACTGGAGCTAGACTCCTATAATCAGGTTGGGGGACGCAGCCCCCAACACACACATAATGGTTTTTTCCATAGCCTCCACTGGTAGATCCCTCAGATGGCTCACCAACACACCACCCGAGTTAATAGAACTCGGGTCACCACCACAGTAATGATCCACTAAGGTATGGATCATCTCCCCCACCAATTATGGAGGGAGAGGCTCCGTCAACCCCTGAGGAGTCAACACCGTCAAAAAATAGATATCCTGAGTAGTGATACTCAGGTCCTCACCATCCACATGGAACACTCCATAGTAAGGATCCCACATGTCCAGTAGTCGCCATAGGAGGTAGTCGGAGAACCACATTAGAGGGCTCTTGAAGAACTTCAAGAGCCTAGTATCTCGTAGAGCATCGGTCGCCCCTGGTTGACCAACACAATAGCTCGGAGGTCATCAATCTCCCTCCCTCCACTCGACATCTCGAATGCGTGCCATCACTGATCAACAACCACATGCACAGGAAAATGGTCACCCATTAGGCATATACAAATCATTAGCGCAACCTTTCCTAAAAAGGTCTGCGTGTAGCGCAACTATTTACCACTTATCCGCGCATAGCGCAACTGAAACTCTATTCGGCCACACGGAACCAAAACATGGGAGATATACAATTTGGCCGTGCATGTAGCGTGACTGTTCCAGGAACAATCATGCTACAACCAGCTTGTGACCGAAGTATTACACCCCTAACTACGCGCGGTACAGTACATTTGTTTCGCGCTAGTGAGAGCGGTACAAAGCACACAATTTTGAGAAAATCCTGAGTTATGTCAGCGTGATATGATCCCAAAATCTCACACTACCGCATGGGATTTTCTCAAAATATCGCGTGGTAACCCTTAAAACACAAAAAGGACCCCTGGCCACCGAGGGGACCCCTCACCCTAAATCTACTCGGATAAAATTAACAAGGACTAAGTTTAGGCTTACCTAGAACTCACAACTCGATGAACGGTGCACTAGACCTCCTAGAATCACACAAAAAGCACTCTCAGAGGTTGGTGGCACAAAGTACAAATGATTTTGAAAAGCGGGCCCCACCCCTCTTTTATACTCATTTGACCCAAACTTCCAACTGATGCCACGGACCAAATGTAACTCCATTTCCAAAATCGTTCACACCACGACAACCAGCGCTTAGAGCTCTACGCCATGGAACCAACCAACTAAATTTCCACCAATGTCACCGGGCCACTATTTTTCTACCCAAGTACCCCACAGGTACGCACTGTCTTGGTTATTTTATTTTTGCATTGTCAATACCTCGATCATGTCCTTTACGACACTTGGGTATGTGCTCCATATGTGCAGGATCTCAATCATGACAAAGTGGAGCCTCTTGTTTTTCCATTATAAGAATAAGAACAAGACTCCATTTCTGAGTAACGATGATGGGCTCCTTGTACATGTATTAGTCTTAAACTAGCATATAGACATCGTTTTCCCTCCATTTATAATGCATCTACAGTATCCCCACCGATAACCATAGGGACCTCATTCATGGCCTTGATATTCCATCAACATCATTACCAGGAAAAGCATGTTCCCCCATGGGTGTGTGCACCATTTCCATCCCAGTTATCAATTGACACCCATGATGTCGATCGCCCACAAGTTCGAAGAATCTGACCCAACCTGAAAAAAACCCTCCCTCGGAGTATCATTTCATAATGGCACATTTACTCCACCAAGTAGACACTCGTCAGATCCTTCAGCACAGGTTATGAGAAAGATTCACAAAGCCCACTCACACCCCCATGAGCACTTTAATCTCAACAATCTTTTATGTATCACCCCCTTGAAAAGACACTTATGGGGCCCCCACCCTTAGAAGTAACCAATTATATTCAAGTTATCCCATAGGTACACACTGCATAACATTTATTCATGGGGCACCTGTATTTTCATTTGCAAGTCAACCCTCACTTCACAATTGGAAAGTGTCCCCTGATCCACTTAAAATTGCAGGGACTCCGTCCATCATCAAATTGGTCCCTCGAAACACCCAAAACTGTGGAGACACCACCAATATTCTTTTTGTACAAACAGTTCCCCCATTTCCTCACATTGCAGGAACACCATATTATTTTGGCAGTAACCCATGGTCAGCTTTGATCGATGTATTTGAGTCTCTATATGTTCAACATTATTTGTTTTGAGCGGTTACCATCACCCGTTGTTTTGTGTCTCCATCAAATGCCTTTCATTTGTATTTTGTCTCAGTATGTTTCAATCTGTACCATTTCAAAAGAAACTCTGTCATCCCCACTCCACATGACTACATCGATCAAAGGAAGTTATGAGCCCCATGCTTATCATCCAGTCTTGTGTCAGGTTTTTCCGTCCACCAGTTAGTTACATATGATCTCATTTCTCAAGATAAGACTCTCGTCTTATCATGTACTTTAGCTCTTGTCGACGTCAAAACATTATATTATGAGAGTTGAAGTAGTTGCAGTTGTACCGTGGGATCCCTTTCAATCAATATAAGGGATCACCTCGAACTTAGTAGGGAGAGTCATTAGTGCTCCCTAACTAAGTGGTTTCCCCTATGCTCGACTTCAACACGTCATCGCATCGAGGGGGAACGCACTTTTGAAGGTAGCAACGTTCACATTTGGACATCATGGTAGCAGTCTCTTTGGTATAATGAATCTCAGACAGATTTACATACTGATTTGGTCCCCCACCCCAATGGGATTATCATGGTCACCAGCAGTTCCACTTCTTCAAACAATCCGCAGCAGTTCCTGGGTCATTTACTCGAACACAGATTGAAGCCACCTTCATCCATATCCCAATAGTATAGTCGAGTGACACCATCGTTGTCCTCTATTATTGTAATCATATCGACAACATTTCACGAGCATGGGTATGCCCACCTCATTTGTATAAAACTATTCTTTATTACAACTTCAACAGTTGTCACCAACAATCCTCCCCCATGGGAGGGCCCTATTTGTCCACATATGCTTTTCCCTATAGAACATGAGAGAAACAACATAAAACATGATGCATTATCGGCTCTACAGTACCCTCCGAACCTCATACATCAAGGGGCATCTGTTAACGCCTAAAAATCACTCACATGTGACATTTCGATGATTCATCCAGTAAAGTGTCACCAACATAAAGAATGCATCTCACCACAGTCATCCTCAACAAATCCAAAACACAGCAAGAGTCCATAAGTGCCAAGAAATAGTCAAAACAAGGGGTAGCGCGGGTATTACATAGTTGACCCGCGCTATAGCACAGTTTACTTGAACAATGCCCACGCTACACCCGTGCGGCCTTTCCTTCGATAGCCACGCTACTGTCAAAACATCAGGACCACTTACTCCTAGTAGCGCATTGAAGACTCAATCCTCCCCAAGGATCCCAATTTGGCTCCTCACGCTCTTGGAAGCATTGATCATCCCCCCTTGTGTACCTTGGAACCGGTTCATGAAGGAAGAGAGTTCACATTTGGATCTAGTTGTTTGTTGGCCACCTCTTGGCCTATAAAAGAAAGCCATTGGCATGCATTTTGTAGAGAGAAATTAGAGCATGGTTATGCTGCTAGATTTGAGTTGGAGCTTCCTCATAACCCACCATTTCCTACCATTGTGAGCATTCCCAAGCTCCCTTGCCACCTTCCATCAAGGGGCAAGTGTTTCTCTCCATTGTTCTACAATCTGCTTAGCATTTAGTTTGGACAATAAAGACCTCCCTAAGGGAGATTGTTGTCTTCCCTTGAAGCCTTCACCTCCTAGGTGTTGTATACATATTCCATTGGGCAATACAAGAGTGGTTTAGCACTTCCTTGGTTGTTGTTGAAGTTTGTATTCTTCCCCATCTCTTTCATTTTGTTTTTATCAATATTTTTATGTTTGAATGTGAGCTACATTAGCAATCTCTTGCAGAATCACTTGGAGGAATACCAACCACACTACCATAGGGGCTCCAAGGACTGAGGCCTTGCTGCAACCTACAAGGCTTGGCCCCTTACCAAGTGGAAGAGTGCACTTGTGCAATTTTTTTCACAACAAAGACCATAGTACTTGGGTGCTAATTTATTGTCCTTGTTTAATTGTTTGAGGGACATATGTTTGTAAGGTTGTAGCCTAAAAAATACCCAATCCCCTTATTCAAAACTCCTTTCACTATGATGTCGATATGCTTGTTGTTTCATCCTATTTTTTGATATAACCATGTTGTCCTTCAATATATAGGGAACTTCTTGTTGGTGCTTGAGGTGATCTTTCACAACTTTATATTTAGATTTTCCTTTCGAGGGAGATGTGATAGATGGAGTTTGGTAGCCATAAAGTGCCATAAATGGGGCCATTTTTATGACACATGGAAGGAAGTATTGTACCACCATTCTAACAAAGATAACCATTTCACCTGCTATGTTTGTTTATCATATGAAAAGCAACGAAGATAGCCTTCCAAACATTTGTTCACTATCTCAGTTTTCCCATCTGATTGAGGATGATAAGATGAACTGTGAGCCAAATGGGTAGCCAAACAAGAAAATAATCCACTCCAAAAATTTTATAGTGAAAATTGGATCTCTATCACTTACAATAATCTTCAGGTTTCCATGTATCTTTTGAATTGTTTCCGTGAATGTTGTAGCTACTGTACTTGCATTAAAAGAGTGAGAGAGTCCACAAAAGTGTTCATACTTGGTGAGTCTATCAAAAACCACCATAATAGCATTCTTCCCTTCTGGCTTGGGTAGACCTGTGATAAAATCCATTGATACTTCCTCCCAACGCTGACAAGGTATGTCTAATGGTTGTAAAATACTTGGGGTCTTAACTATTTCAACCTTATTTTGTTGGAAAACAAAATATTCTACCACTAACCTTTGAACATGATATTTAAGACCTTCCTAAAAAAAATCCTTCTTGACCCCATGGTAGGTTTTTAGGAATCTCGAGTGCCCTCCTATGGGAGAGGTGTGTAATTCCAAAAGGACCTTTTTTTGAGTTGGGAATTCTTGCATATATATAAACGATCCTTATACCATAGTGAATCATTTATCCACACAAAAGTATTTGATACACTAGGATCCTTTTGTATATTTTGAATGAGCGTCGACACCGATAAGTCATTCTTCCATTCTTCCCTTGATTCTACTATCCAATCGGGTTGTATATTAGAAATAGCACAAAGTAATGCCTCAACATCTTCATCTTTTCTTGAACGTGCATGTGCCACCATATTATGCTTTTCCCCTTTTGTATAGATGATTTCAAAGTCATATCCCAACATCTTAGATACCCATTTTTGTTGCTCTTATGAAGATAGTCTATGTTCCAAGAAGTAGTTAAGACTATCATGATCTATTTTGACCTTGAAGTGCCTACCTAGTAGGTAAGGATGCTAGTGCATGTAGCATTGCCATCATTTCTTTCTCATAAATGAGTTTGTGTAAGTTCTTTCCCTTGATTGGCCTACTTTCAAAATCCAGGGGCCTTCCTTCTTGCATTAGAACGACAACAATGCCATTTCCTGAGACATCACGTTCCACAATAAAGGATTTTGTGCTATTTGGTGTGGTCAATACTAGGGCTTTGCACATTGCCTCTTTAAGTTGTTCCAAAGCTTGAGTTGCCTCTAGAGTCGAAGAGAATGAATCCTTCCTTCTTCAATAATGTTGTCAAAGGTGTTGATATTCTTCCATAGTTCCGAACAAACTTGCAGTAGTACCCTGTTAGTCCTCTAAGATTCTTCAAGGTTTTGGGAATCGGCCAATCCATCATGGATTTAATTTTGTTAAGGTCTACCTTGACACCTTCACGAGATACAATACGACCCAAATACTCTACCTCCTTTACCCCAAAGAAACATTTGGAAGGTTTTGCATGTAGGCGTTGCTCCTTCAATAGCTGTAGCACCTTGTCAACATGTTCTTCCCAAGACTCGCTCTAGATTAGTATATCATAAAAAAAATACTAACACAAATTTTCTAATTAAGGGCTTGAAAATGGAATTCACAAAACCTTGAAATGTGGAAGGTGCATTTGTAAGAACAAAAGGCATGACTAGAAATTCATAATTACCTTCATGAGTTATGAACACTATTTTTGGGATGTCTTCTTCCTTCATTCTAATATGATGATACCTTGAATGAAGATCCAAATTTGTGAAGTAAACTACTCCATTTAGTTCATTTGACAATTCATCAATGACATGAATGGGAAACTTATCTTTAATGGTGAGCTTGTTGAGCTCTTTATAATCTGGAAACATATGCCATGAGCCCTCCTTCTTGTGTACCATTACAATTGGTGCGAGTAAGAACTTTGGCTAGGCCTAATTATGCCAACCTCTAACATTTCTTCAGCCATATGCTCAATTTAACTCTCTTGGCCATAGGGGTATCTTTAAGGTCTGATGTTAGGAGGGACACTTATTGGAATTAAGTGAATAGCATGATCATGATCTCGAGTAGGTGGAAGACCTTTTGGAATATCTTCAAATACCTTGGAATGCTTATCAATGACCCTTTGGAGATCCAGGGGAATAGGAGGCTTAGATGTTTGAACCTCTAGTGAGCATACTTGTGCAATTACACCCTGATGTCCCTTTTTCAACAATTTTGTCATTCCATTAGAGCTTATCACCTTGCTTGGTTTCCCTATGATGCCCCTTAATTCAAATTATTTTTCTTCTCGAGAAAAATTCACAAAAAGTTATTGAAAATTAAAAGCCATTGTTCCCAATGATTGTAACCATTGGACCCCTAAGAGAACATCAACACCACCCATTGGAATATCAATCATTGGACTATTCAATATATATTCCCCCATAATAAGAGTGATCTTATGGAATTTTCCCGAGCAATTGATAGTTCCTCCATCTGCAATCATTACTTGAAATTCATGTGTTGGATATATAAAGCAATTGATAGCTTTGGTTAATTTACAATGAATGAAATTATGAGTGCTACCATAATAAAACAACATTGTTACCTTTTTCTTTTTGATATATTCTTCAATCTTGAGATTTTGAGGAGTGCTAATTCCAGCCAATGCATGACAAGATATGGTGGGAGTGATCTCGTCGGGAATACTCTCTTCTATTTCTTAAGCTTGAGATGGTTCATGTTCTTTTGCTTCTTCTTCTTCACAATCTATGTAGAATAATTTCTTCTCACCACACTTGTGTCCCTTTCTATACTTGTTGTCACAATTAAAGCATAGATCTTTTGCTCTTCTTTCATCCATTTGTTGAGGTGTCGACCTTGTAGGTTGAGGTGGGTTAGAAAAATGAACATTAATCTTTCTATAGGTGTTAGAGGTGGTCCTTTTAGTAGTCATTGCCATATTTTTACTTTCAAACTTCCTTGCCAACATGGAAGCCTTCTCTAAGGATGTTGGTTTGAATAGACGCACCTCATGTTGAATGTTATCCTTCAAGGGTCCAATAAAGAGGTACAACAATTTATCATCTAGTATGTCATTCACTACGAGACTCAACTTTTGAAATTGTTGGATGTGCTCGATTACTGAACCCTTTTGCCTTATATTTATCAATTGGGTAAATAAGGAATTTCTCTTAACATCATCATGATATGATATCAATTCTCCTGCAAAAATGGACCAAGATCCAATGGAATTCTTTTTGCATTCACAAAGCCATTGGTACCACACAAACTGTTGCGGTTCTAAATATACATATGCAATAGTTACCTTTTGTAGATTTGGCACCTGATGTATTTCAAATAATTGCTTCATCTGGAATATCCATGTTATGGGGTATTTGCCATTAATATTCCTCATATCTATCTTGGGGATTTGGATACCCTTTGGGGACCATCCTTGATTACTTCCATTATTAGAATCAAATCCTCTTGGAGTATGCTTATTAATGGAAGGTTTATCAACATGGACACTATCTTTATCTTCCTTAATTTCTTGGGACACATCATCACCTTTAGGGAGATTTTCCTTTGGATTTTGTATGAGCTTAGCAATCCTTTGCATATTTTCCTCCATATTATTACCCATATGTCCCATAATCTTATTCTCTAGATTAACTAAATCAACCATTCTCACAATCCCTTCAATTAAATCTTCCAACTTGGACAACCGAAAAGACAGGTCTTCACTTTCATTGAAGGTCATGGATGAATACTCTATTGGTTTGAGTGGAGTGGTGTGGCCTCTTAAGCCACCTTTTGGTGCCATGTGAAACAATAAAAATAGATATCTACGATCTTTATCACACCTTTGAGATCAATCCAAATAGATCCTTATGCTATAACTTTTTCAAATTTGAAATGGCGTACCTTTTTAAAACCCTGATTTGGGGACTATTTTGTTGGTTGACCTTCCACCTGATGGAACTCTAAAATTTGGCCCCTCTGGGTCTAAATTTTCAGCCTGTGGTATCTTGATATGTCCTTTTTGCAATGCCGCAGGTTTCATTGAATTTTGATGTACCAAGAGGAAATGGATGCAACTTTCTTGCAATGTGCTAATTTTGAACTTTTCTAGAGAGTGAACTTGTACGGCCTGCCACATGTCCATTTTTTCAGATTTGAATATGAAGTTGCTACCACAGAAACTAAAGTCTATCTTCGGTGGTATGAAATAGGTCTCATTCAATTTGGAGCTTGCATGCTCCATATATAACATTTTTCCAAGTACACCTTTTTGAGACTAGTTTTTGGGTTAGTCAGAAACCCTCACTTCCATAGAGTACACATTAAAAAGTATAGCGAACCAAGATCTGAAATTTTTACCACATGTACTTCGGCATGTCCTCTATATCACCTCCAATTTTCACAGTTTGAGACTTTGTATAAAAAAATATAGCAAAAATTCCAAGATGACTAGTTTTGGAAGCGCCCGAGCTCTGATACCAAATGTTATGCAACAAATTCCACAAAAGAACATAAATATACAAGAAAGGGTATCCACGACTTAATAATGAAGACATGAGATGAATATAAAGCCTCTTCAAAGGGGAAACCTCATTATACAATGTACTGAATATACAAGACATGACAAGATGCTTCAAATGAAAAGGTTTCCTTCATATATATATGAGACAAAGAAGTACAATTACAACTAATGGACCCAAGCCAACATCAATAATATAATAATACTAATGAAGATTACCACTAATGGACCCAAGTTGACATCAATAATATGACAATACTAATGTAATGTGCGACAATATAGGGGTAATGTGCCACCATTTAGGGCTTAACAATTTCACTTCCAATTGCTTTTTAAAATACATCACTTTTACTTCACCATTTTTTAACGACCTTTTTGTTAAATAATAATTGTCTCCACTATCCCATATTTCCACTTGAGATAGCATTTGATCGACCTATGATTCCTTTATGGGTTTCCTTCGCATCATTGCATGTAGACCACCATTCCTCCATCATATGATCTATTTGCGATCCTGAAGCACTTACCATTTTTCTAGTGCACGGAGGAAGGGATATGGTGGAAGACAAAGAGCACTAACTTCTCAAGCCCCAACATGCCTTTGTAGTGGGATTTGTCCAATTTCCTCAATACTCTTCCCCCTCTAAATGGATGTTCCCGAGCAATGGACATTTATGGACATCTAAATTTTTTTGTCCAATTTCTCGAGCGCTCTTCCCCCTCTAAATGGATGTTCAGGTGCAATTGACATTTCTTGACATCTAAAATTTTAAAATTGTTCATCTTAAGAAGATATTGTGGCAAGTACTCTATTCCGCAATGTCGTAACTGAGTCAATATTCCAAATGAATCAGGCAAGCAGTTCAATATGGGCGAATCCAAGAGTGATAAATACTTTAAGACCTGTAAACGAATCTCGATGGTTGAATGCCTTTAGATGACCATCTAGAGTATTTCAGTCGTCGATATGTCTCCTCTCCTTCAATGCATCTTCATGTGAGAAGACCATTATCCTCAACTCCACCGTTGATGGGAATGGTAGGTGAGCACGCGAGGTTACAAAGGTTGCAGTATCGTATTTGTTGTAGTAGGTAATCCTGGACTTGTTCATGTAGAAACTTCTCCCTAATAACACAACAATCCATTTCAAATATAATATACAATACTTGAGATTAACCAACACAGAGAATTGGTTTTCTTGTGCCATCATTGACAAGGTGCCCTCCTTCAATGTATCCCAACAACCCTTATTTGCAGCATTGAATTATACTTGACATGCCAACTCGCCTCATATTCCCTACCAGTCACCTGCTCCTCATTCACCTGCACACTATGCACCAACACTACACAACGATATTAGCATTCAGTTCACTTGCACAATCTACATCCACATATCAAATAGGCTATTCAAGGTCAATGTTTATAGTATTTTGGTATTAGGGCAGGGGCATAAGATGAGATCGAAATTTCTCTTCTTTACATAGAGAATCAAGCCTTCTAAATTCCATCTTTAACGTGGTGCAAATTGTGCATAACTGCTTTTTACAACAATGCTTAAAAATGGTGAAGGAATATACTCGTGTTCTGGTCACTGGAGATGTTGGTACATTTCCCCCTCTTCACTCCATTATGTTCGTTGTAGAGTGTTATTTGAGTTTGCTTCAATAATGTTCCTCTTTTCAGTTTTATTTGAGGTGATTTGTATACAATTTTAGATCTTCACTAGTGTACGTAGGGATCTCTGATATTTTCTATAACTTTCACTTAGAATTTCTATGGTTCATGCCATTTTTATAGTCTATTTGGTTCAAAATGGATATTTATCGATCTAGGTGTTTGGATTATTTGATATGTTATCTTATCTAGAGTATGGTGACCAAATCTAAGAAACTTCCACCAACATACACACTGGTCTAAACTTCCACCCACATGAGTAGAAACCCCATTCTATTATTATTGCCAAAGCATCTACTTACAATATCTGTCCCAATTAGTCTCCTTATATATGCTTCAATCAGTAGGCAGAAAGAGAAGATATATCTTGTCCTTTGGGGGGTATAGTCTCGATTGGGGTACTCCGCTCACTCAAGCAATGGGATCGAGGTGCTGGTGTAGCATGACATAGTTTGGTATAGGCTCAGTAAAGGAGGGCGCCAATAATCAATAAATATCAATGGTTTAACACTTGCCTAGTTAAAAAGTGACTATGCATGGCTTGGTCTGTCTTGTATCGTAGTGCGAGCGTTGCCATTTCTCCATTTCCATTTGGTCATGAAATAGCTAATTCGACCAGGAGTTTTTTCACTCATTGCAAATTGGAGCTATTTTTGTGGGGATAAATTGCTTCTTTAATGGGCACGATCCATGTTTACTTAAGTCGAATTTGCAACTTTAGAATTTGCTTGCTTAATAATTGGGTTGGAAAAGGGGGACAAATGATCGAATTTTTTTAGGGGTTTGAATATTTAATTATTGAGGTGGGTGGAACAATGAAGATGTTCGACCCTTGGTTCACATGGTGCACATCCATTGGTTACTCTTATCAATCAGGAAACCCTACTATTATCTACTAAAATCGAGGGTGGTACAACATATAAAGAAAGTGTTATTGGGTATGAGTAAGACCGCTTATAACCATTTGTTGATTTGGGTATTTGAGTTGTTCGATCTATTAGCTTATCTAGAGTATGGTTGCCAAATCTGAAAAAGTTTCACCCACATACACATAGATCTAAACATATGTCGTTTTATCCAGGCTACGTGGGTCTATTTGGTGATGGTATTTTCCTACAACTTAATATTACAAAGAAGAATGAGCATATACCTGTTCGTATGGAACTATCTCTTTCTTAGTCACGTTTTTCCATTCCCGCCTCAATATTTTTACAATTCATGTCATATCTTATCCATGAATACTAGATAGTTTGAAAAAACAAAGAAAAAAAATGAAGTATGTTATTAAGGGATTTAAAATAGCATACACCTACAAAACATTGTGATTCTCTTACACTAGGGATGCATAACATACAAGACACAATATAACTACAAACTTTTGAGAATGTTATAAGCCTATTAATAAACCCACCTCTTACTATTATCCTTTCCTCTCCCTCTCACAACATAATTAGCAAATTTTTGATTAGCATATTACACAATAGTTCATAGGTGTATTAGAGTTTCTTTTTTTAAATTTGTAAGCCAATACCCAAATCAACTAATGGGCATTTTTCCCGGTTCATCTTCTTGCAACGGGTCACTGGAATCGTTGTTTGTTACACACACAACCATGGCTACATCCCAAGCCATAAAGAGATCATGGTTACCTACCAAGTGTAGATTTAAATTTGAGCCCTTAGCCTCATTTGTTTGGATGTTTAGATTGACCTAAGCATCAAAGTGGAAGATTGATCATTGTGCTCGCCTCTACTCTTGCTTGCCCATGGAAAGGTAAAAAATAGAGGGCACTGCAAAACGAAGGCTATTTAAATACTGGCGTGGTCTTACTCCAACGCAAAAACATAAACACACAATTTTTTGGTTGACAACTTTAACAGAAAGTAATCATTTTTCATGTCATTACTATGCATACCTTCCCTCTTTTGCAATGGATTAAAACATGTTGATTCATTTGGTCTCTCACATGACACATTGTAAACAAGCCAACTTATGAAATAATAAATGAGCAATGCCAATAGTTGAGATTAACAAACTTAAAATATGATAATAATATTATTAGTGTCCTAAATAACTCTTTATTGAGTAAAACCTTTAATATTTGTGTTTGGCTTTCGATGGGGGCTCTGTACATAGCATCATTAAGTGGAGCGTTCTTTGTCTATGCTTTTAAGAGGCCAAACGGTTTCCTTTGCTTGAGTGAAGCAAGGGACGTGTTGAGAGTGTGGAAATTTTACAATACGTGACAAGATAGATATCATGTTAGAATATTGATACACTAGGGGTTTTGAAATTAATAACAATAAAAGTAAGGAGAGAAACATATGTTTTTCCAGTAATGGTTTAAGATTTCATTAAGCTTAACATATGAAAAGAGAAAAATATTGTCTGACCTAATCTATAATGTATCACCTATTGCTATTTATGTTAAACTTTTATTCATTTACAACTTCATGTACACTATTTTCCCTCTTATTACGATGTATCACGACAACGATTTGATGCTAATTAGGTAGTCTCATTCACCGTCGGCTTGATTTAATTTATGAACTTTACGAGCTGCCCACCTTGAAGATTCGCTCCCTGCACAGTGGGGTTTATCCAGGGTTTTAGCTCTGTAATATTTCAACCATGGCTACAGAAGACGAGGATTTGATGAACGAGGACGACAATATGGAACTTCACGAAGATATTAATGCCAGTGGAGACGACGATGGAGAACAAGACCAACAGGGGGACTGGAGAGAGGATTTACAGTCAGACGTTGAACAAGGTATGCTTTGTATGACACCTCAAATAAATTTCAATGGAAGAAACTATAAGTTAAATAAACATGTATTTTACGATTTCATAGAAGAAACTATAATTCAATCCTTATTCATGCAAGTATAGATGACTTCTGTACGATTCAGATGAAAAAAATTGTTTTTGATTGTGCCCTTGTTTTAATATATTTTGGGATGTCTCTGTAAAAGATGTAGAAGAACTAGAACTGTCCAGCGAAACTGCTCACTTGTTGGAAATGAGGCAGCTTGATGAAAAACTGAGGGAAAATCTAGCGGGTCTGACTTCTAAGGAATTCACAGTCCGTTTAGAGGCTACGAGGGGTTTCAGACATATGTTGAAAGAGGACTCTAGTGGGGAAGTTCTTAAGCAATATGTACAGGCGTCTCCGAGCTGTATCGAGCTTCTAGAGGCTTGGAAATTAGGCGTAGAGACGGCAGGGGTTGTGCTCATTTTCTCCCTTGTTACTGAAATTTTAAAACACCCTGCCGGAAAAGATGTCGCAAATGATGTTCACAGAGCGAGTGGTGACAAGCAATCTGATGAGCTAAAGCTTGGAATGTACGTGAGATTGAGATTGGATAAATTTGCGAGGACAATTATTCGGAATAAGATGAAAGACGTGTATTCCCAGATTACATCGCATGACCGCAAGCGGCAGAATGCTGCGTTGTTGCTAATGGCTGCCATCGTTCGGAGAGGGAAAGCATTGGCATCGGCAGTTGCCGAGAGTTTTGATTTTACGCTGCAGGTTCTGCCTAAGCTAGGGGAACAGGTGCAGAGGAAAGGCAAGCAAAAAGGCAGCACGGAGGATAACAGGCCTGTGTCTTTTAGCAGGCGTGGTTTTATCGAATTCGCAATGTCATTTTTGGAAGTCAGCACCCCGAGTCTCTTGAGATGGGTTCTTCAAATTCGGCCTCTCTATGCCAGTGTGCTGCGCTGTCTCGGTAAAGATGATGAGAAAACCATTGTTTATGTTCTTACGATTATGCAAGAGAAGGTGCTGAGTGCGAATTCAATGATACCTCCGGGGCTTCGCAGTGCTGTTTTTGGAGATGCAGCCCTCGAACAATTAAGTGTGATTTCTGCAGATTCTTCTTTAGGAAGAGCAACAGATATTGCGCATGATACTCTCATGATGCTTTCTACTGATCCATGTCACGGGCTTCTCCCAGAATTTCCTCAACAATCGGACATTTTCACACCAAATGCAAGTTTACAGAAAGGCAACCCTGCAAGGCTGCTGAGACTTCTGCTGAGGTTAAGGCCCGCTGAAGTAGATAATCATAGAAATTTGCTACTAGCAACTCTCAATGATAGGCCATTTCTGGCTTCTGCATATTTGGACAAATTTCCATACTCACTTGAGCCCCGGGCATCATCTGCTTGGTGAGTATTCATTGAAATGCCTCTGCAATATTAAATTCATTCGTTTATGGCAATAACAAAAATTTGGCAAGATTCTTAGGTGAACAATAATTATTTTGTGTTGTTATTTATTGATTTCAGGTTTGCAGCTGTTTCCCTTTTATCTGATTTGATATGTGCTGCGAAGGTTTCACCGGCATTTTCTACACTTAGTGCAAAAGGGTTGTATCCGCCTTCTCTGGACAGTCATGTATTCCAAAGTCGTTTGAAGTGCATACTTCCTCGGTCATTTACACGGGTGGTCATTAATAGGGGCCTCTTGCATGCTAATATGCTTGTAAAACATGGCTCTCTACGTGTACTTCTTGAGGCACTAAGCTCTTTAGAATGTTTGTTAAATTCGGTACTTGCTGCAGCGGAAAATGTACCTGAACAGGGTCCCACTGCTGACCTGCCTAAAGAAAGCCTGTCTAAGCGGCATTTGGATGAAGTTCAGGGGTTATCTGGTATAAATATTTTGAGAGCTTTAAGTAATTTTAACCCCAACAAAGCAAACACCTTAAGCCATACTAGTGTTTCATCTGAGCTTTTTAGAAAGAAATGGGTTTCCCTCAAACAGGAAATTCAGGATGAAATAAGGGGTTTGTTGCCTGATCCTCAAGTTTTACTGTCATTGCTATCATCTTTAAAGGCTGACTTAGCTGAAAGTGCCCGAAAAAATAAGAAGAGGGAAAACCCCTCTCCATTGGAGTGTGATGAAGCTGAATTTAAAGTAAAAAGGAAAATGCAAAAATCAGATTCAGTTGATCAGGGGATTCAAATTTTTGTTAGTGGGACGAAAGCAGAGGAAAGAAAGGATATAACTGAGGGTTCAGTCGCATTTTACATGGATGAAAATAGTGATGACTCAGACATGAACGATGATGATTTGATAACTGTGGCTCAGATATGGGGTGCCAAAGATATATGTTCTTATCTTGATGTTTACAAAGACAAGGAAATCACATTATACACAAAGGTGCTTGATGTGTTGTCTCTGTACCAGGTATGTAACCTAATCTAGTTTAGGGTTGTAATGGGTTAGCTTGTGGATTATTATTCTATTTTTCAGAGTTTAAGTTTTTGGATAAGGACACCCATGGATGCCTATGGCTCATAGTTCTAAAATCAATTAGAATCTGAATAGCATGATATCTAAATCTCCGTGGAGTCATGTTGTAGCCATTTCTAGTCATTCCACTGTAAGAAATACTCTTTATTCTGATGACTATTTGGTTGTACTCTATGTACAGTTGCAGAAATTATTGTCACACATATAGCTTCTCGTGCATAAATTTCAATATTATATTCACTGCAGTTAGTGAAGAACTGTCTTGTTAGACTATATAAACTTTACTGTAATTGTTTTGATTCATTGTTAGCTCACAAAAATCCAACACTTTCGAGGAAAGGTCCTTCTGTATTTCATATTTCATTTCTTTAATTGGCTTAGTTCTAATCTATCCAAGATTCCAAGGAATGTTTGTATAGTTTCATGGACCTATTTATCATCATATAGAAAGTGGAATGGTGCTTATCCTAGGTTATTGAGGAAAGGCATGTTGCAATTGAAACTGCAGCATTATATCTATCAGTGTCTGGGTGTCATTTTACCTAATATTCCTCCAAGTTCCAGGATGTGGGGATGCAGGACGTTTGGTGATGTATGGAGGCATCCCCCAAATTTTAGGGAACATCAGAGGGGATGTCAGGATTCAGGAACCTCAGTATAGGGGACACTGCTTGAAGCAATAAAAATAGAACATTTAAATATATGTAAAACATAAATGTAAATGTGAGTTTGGGTGGGTGTAGAGGGGTTTATATGAAGTGTAATCAAGGTCTTGATGGTAGATGCTTTAGGGTTAGGGCTTTTATCTTTTCAGTTTTTGGAGTTTACTATTCTTTTTCTATTTTATCCTCTCCATGGCTCCTTTTTTGGGAATGGAGCTTCTAGAAGTACCATTTTCAGGGGTGCTTGTGTATCTCTTTTTTCAAGGGGATGTCCCCATGTGCGTTTCCTTGCACCCCCCCAAATGGGTACTTGGGAAAACGTCCCATTGAAGGTGTATCATGGAGCACTCTCCGTATCTTTGGGAACATGTTCCCATGTAACACGTCCTCATGTAACACTTAAATTTTACCTTAATGATAAAGTCTGTAATTTACAGTGGGGTATTGTGGAGGGTAGCAACATATCAAACAAAAAAGATGAAAGAAACGATAGTGTATAACGATCTCAGTGTGCATCCTCCTCTTTATGCATGTCAAGTTTTGATGATGTTGGAAGAAGGTAGTAGATGACAATTAAATCATCACCTCGATGAGATTCATTGCTAATTGTATCCAAACTTCAAAGTAATCTAACATGTTAGTCATATGTAATCAAATAGACAATTAAGGAAGAGTGATTTGGGATGTAGCAATAAACAATTGAGGAAGATTGATCTCCGATGTAGCAACCCACATTGTAGGATTCTTAAACCACATGTGATTTTCTACTTCTAGTGTCTTGTTTGAGTGATGATATGGACAATTGTCCTATGAATTAGAGTAAGGATTATTTATAGTCTCATTGATTGGTCTTTATATACGAAGACAAGGCAATGATCAATGAAAACATCTTTCCTATGTATTGACCACCATTCATATTTTGCCATTACAATTGCAAAATGCTAAATGAATGCATTTTTGTAGTTGTACCCTTGCCACTATTTAATATTTTCCAATCAAGAGACCAAGAGTTGTTTGCTTTTCCATGAAGTACATATCTCGGGGAAACCCACTTTGGTTAGTTGGGGCATGACACCCTCCTCCCAAGCTCAACGTTTCATCAAGTTGCAACGAATCATCATTTTAGTTATTATTTTATGTCTTATGACGTTGTCCTTGGATTCTGGGTGACAAACCCTAAAAATTCGTTGAAAAATCATTTTAAGTTATTTTAGGTAGGTCGGCCTAGAGGAGTGAAAAGGTGTCTTTATGAAAAGGCATGTCTTGTCACACATATAAATAAGACACTCCTTATTCATTTGTATCAAAAGATCATGGGATGAAATGAAATCTTATCTTTGTTTCTTCTTGTCTACTTGGGCTAAGTGGTGCACACCTTTCTTCTTGAGCAATCTAAGGGCTTAAATGTGGTAATTTTGGTGATTAAGGCTTTTACTAAATCTTGCAAGGCTTGTCTAAGGGAAAGAATTCTTGAGAGGGTTACTCTCTTCTTCTTTACTCTTTTTTTGTGGTAAGATATTTGGTTCTCTTGTCTTGCACTGTTGGAGACATCTAAGATAAGGGCTAATTAGGGTTTTTTATGCATGATATCACTGTCTTCTAAGTGAGACATCCCTTCTTGGAGGGTCTCTCTTGTTGGGCCTTGGGCACCTCTCTTTGCCCTAATTAGATTAAAACCAACACAACCTAGGGTTCTTTGGTTTTGCCCTAATTCATCAAAATTGGATTGCCAATTCTTGAGAGGAACGCTAACCACGATTCCTCGGTGGCCTTGAAGGAATGAGACTTAGGTCTTATTCCCTCTTTGCCCTAATTAGAGTAAAACCAACACAACCTAGGGTTCTTTGGTTTTGCCCTAATTCATCAAAATTGGATTGCCAATTCTTGAGATGAACGGTAACCACGATTCCTCGGTGGCCTTGAAGGAACGAGACTTGGGTCTTATTCTCTCATCTTCACCCGGAATTTCTTTTATTCAAATTCTTGTATTATATATTACAAAAAATACAAAAATCAAATATTGTGAAAAACACTAAAAATGATTTTTTTGGCAAAAAATCTAAAAATATTTATTTTTGTGCCATAGTTATCTTAATTGTTATTTTATGATGTTGTTAATTGCGGTAATAAATTTTAGATCTTAAAGAAATATTGTAAAAATCCTAAAAAGTTGAAAAAATCTTGCAAAAAGTCAATTTTTGGCCCTAATAGTACCCTAAGGAGGTGACGCCATCTTAGGGTTTGGTGACATCAGCCCTAAGGGTTTGTTTCAGATCTGGTTGAAGTGTAATTGCAGGTCCATTTCAAGAGAAAAGTCAAACCCTAGGGATTTGAGGAAGAATTGGTCAAATCCTAGGTCATTCGGGAAGGGGGATTTGAGGCCAAGAATATTTTTTGGTTCACATTGACTGCAACAAATTGCAGGTTTGAAGCATAAATCAACTTTGACATGCATCTTTCATCCACTAAAAGTGGGGTGTCCTAGGGGGGATTGATGCATCCTCTCTAGTGGGTTCCCGGGAGGTAAGATTTGTGTGTTTTCGACGGTTGGTTTGAGAGATACGTCGTGTTTTATCTTGCTGGTTTTTACTGCAGAAATCTACTTGGTATCATTACATACTCATTATTGCTCCTAACCTTCCAAGTGGAAGGGTTTATTGTGCCTATCTTTCATTGACTCCATTTAGGAACTGGTCTACTAATAGTGGGAAGGTCTCGTAGGGATAGAGGTGTTTTCTATCATGTTTCTTACAGGTCTACCCTTGCTTCATTTCGGGGAGCCTCTTGTGGCCCAGAGGAGCAAGGCCTAAAGAGAAAGGGGTGGCCCAAAGGAGCAAGGCCTAAAGAGGAAGGGGGTTACATTGAGGTGACATTGGGTGTACCTTGTTGAAGAGTTGCTGATCATACCACTGGGTCCACTGAGCCACATATCTCTTTTGGGTCCACATATCACATTTGGGTCCACTTACCCTTCGATTGTGGAAGAGTGCTAGTTTTTGAGGTAACACTTCCCATGGTGTTGAGTCCTGTTGACTTAAAGAACCATCATAGGTGACTTTTCACATGTTGATCAACCTAATTCAAGGAGGCATGTTGCATGCCCATTGACCACTTTTACCAAGTAGAGAAATGTTGAGCTTTGTCATCTATGGTCAACCTGTAATTATATATTTTAAGGGTTGAAGCTTATTTGATTAAGTCTATAGTAACACCCATCCTACTCAAAATAGCATATTCTATTTACTTATGTTAATTAGGATATTAGTAGATGTGCTAGAGTATATGACCATTCAAATGCAATAGATTACCACTACCAGTACACTTTATACAATTGAAGATATCACAATCTTTTACAAGAATATGTACACTTATTCTATCAATATAATGGGACAACTCTACATAAAATCATAGATTGGAATTGCTAACTCCAGAGAAACAAGGATTCACCCTAGGCATTATGTATGTGAGTAGTCAAACGTCTTGTTGGGGAACTTTGAACTATTTTTAAAAAATAATCCTCCAAGAGAAGAGTGAAAGGTGAGTAGGCTTTATTTGTACCTTTTAATACTTTGAAGTTTGAACAATGCCTATGGTTAAAAAAAAGAGTCTTTTTATTCAAAAAATACCCAAACTGTTTATACATTACATTCCAATTCCTGTTTAGGTGCCTCAGCTGGCTTTGCAACTATGGAGAGACTGACACTAAAAGATCACTATTGATGAACAAAATGGGTTGGATCAAGTCCATGTTAGTATATCTGTGCTCCAAGATATTCCCCCTTAGCAGAGGGTGCACCCAGCAGATGCAAAGGAGAACACACCCGGTCAAGGAAGGTAGACCTAGTCAAGGAGGGTGCAGTGCCCCCGATTAGCAGTTAGTTTTCCTGGATTGTTGTGCAGCCCAGCATTGAGCTGTGTGCTGTTAGTAGTTTGTTACAAGGCAACTCTTTCCAGCCTTGTGCTGCATGCATATGCATTAAAATATTCTTTCTTTCCAGTTTTGAGATGTGTGCTTCAATAGATTAGGGTTTTGGCCTTGTCAAGCAATAAAGACTTGGAGCTATGTAAATCTTTAGAGGGCTTCTCTTCCTTTATTTCTGGTTTTCTCTTCCAGATCACTAGTGTGCTTCAGATTTTTTGGTTATTGCAGGTGATATTTGAATGTTTATTGTATTTTTCCTGCTGTAATCTTCATTGTTCCTTTGTTGTTGCAAATCAATGTGCCACCTTTAGCTTTTGCTATCTTTAGAGGTGTTTTTTTCCAGTTTATGAAGGCGCTGGCTTTTGTTTCCATGTTTAGAAGCGTTTCTTTTTAAGTTTGTTCTAAGTACAGTTTCTAATGTAGGAGTTAGGAAGATTCCAGATTTAACTTGGGCAGTCCATTCTAGGCAGATAGTAGGGTCTCCTATCTAACCTAGGCACACCACATGGATTGTTGATATTCATTATAAACTTTAGCCTTTCTTAGTATATAATAGAATGCAGAGTGTTCCAGTGGGCTAGTGAGACAGTAAGGGTTTTGACTTTGAGCCTATTGCTTTGTGATTCTTTTATAAGTAATAGAGTGACATGATTGAGTACTGGAAATTCTGTTTGTTGGCATAATTTCCAGAGCACTGTTTATGCAGATTTAGGACTCTTTCTATTTGCTGTTCTGAGTTTTCTGCAGTGTGCAGTGTCTGCACTTGTGAATTCACCTTGCAGTTTGTAGTTTATGCAGAGCCAAGGTTTTGGTAGGTGTATTCAAATTTTCAAATTCGTAGTCTAGGGTTTTTATTCATAGTAAGTGCACATCTATGTACTATGCAGTACAATTTAACATGGTATCAGAGCTGTGCATTGAAATCTTTCAGGATCTGTGTACGGAGTGGGCTGCTGCCTGTGAGAGGGAGCCGCCGGTGGATTTCAGTGGTTGTGATGCTTAGTGATTTACACTGATCTGCACTGATCTGTGCTTGAGGCACAAGGACCTGTGAGGGGTTTGTGGGTGAGATGTCCATGAATGATGAGACTCCAATGGTTGGAGTGTTGTTTAAGCATGAAAGAGATGATTTTCAACTGTGATACGTTGCTGATTTGTTTTATTTCCACCTGACTGTTTGTTTGTGGTGTGTTTAGCAGATGCTAGCATGATTAGTCATGGTCTTTGAGAGTGTGATCAGTTAGAGGGAGCTTCCAACTTTATGCCTTGGAAATGCAGACTATAGATGTTGAACTTCGTTGTTTTATCGAAGCAAAGATTATAGCTCATATCGATATGGCGAAATTGGCCAAACAAAACAAGAAGGTGATAAAAGCTAAAGGAATCATTCTAAAGGATATGTATGATGCCTTGATCACTCTGTATTAGAGTGTGAATATTTCTTGTAGGATGCTCTTGAGGAAGAAGCTCACTGGATCACACATGAGTGACATGGACATGGTGGCTAATTGCTTGATGAAGATCACTGGGTTGTGATATCAACTTGCTGTCATCAAGATGAAGGTCAAGAATGAGGAGTTGGTGACCATATCATTAGATGGATTCTCTTCACCTTGGGCATCTTTTGTTGAGGTTGTTTGTGCTTGTGAGAAGTTGCCAACCTTTGAGAAGCTTTAGGATGATTTCATCTATAAGGAGACAAGGCTAGAGCATAGCCTTTTGTTGAGGTTGTTTGTGCCTGTGAGAAGCTGCCAACCTTTGAGAGGCTTTAGGATGATTTCATCTAAAAGGAGACAAGGCTAGAACATAGCTTTAAAAATTGGTTGAATCCGAATCGGAATCGGCTGATTTGACCGAGCAGACACCAAACCGATCCAAACCGGCCATCAAATTGGTTCGAGTGATTGGTTCGGTACCGAATCGGTCAAATCGGCCGAGTCATGTAAAAAATCAGTCAAGTTGTCATGGTTGGCACGTGGAGGCCGCGGAAGGAGGGAAATTTCTATTTTGATTTCAAGAAAATCTATGGCAGCATGGTAAGCACTGCTGTTGGAGGTTACCCTAAACAGTGGAGTCGTGAAGATAAGTGCAATTTTAATGGAGATTTCCAGCAGCAAGGAGGGTATTTATTCAAAGTTACATACCTTTGCAGCACATGATGAACACAGAGTGCATTGCTATCCTCAGCAGTTTATATATGCAGTATGTGCATCCTTGGAAGTTAACTTTCTGACCTGTCTGTGAGGCATCTGTAGCAATAGTGAAGGCATCCTTTGGATTTTCTTTTCATCCCGAGAAACAGCAGGTATAGTAGTTTCAATGAGCACTTAGCTTGGGAAGTTTGTTTCACTCATGATAGCAGCTTCACTAGCAGACCAATTTAGCCATATAGCCTATAGGCCTCATAGCCTGTAGGGACTCTACAGGCCATATAGCCTATAGACCTCATTGATTATGTATTTTGTTCCAGTCCCAGTCTCCTAGATATGTACTGCACAGTTCACTTTGTGCAATTTAATATATTCACTCTTATATGGTATATACATGAGCAGACTTTGGATATTTTTGTCTCTAATGCTTTGGAATCATGGATTAGAATCTTTAATATTGTTTTTCTCTAAAATTCAAATATTTTTGAGTAAACCGAGTCATTAAATTCAAATTGGCCAAGTCATGATCGATTCATTACCAATTTCAATTCCAAGTCTGAGTTGACCCTCGATCGATCCCGATTTTTAAAACTATGGGCTAGTGATAGTTTCAACCATAGTGGAGTAGATCTCAAACCTAGCCTCTTCAAAAAGGTGAGGAGAGGAGATAAGAAAGGAAGACCTAGGAGGAGTCAAAAGGGAAAGAAGGAAGAAAGAAAAAGAAGGAAGATTTAGGTTCTTTGAACCAGGGGAAGAAAGATTTGAGTCATGTAAAGTGTTTAAAGTGCCACAAGATGGGCCACGATACATCTCAGCGTCCATAGAAGAAGGCGGCTAAGGGCAAGTAGTAGCAACACAATCAATTTGTAGGGAGTGTAGATTCTAGAACCTTCTGCTTAAGTGGATGAGTTCGTGTCCAAGCTTGTTACAACTTTCTCCATGGTCTTGTGCCTTTCCACTAGCATTGTCTCTAGCTTAGGTGGTATGTGAGCAATGTAGCATCTAGACACAATCTTCAACAAGAAGGATTTTAGTAGATTTCAAGAGTAGGAGGTTGGCATATAGCTGGAGTTGGGCAATGATGCCACATATCCGGTTATTGTAATATGTTTTGTCCTTTTCTGCTTGCCATCAGGTGGTGTTCTTGAGCTAGATAATGTCTTTTATCTTGGTTTGATAAGAATCTTCTTTTAGTTTTAGCCATGAGAAACCTTGAGTTTGATGATGAACATATCATTTTCACATATCATAACCCTGAGCATGGTCGATTTTGGCCAAAAGGGTGTGAGAAGCTGGCATGTATAGGTTACTTGTTGATCCAGTGAAGCATGGTGCTTTAGTGCATGATATTGACAATCTATGTGAGATAGGGCACAAATGATTGGGTCACCTATAGTATGGAGCACTAAATCTCTTGAAAGACATGGTGCTGGGATTACCGAACTTCAATATTGAGAAGACAAGGGAGTGCAAGGGTTGTGCACTCAACAAGCATGCCAAGATTGCTTTCCCAAGTAACAAGCACCAATCAATAGAGATTCTTGATTTGTTTCATTTAGATGTACGTGGACCTATGTATTCAACTTCCTTGATAGGTAACTTGTATTATGTTTGTTTCATTGATTATTATTTATTCCTCATATAAATCTTGGATTTACTTTATGAATACTAAGGATGAAGTGTTCTCTAAGTTTCAAGAGTTCAAGGCCTTTTTGAAAATTAGACATGTAGGAAGATCAAAGTGTTGATATTTGACAATAGAAGATATTAGTATATTACACCTCCAAGGACTCTGATGCATTTTGTAGAGAAGTAGGGATCAAGAGAGAGATGACAACACCTTACAACCGGTAATAGAATGGGGTTGTAGAGAGGAAGAACTAGTCCATCCTAGAAGCAACCAAAGCAATGATCTAGGACATGGATTAGCACATGTGTCATTGGGTAAAGGCATGTAGTACAATTGTATACTTTGAGCAGGTGTCCTCTCATTGGATATTGGAACAAGATCCTAAAAGAAGCCTTTAATGGTGAGAAACCTTCGATATCACACTTTCATGTATTTGGTTGTCCTGTTTCTATTCATGTGCCTAATGGGAAAATTACTAAGTTTGAACCCTCTATTATCAAGTGTATTTTTGTTGGTTACAATGAGACAAATGCAGAGTAGGTATGGTGGGATGCCATGACTAAGGATTATAACACGATCATGAAGAATGATGGGAAAATCAATGACTAATTTTGAGCGGTTGTTCAAGATCAAGCATACAACTAAGGGAGCATAGAGAAGTACAAGGACACATTCATAATGACAGAATTCTCCTAGAGAGAGGGAGTTGACTATGATGAGACCTTTGCTCCCATTGCAAGATATATTTCTATCAGAGTTATCATGTCTTTAGCACCAATTTTTGGTTGGTATTTATATTGGATGGAGGCAAAGATAACTTTTTTGAATGGCTTGGTTGAAGAGGAAGCGTACATTAACCAACATAGGGGTTTTGAGGTGCATGGGTGAGACACCCATGTGTGCAGGTTGACGAAGGCCTTTTATGGGCTGAGGCAGGCAGAACATGCATGGACTTCAATGATTGGTGAGTACTTACTACTACTTACTGAAATTGGGCTTCAACAAGATTGTTGCAGATTCTAATCTTTATTATTTGTTTGTTAAATTTGGTCTGCGTGTCCTTTCATGTAGATGATTTGATCCTTACAGATAGTTCTGAGAAGTTCATTGCTTGATTGAAGAGGAAGCGTACATTAACCAACATAGGGGTTTTGAGGTGCATGGGTGGGACACCCATGTGTGCAGGTTGAAGAAGGCCTTTTATGGGCTGAGGCAGGCAGAACATGTATGGAACTCAAGGATTGGTGAGTACTTACTACTACTTACTGAAATTGGGCTTCAACAAGATTGTTGCAGATTCTAATCTTTATTGTTTGTTTGTTAAATTTGGTCTTCCTTGTCCTTTCATGTAGATGATTTGATCCTTATAGATAGTTCTGAGAAGTTCATTGCATGGTCTAAGGAGATGTTGGCTCGTGGATTTGATATGAAGGAAGAACAGATGCATGCATTATTTTATGGGTCTAGAGGTTTGGTAAGTTATAAGTTAAGTCTTTGTGGACAAGCGAAGAGCATAATATAGATCTAAAGAGATTTCAAATGTTGGATTGCAAACCCTTGGCCACTCTTCTAGTTCCAAATCTTAAGATTTAGATTTGGTAGATCCTTATTTGTATAGGAAATTGAATGATTCCCTAATGTATCTTGTGAATACCAAGCTTGGCATATGTTTTGTAATAAATACTTTGAACAAATTCATGAATGAGCCCATGCAAATTCATTAGAAAGTTGTCAAGCATGTGCTCTAATACTCACAGGGGCATACTTCATTATGGCTTCAGGTATGTGGGAGATGGTGAGTTGATGTTGCATGGTTTTTTTGATTATCACTTTGTAGTTGATGGCAGTGCTAGAAAGAGCACTTCATGTTTTTCTTTCAACTTCGACACATGTATGATTTCCTGGTTTAATAGGAAGCAATGAATAGTTGCACTTAGTGTAACAGAGCCAAAGTATATGGTAGCCTTGTTTGCTAGTTGTGAGGCCATATGACTTTGAAAGTTGATCATATAGTTGATTGATTAAATTGGAGCCTACAGTGGCTTATGCCTATAGTGGTTTACTCAGACTTTTTGAGAATCTAGTGTTTCATGATCAATTGAAGCACATTGATATTTGGTTCCATTTATGAGTCGAGGCAGGCAGAATTTAGAGGGAGCAATGGTTCTTGAGTATTTTGCTTTAGATTTGTAGTTGGTAGACATTTTGACCTAGTCCTTGGATATTGGGAAGTTTGGAATATTGAGGGAGAGACTTGGCTTGGTGGAAAATACCTTATTGGCAAAGAGGCAGTGTTAGTTTACTTGTTGCTTCAAGATATTCTCCTTTTGTAGAGGGTGGGCTTAGTAGATCCATACAGTAGTAGTGGTGGTGGTGGTAGTGGGATGAGGGTACAATAGTAGAGGTGCATTAATAAGGCACAACAATAATTATAGATGGTTGCTTGTGTTTAAGGTGCATGCATGCATGGGCCACCTATAGCTTTTGCTATATTTAGAAGTGTTTTTTTAGTTTAGGAAGGTGTTGGCTTTTGTTTCCATGTTTAGAAGAGTTTCTTTCCAAGTCCGTTTTAAGCAAAATTTTTAATTTAGGAAAAGTGCATGAGTTAGGAGGATTCTATATTTAGCCTAGGCACTCTATTCTAGGCAACTTGGATGCTATGTTCTAGGTAGAGATTAGGGTTTCCTATCTAACCTAGGTGCACAACAAGGATGGTTGATATTCATTGTAAACCCTAGATTTTCTTAGTATATAAAAGGAGGTAGGGTGTTCCATTGGAATAGTGTGATAGTTAGGGTTTTGAGCATATTGTTTTGTGATTCTTTATTTTTAGAATAAAAGAGTGTTGTGATTGAGTGCAAATATTGTTTGCTGTCATAATTTCCGAAACACTATTTAGGCATATTTAGGACTTCTATTTGCTGTTTTGAATTTTTTGTAATATGGGAGTGTCTATACTTTTTAATTCACCTTATAGATTGTAGTTTTGCAAAGCTAAGGTTTTGGTATGCAAGATTTGTAGTTGATGGTTTTGGGTCATAATAAGTGCAGATTTATGTACAATGTAGGAAATTTTAACATTCAAAAAGATGAAGTGGTGTGGAAGACGAACCGTACCATAAGGCAAAAGATCTAAGGCCAGACAATTATTTGAATGGTCAGTTTAAGAAAGATTGCCATTGCGTCAAGTTCCACTACATCCCAATTTTGGAATCTTGTACAATATGTATAAAAATGCCATGTAGTTACCTTTGGCTCTTATGTCGGTCACTTACTACTTGAAGCATTTCTTATAGTGGTTTGCTTATTTGAAGAGCAAGCTAGAGCTGAGATAGTGAAGTCTCAATCCACTTGGAAAGTGTCCACTATGTTGATGTAGTAGACACAGATCATGTCATTAAGCTGGTGGACATCTAACTTGTATGAGGGCCATTTTGTAATTAGAGGATGATGGCCCATGGGCATAAATTAAAATTAATGAAATTATAATTTTTTTTTTTTTAATTTGAACATTTCTAACTTGTTGCGCTTCTTGGGGTATTTTTTTAAAGACACTCTAGTTCCGTTCACACCTTAAAGAGTTGCAAGTTTGACTAAGCACCCGAATGGAAAGTTTCTATAGCTCTAGAACTCTTTAACCATAGCCTGCCCACCAAACATCTACAACAAATAAACGAAAAGGAAAGACAACAAATTATATTTCCATAGAGTAACAAATAGATAAAAAGGAAAGAAATTGGGTTTGAAACAAATTGTACTTCAAGCTTACCTGGCACCCCTAATGGTCCTGTCTTGGATAGCCATATAATAGCGAAATGTCGCAAGGAGAAGTCTATATATCTCCATTTGTTTTGAAATCTTCGAGCATTCACCGGGGTCAACACCATCCTTTGAACACATTGGAAAAATCCATCCATCACCTTAGCATCAACCTAAAAACACAGGCATAGGAGTTCACGAGGTCATGATAGAGCCTTGCTGATGAATCAGATGATGGAGAATATTGTTCCATCACTCATCAATCAAACTCCATATTGAGCTCATCTAGTGATTCTCTCCTTCCCCTTGTCCTCATAATACTGATGGATAGCTTTCTTGGCCCTATCCATGGCCTCATGCAAGTAGCCCAATGTGGGATTGTCACAATCAACTGAACGAAGAACCTTTACCAAAGGTTTGCTAATGGCACACAACTCTTGCACTCCTATCCAAAAATTGTAATTGTGTCTCATAAGTTGGGCTATGGCTTGCCCATCCGCTTTAGTGTTGTAGACACAAGCTTTACACTCATTTGAAATAAACATCCTTTGTAGCACAAGCATAGAATTGTGGAGAGATTGAAGAGAAATGAAGCTACTGGCAAAATACATGATTGCGGGATGTGTTAAATTTTCATTACCAGATTTGATCTTCGACCTCAATAATTTATAGATTAAATTATAATAGAAAATACGTTGATAACTTAACTAATAATCCACAACGGAAAAGAACACAGGAAATCATCAACACATTTGACACTTTGGATTTACCCTGGAAACCCCAAACCCTGGGGAAAACCAAGAAACAGTTTGCCTTTATTGTAGATTTGTTAAAGAACACTTACATCACTAGGCTTCTAGATATGACACATCAGATCTCAGACTCCTGACTCTCCCTTGCTGCAATTGAGCCCGAATCCTCAACAATATCATCAAACCCTGGCTTGAGTGAATCCCTCAATCCCAAGACTCTGAGAGACTCCCTCTCTCAGATCTGATCACTCACTGATCCATGGCTTGAGGGAATCCCTCAGTCCCAAGCCTTTGAGAGACTCCCTCTCTCAGATCGATCACTCATTGATCCTTGACCAACACAAGAGATATGACATACTCCTTCAATTATGGTCTATACAACTCTCCATAGACTCTTTTATAACATTCACTTTATGCAACTACCATGGACAATACCATGGGACACCCAATACCATTGGCGATACCATGGGACACCCAATACCATGGGCTACCACCCAATACGATTGACCTTTTTACATAAAGTATTACAAAAGACACTTTTACAAAGTCTATCTAGAGAGTTACTTTTTCAGATGACTTCTACATGCATCAAAACCGGCTCGGAATCGGCAAAACCGGTCGGTCCAATTGGGTCCATGAGCTTTTCGGGCCAACCGTTGAATTCTAACTGTTTTTGGCCGGTTCTCTTAAATCGGTCGGGTTTCGTATGGAACCGGCTGGTTCCGTACAACTTTATTGTGGGGCCTAAAAAACAATTCTGAAATCTTTTTAATAAAAAAAAAAGGACACATCGGCTTAGGATTATTAACCTAATGGCTCTACAAACCTTATAAATTGATGTTTGCACCCTCATATTCCATCACACTTGTCTTTGGAGTTTTCTTATGGCTGGGCTGAGCATATAGACTGTTGTTTGGTGACCGTACGAGCATTTTGAAGGAGAGGTACGTCCGACTTGCTGAAGAGAGGAGGTACGACTGATTTGGACTCAAGCTTACTGATATATTATTTAAATTTGGCGCTATTTGTTATTAGTTCATTAGTTTTTATGCTTAGAATGGCTTAGAATGGGAAACTACGGTTTTGACCAGGGTCGACTTGGTTAGTGTTGGGGTTAGTAAGCATACTGTTTAGTGCATTGGGTTATGTTTTTTTGGTTCAGTTAGCATGGGAGCATTATCAGTATTTCCTTCCACTTGGTGCTATTTTGGTTTTATACACTCTTTCTTGCTATATACATGAGAAATTTTGCATGTGTATAATGGTTTGAATTCACATGGATGCATAAGAAAATATATATATATATATATATATTTTGAAAATATGAATATTTATTTATTTTTGCTCAACTGGTTTTTTGATCCTTTTTTCCCCCGGTTTTTGTTCAGTTTTGGGTCTGGGGTTGGCTGGTTCGACCACCGGTCCAGTTCTGATAACATTGTGTAAGTACTTATCCGAGCTACAAAATCTAACAGGATGGGCCAACTCCTTGTTCCCCATGAGTGTAAGAACATATTCATGATTATATATATATATATATTTTTTCCGAAGAAGAAAATCTTTTATTCATAGAGAATAACATAAACTGTCCATAAAGGACTTACATCAATGCTCCTTGAGCTCACCCTTACTTCCTTCTAACAGAACTTACATCACAAAAATGACATATAGCCTTTCATTACATACTTCACTATATTCTTCTTACAACACATAAAACTGTATATTGTTTATAATGCTTCAAAAATCTTGTATCCTACATCACCAACCACGCTTGGTGCAAATTATTTTTTTGCTGTGTAACTTCCTCTCTGCTTTTTAAGGTAGCCTCAGCATTGAGTAAAGGCTAGTACAGCCCTCGACTGACACCAGCGACGGATTCCTCTACCTTCTTGTTAAGCAGGGCTGCCACGCCTTTGTTCTTCTCTGTCCATTGATCCAGGTTCCAGCAGTAACGCACCTTTGGCTGAACCGCTTCCAAATTTAATTCTCTCTAATGTAATTAATCTCCCGAGTTTAACACTTTACAAATACTTTCCAAAAACCACTTTCCGCACCAAAAAATGTACTATCTGAGAAAAGCTAAAACTGAGTTTAGCTCTTCCTGTATATATATATTGTGACACTCCTGACTGAATCAATGATTTCTTTTATCCAAGAAATTTTTCCCATGTCCTCTAACATCAATCAATGGGTGGCACAAGGAGTCCAGTACAAGGTTGGATACCTCTCCATAAGCAACCTGCCATTAGCAACATAATTAGCAGCATTGCCGTAATCACTTGGACAACATATTGCAGACCTATCTTTTGGATGAACCCATCCAACACCTCACATAGTAATTGTGCATCTTTAACATATGCATATGCATCAATAACTTTTATAAACATTGCCCCCCTGGGACAATTATCTAAGAAATTGCGAATGGACATGTCCTTCCCATCTATCTAACTGTCTGACATAACAGTGCATCTGGTGATCTCCCATTATTCCCTAAGCTCAACCAATCTTTGAGTGCAATCAGTCTTTCCCCTTGAAGGAGAGGCCCTCTCAAGTCATTATAGGAAGGGAGCTGCTATCTTGGGTCAACAATAACAGTTGCTTCAAACAAGAAATGGTAGAATGGGTTGTTCTTGGCAATGTTGAAAGGAATATCACTCCATAGAAAACATTTGGCCACAAGCTTGTCAGCCTCATCCTTCTCCTTTGTTTTAATTATCGACTTTAGAGAATGTTGCCCCCCCAAGGCACTGATCTCTGCACAAAGAAAAGTGAGAATTCCCATGGCATTGTGGAAGGTGTGGTTGATGATTGGGTTTCCCCAGTCCCTGAGTAGCTTGTGGTTCATGTGTTTCTTGCATCCTTACTTGCAAGCTCAAACCTCAATTCTTCTTTCTCATCTCTCTTCCTAATCATATCGAGAATTGATTGATTTGCAATATGGACAATTGCTGGGGTAGATGGAAGGTAAATATCCACTTCATGCCCTAGGATTTTGGCAAGGTGGTATTTCAAGGGGTTGACTCTGCCAAAATTAGTCCTCCACAGCTTGCAGCTCAGCTTTAGTCGATTAAAACCCTCAAATGGTTCATCACACTCCCACATTGGGTCCAATGGCTTTGGCATTTACAAGGGCATTGATTCAATGATTAAACCTATGGCACAAATCAAATGGGGAAATTTAATCAACACAAAAGAATGCTGCAATTAAAATATCACAGCTAGATAAGTGTGAAATCTCCCATTAAAATGTCAAGAATAGTTATATCTAATGGACATTGCAAGCCCTATACTAGTTTGAAAAACTAAGAAAATACAAGCATAATGTTTTTGCATACTTGGGAATATGGATATGTTAGATTGGAGGAAATCCCTACTCCACAATTGTTCGGCTGATGGCAATGAAAACAACAGATTTTTCGTTGTTGCTTGATGAAAAATGGTCACAACATCCTAAGAGATCAATCCTCTAAAACTTTTGTAAAATGAGAAGGAAAATGTAATGTCCTCTTCCTCTTAAGCACAGGGGACCATCCCGCTAACCTTAATGATTCCCATAGGTTCAAGTGGGCACTAACATTCAGGGAATCAACTAGGATCGATGCCTTATGCACCCTAAGAAGATCTTGGTAGGGGTATTAGATCATCAGTAGGTAAACAGGGGCCACAGGAACTCTAGGCCACCGACATGCATGGCATCCGAGCATTATTTCATGATGCATGCATTGATTGAGTCTCCAGAGCACTGAATGCAAGTCAACTGCGAATTAGAAAGTAAAGTGACCTAATTAGGTCAAAAGTTAGGTCTGACAAGTGAATGTTATAAAAGAAAGGTAAAGCTAGTGAGGAAGACCTGCTTATATGATTATTGATTTGTGGATTCGAATTGGAGAGCTCAGTGAGCTAAGTTGGGGTTGAGTGCATGCACTCAGCTAACTGGTGTATTTCGGCAACGAAACCTATCTGCCCTAGTCACCATCAGGTTGGATCATTTAGATTCAGCATTGCTTCATCATCAGGTTCTATTCTTCAGTTACTTCAGGATTTGAGTTATTTTACTGGATTGAGGGATTCACCCTCCTTGCATGGGCGCATTGCTCAAGGACACTTCCATTCGCATCACAGGCTGCAGAGGCCCAATTTCTTGCATGCTGGTTCCATTCTTCTCAGAGCACCCCTATTACCCTTCCCCTGGAAGAAGGGCTTCTTACTTGGACAGTTGAGTGAGTTATCAACAGCTCCCTCCCTTAGAGGACGTCTTTATTTGCATGGGGACTTTCCCAAGGAGGATACTCACGTTTTAGGCTGTTGAGCCATCAGTTATTCTGCATGCTGCTTCCATCTTCTTTAGAAGGGCACTATAACCCTAGCACACATTATCTGGAGCTTCATCGGCGGAGTATTATTTATTGAGGAGCATTCATAGCATTGAGGAGGGCGCATTTATCATCTGGAGGACGTCCTACCTTATCTCCCTCTTACATCGACACAATTCCCGCATGTTGGAATTATCTTGATCTACATCACCTGATCTATATACTGGTATGTACATGCATTGATTCCTCCTATTTTATAGCATTTCAGTTTATCTGGGTTATAGGTCTGCATGCAAATGCATGCATGCAGAGATAAGTGCTTACTTTCATACTCTATTGAGACATAAGCCTACTAGCCAACTACAGTATGACATAAAAAAAGAAAAAATATCAGTTTGGGATATTACAGTGGTATCAGAGCAATTTCCTTGCCAGCTGTGCGAGCATGCAATTGTGAACAGTAAATGAATTCAGAGGACCCACACAACATTACTTACCGGAGACAGAGGTTTAGAAACAGTGATAGAGGAGAAGGAGAATTAGAGGATATAAAACTGGGGGATAGAGAGTATCAGTTTGAAAAAAGTAAAGGCAAAGAAACAATGGTCGATGATGATAAAATATCTTTCAATAGTCTCATCTCAGTTATAAAAGATCTCATTACTGGACAAAAAGAAATGATAAGTGCCATCAGACAAATGGTCGAGAAAAATGGGCCCACCCCACATAATCCTTTATTTCCCAACAGTGATATGGTATCCACCAGTAGTAGTGGGGAACACTTACATACCAACATGCAGAGCCATCCCGATATATACAACAGGCCATCCCGACCTACCATGCCTCAATTCTTAAAGAGCCCAGCCGTAATACCTCTAGCACAGGTAGAGCCAGAACAATCCATGAGTGCCTATTTGAGAGATTACAGAGCATTAGGAGATGACTTCCAATCAGCCATGACCTTCAATGACTTTTGCCACTTTAAAAGTAAGAACAGACCCAGAGCATACAATAGGGCTTTCACCGAGAACTTTGAGTTACAACGTACGGTAGGGAAATTGACTATTCCTAACTTTGAGGGGACTCGAGGTGGCCCAGCGTGGAATTGGGTACAGAAGTTGGATACATACTTCCAACTCAACCCCATGATTGAGACAAATGCCATTAAATTGGCTACCTTGCATTTGGACGGGGTGACTGGTGGTACCACGGGTTGGTGACATTGGGTCACAATACCATCACCTCATACACAGATTTTACACAGAGGCTCATTGAGCGATTTGATAGGAAGGACCCCGAGGTGCATTTTAGAGAGCTGGCACAGCTCAAGCAGACAAGTAGTGCAGATGCATTCATTTTAGAGTTTCACAGGGTAGCAGTCATGGTGACAGATATTTCAGAGAGCAGGTTGATTATGTTGTTTACAGAGGCCCTCACTGAACCCTTACGTGGATGGGTTAAGTCCTATAGACCCACCACCCTAGCAGATTCCATCAGTCGGACTAGAGATTTGCAGGATGCAGTACCCAAAAATAGATTTCCCCCTAGAACTAATTTCCCTATTAAAGATAAAGAGAGGAAACCCTTCCAGAAAGAGTGGCCCAAGAAAGAAAGGATGGATAATGATACCCGCTAGGACCTTAGAAGAAAAAAGTTATGTTTCAGTTGTCAGGAACCATGGGTACCAGGTCACAGATGTTCAGGGAAGGGAAAGGCCTACTACATAGAAGCCTATTCCGATAGTGGGGAGGATGAGAATTATCAGGATCAGGAGTAGGGAGAGACACATGAGACAATTGATGTGGGACAATCACCAAGAGGCACCATTGCTACATTATTAGGGGTCCCGAGATTCCACACTCTCCGGATCAGAGGTGTCATACAAGGCCACAGAGTGGGAGTGTTGATAGATGGTGGGGCATCCCACAACTTTATTGATGCTGTATGGGTTAAAAGGAAAGGCATTCAAACTGAGAGTTTTGATGGATTTTTAGTAGCTGCAGCAGGTCACAGCAGGTCACACCATGGAGTGTAGTCAGGGGATTCCAAAATTGAAAGTAACACTTGGGAATTATACAGTGTTAGAAACATTCTATGTGGTAGTTTACCTGACATGAATGTGGTATTGGGAGTTCAATGGCTTTATTCCATAGGGAAGTATTCCACGAACTACCAGACCATGGAGATGGAGTTCACGAGAACAAAGGGCCAGAAGGTAGTATTGAGAGGGATGAATACCTACCCTCCCACAACAATGACATCACACAGGATGGAGGCAGTACTCCGACAGGGAGATATAGAGTGGGTTGCAGAGTGCTTGGTTACCTTCAGGAAACCACCAGATAAGGCCACACAACATCCAGCAGAGATAAGAGGCCTTATTGCAAAAGCACAAAGCAATATTCGGAGACCTTCCAGCAGGTTGACCTCCAGATAGGGGATTTGAGCACATTATTGAGTTAGAGGAGGGGACTCAAGCAATTATCACCACTCCTTACAGACACCCCATGAGGTACAAAGATGAGATAGAGAATACAATCAAGGAACTACTCAAACTGGGGCACATTAAACCTAGCTCTAGCGCCTTTGCATTCTCACTAGTACTAGTGAAGAAAAAGGATGGAACCTTGCGCATCTGCATCGACTATAGGGCACTCAACAAGAAGACTAAAAAACAGGTATCCAATCCCCACGATTGATGAGTTGATGGATGGACTACAGGGGGCATAGTACTTTTCTAAGATCGACCTCTGCTCAGGTTACCATCAGATTCGGGTTAGGGAACGGGATGTTCCAAAGACCGCCTTCCGTTGCCACTACAGACATTATGAGTTTCTAGTGATGCCATTTGGGCTCACTAATGCACCAACCACTTTCCAGTCATGCATGAACAATATTTTCAAGGCTCAGTTATGTAAGCATCTTCTGGTATTCTTCGACGACATATTGATATATAGTAGAACTTGGGAAGAACATTTGAGACAATTAGACGAAGTACTTGGAATTTTACAGGAGCAGTCACTATATGCCAAAATGTCCAAGTGTGAGTTCGACACGCAGGAGATGTTATATTTAGGGCATGCGATAGGGGCCAACGGGGTCCAGGTGCACCTAGAGAAGATTCAAGCCATATTGGATTGGCCTACACTTAAAAATGTGACAGAACTGAAGGGCTTTTTGGGCCTTTGCACCTACTACAGGAGGTATGTCAGTGGATTCTCACAGATGACTGCACCCCTCACTGATCTTACCAAGAAGGGGGCATTCAGTTGGCTAGAGATAGCACGACAGACATTCGAGAAAATGAAAAAGGTAATGAGTTCATGCCCAGTATTAGCTCTACCAGACTTTTCTCAACCCTTGGTGTTAGAGTGTGATGCCTCAGGAGAGGGAATTGTGGTAGTATTGATGCAGAACAATCACCCCATTGCATTTGAGAGCAGGAAGCTCAAAGACTATGAGCGCCACTATTCAATATATGACAAGGAAATGTTGGCCATTCTCCATGCGCTAACCAAGTTCAGGCAATACTTAGTGGGTGGCAGATTCAAGATTAAGACAGATCACAACAACTTGAAATACTTCCTAGAGCAAAAAGAGCTAAACGAGAGGCAGCATAAATGGGTGAGCAAAATTCAGGCCTATGACTTCTAGATTGAATACATAAAGGGAAAGAACAATGTGGTGGCCGATGCGCTTTCTAGACGATCGGCTACTTTGTCCCTTATGAGCATCTCATCAGATTGGAGATCTCATCTTTTGGTTGAGTATTCCAAAGATAAATTTGCTTGCGAGCTATTGGATGGACAGATTTAGGACGACAGGTACCGTGTAATTGATGACATCATATACAGAAGAACATAATCTACTTAGTTCCAGAGTCTTCCCTAAAGAAGAAGATTCTACAAGCATCACATGATTCACCATTAGCAGGGCATCAAGGGTTTCTCAAGACCTACAGACAAATTAGAGAAGGGTTCTCATGGAAGGGCCTCAAGAATGATGTGATACAACATGTGAGAGAGTGCAGCTTGTGCCAATAGAACAAAATAGAGCACACCCACCTGGCCAGGTTACTACGACCCTTGCCTATTCTCGAGCAGAAGTGGGAGAGCATCTCCATGGACTTCATTACAGGGTTGTCTAAGGTTCAGGGCAGAGACTGCTTGTACGTAGTGGTGGACAGATTGACCAAGTTCGCTCACTTCTTTGCCATTCCTTCAGATTATTTAGCGACACAGGTGGCAGAACTATTTTTCAGAGAGGTATTCAGACTCCACGGGTTACCCAAGACCATTGTCAGTGATAGGGATAACAAATTCACTGGAGCCGTCTGGCAAGAGCTTTTCAGGTTGGTGGGAACCAAATTAGCTATGAGCACAAGTTATCATCCATAGAGCGATGGACAGACTGAGATAGTTAACAAGTGGATTGAGGGGTACTTGAGGAATTACGTAGCAGGCAAGTAGAGGACATGGATCATATGGCTACACTTAGGTGAGCATTGCTACAATACCACCCACCATATGACCATTGGGATGACTCCCTTCAGAGCTCTATATAGATACGGCGCCCTAACTTTTGCAGATCTAATATTTGGTGATAGCAGGGCCCCCAAGGCCAAAGAGTGGATTCAAGAGAGTCAAGACATCCTTAGCATACTCAGAAAAAACATATAGGCTGCTCAGAATCAACAAAAGATATATGCAGAAGGGTAGAGGATTGAGCGCAGTTTTGAGGTGGGAGACTTAGTTTATTTACGCATGCAACCTTATTGACAGTCTTCCCTTAAGAAGAAAGGAGCGGAGAAGCTCAGGCCTCGCTTCTATGGTCCCTACAAGATAATCCGAAAGGTCGGAGAGGTAGCATATGAGCTAGAACTACCCCCAGAGAGCAAGATTCACAATGTATTTCACGTATCCAACCTCAAGAAGGCAGTAGGTCAACATATTGTTACATCATCTGAACTGCCCCCCCTTGATGACGAGGGGCAATTGATTCTGATTCCCGAGCGCATCCTAGAGTTGTGAGAGCGGAAACTGAGGAACATGATCATCAGAGACTACTCGGGTCAATGGAGAGATTTGCCTATAGAGGAAGCCACTTGGGAAGGAGAACAGGTATTACAACACCCAGCCTTACAATTGCTTGAGGTCAAACAAATTCGAGCGGGGAGGACTGTAATGTCCTCTTCTGCTTAAGCACATAGGACCATCCCGCTCACCTATATGATTCCCATAGGTTTGAGCGGGCATTGACATTCAGGGAATCAACCGAGGATTGATGCCTTGTGCACCCTAAGAAGATCTTGGCAGGGGTATTAGATCTTCAGTAGGTAAACAGGGGCCACAGGAACTCTAGCCCACCTGCATGCATGGCATCCGAGCATTATTTCATGATGCATGCACTGATTGAGTCTCCAGAGCACTGAATGCAAGTCAACTGCGAATTAGAAAGTAAAGTGACCTAATTAGGTGAAAAGTTAGGTTTGACAAGGGAATGTTATAAAAGAAAGGTAAAGCTAGTAAGGAAGATCTGCTTATATGATTATTGATTTGTGGATTTGAATTGGAGAGCTCAGTGAGCTAAGTTGGGGTTGAGTGCATGCACTCAGCTAACTGGTGTATTTCGGCAACGAAATCTATCTGCCCTAGTCACCATCAGGTTGGATCATTCAGATTCAACATTGCTTCATCATCATGTTTATTCTTCAGTTACTTCAAGATTTGAGTTATTTTACTGGATTGAGGGATTCGCCCTCCTTGCATGGGCGCATTGCTCAAGGACACTTCCATTCGCATCACAGGCTGCAGAGGCCCAATTTCTTGCATGCTGGTTCCATTCTTCTCAGAGCACCCGTATTGCCCTTTCCCTGGAAGAAGGGCTTCTTACTTGGACAGTTGAGTGAGTTATCAACAACTCCCTCCCTTAGAGGACGTCTTTATCTACATGGGCAACTTTCCCAAGGAGGATACTCACGTTATAGGCTGTTGAGCCATTAGTTATTCTGCATGCTGTTTCCATCTTCTTTAGAAGGGCACTATGACCCTAGCACACATTATCTGGAGCTTCATCGGTGGAGTATTATTTATTGAGGAGCATTCATAGCATTGAGGAGGGTGCATTTATCATCTGGAGGACGTCCTACCTTATCTCCCTCTTCCATCGGCACAATTCCCGCATGCTGGAATTATCTTGATCTACATCAGCTGATCTATATACTGGTATGCACATGCATTGATTCCTCCTTTTTTATAGCATTTCAGTTTATCTGGGTTATAGATCTGCATGCAAATGCATGCATGCAGAGATAAGTGCATACTTTCATACTCTATTGAGACATAAGCCTACTAGCCAACTACAGTACAACATAAAAACAAATATCAGCTTGGGATATTACAAAAAAACCCCCAAAACTGGCTTTTAAGTTGACCTTGATGAGGGAGAGCAATAAATTCCATAGACTTGTGATAAATAGGGAATTTATGGCGATAAATTCCAAAAATCAAATTTATCACGATATATTCCAGCTATAATATCGCTGAACCCCTAAATTCGAGTCTCACAGTATATTGTCTTATTGGAGATATATCACCAATAGGCAATAAGTGTAACACTGGTTTTGAGGGGTTAAAATATCTCAAAAGCTTCACTTTGTATATCTTTTGATTTCCTTTTTTCAATTTGAAACCAGTTATACCTTTTACTTATACACTGAAGGTTTTATGTTAACATGTTTTAAAGGTTAGAAAATTAAAATATTTTTATATTTTTTGTATTCCCTTATAATCCCTTGTAAACGTAAATTATAAAGCCTTGCCTTCATGAAATTGATACTTGGATTATTGATCCAATTATTCTTGTAGTTAGGTAATTCCCTGGATGGTGTCTCTGGTTTTTCCAATTGATTGATTTTCATTCCAGTCTGAGTCTGGGTTGACTTGGGTCTGATGTGTGGTTGACTCGACAGACTGGCGTCTGATATGGGTCAATGCAGAAGAAATATATATATATATGGAAATCATGTGTATTTGGTATTTTTCCTATTTGACGAATCTTTAGCTGAGTTGACCTGTGAGTCTTCGCCGAGTCACAGGTCAACTGTGACCCTTCCACCAAAATGAGTACCGCACCAAGTTGAGGTTGGTGGCTTTTCTTTCTGGATATTTTTTGTCTTGAATTGTGTGTATATGGTGGATGCCATTAACCTCTTATGTTGTTAGTATGACTTGATTTATGTGTTTGCAACTGCTGCAGACTTGTTTCCTTGTGAATTTTATCTTTACCCATTGAACACTCCTTTGAGTTGCCACCTTCTGTCAACTGTGTTTGACCCATTAATCTCAAGGTTTTAGTTTCTGGAATATATTTTTATTCCTTTTACAAAGTTCTAAACTTAGGTCCTTTTGGTATTTTCTATTTAATGTTTTTATTATGATTTAAAACATCAAAGAAAGCACTATATGCACACTAATCTCCAATATTGTTTCATGCATATTTTAAACACGATTCTGTCTTTTGCTGCCCTTGCCTTTGATCTGCATTTGATTCTGCTTCCTCATGTGATTCTATACCTCACGTTTTCCATCACCTTTGATTTGCCTAGAGTCTAGACATATGACTTCAATTCATACATCTACTGTGTTTCCCAAATGCACTAGAACCAGGCTTTGATACCATATTAAAGTTGCACATACACATACACATAATAATTGGAGAGTTAAGATAATTTTATTAATGTCCACAGGTGACTGCAGGAGACTGAAGGAGTAGGTCAACGGGGAGAGAGAGAGAGTATTTTCCAATATGTTGTAATGAGATACACAACGATGTTGCTTTGTGAGAGAGAGACGATGACCTGTACAACCACCCATTTTTTTTCCCAAGGAAAACCTTGTGGGGAATCCCCCGGGCTCTTCCCTGCATTTCACAAATGTTACCCAGTGTAAACCCATCTCCTCTACAACCACCTATCATTGTGTGAAGAGATAATTTCACCTAATTAAAACTTTAAAGTTTACATGTTGTAAGCTTACATATTGTTGTTAGTATGACATCTGATTTTATGACTTTCTGCCCTATGACACTTTATTCCCTAATCGCCTAATAAATACATGATGATATAACTATTAGACTCTGCTAACTCTATGTATTTTTTCTGACAGAGATCCCAAATGCACTACCGTTGTTGTCTATGTCATTTTAGTTTTGACAAGGCTCATGGATAGTTTCTGGATCTCTGTGAACATGAATATAGCTTCTTTCTTTTTCTTGCCAAGTGGGCATGTGGAGGATCCTGATATTTATGTGACTAATGAGGCTGCTGATTCAAAGTTACTAGAATCTTAATTTCAGAAGCGTTTTCTACTATAGATTTGCACTTGCAGGCCAATATATCTGTGTTTGTTTTGTGTAGCAGCAGTGACTGAAAGATGCATTTGATGTATGCTGTAGGTGTCAAGCCTTCTTCCTTTCTGATGGCTATGCTGCTTTACCCATTTTTATTTATCTATTAGACATAATTTTTTAGTGAAATATTTTTCTTCTGTATATCTTCTCAATTCAGCATGCTTGGATTAATGATTTGTGTTTAACTTTCACTCATTAATTTGCTTAAATATGGTTCAATGGATATTGCACAAGAGTAGTTCTTTGAGGCCTGATCCATTGGTTGCATTTTCTTGTATCTTGTAGAGGACATTACCACTTGCATTGGTCGAGTGTTCTTTTGATGCTTTCAAGCTTCTCCCAGAAGAGCCATTGCTTTCATCCACTTTCCAACAAAACTCTGTGTTGTCTCTGTTACTAGAATCTACTGGAGGGCGATGCTTCTCTGCTCCTGGATGTGAGGGTCCTGGATCTGGCACAGGACAACTATACAAATATTTACGACCCTTGTTGAAGTTGATGTTGTATTCACCAGAGAAATACATACGGCAAGATGCCCATCTTCTAGCATACAGAGCGATTTTAAGTACATCTGCTTTCGATAGAAATAAAGGGGAAGTGGGAGTGTGGTTCTCTTTCTTGCCTGTTTACAATAGTTCACAGGTGCTCTTCAAGGAAAGCCGAGAAGTACACTCTCCAGACAGCTCGGCCAGTGATATGTTTGGTATATTGGGATCAACTGTTATTACTTTCTTATGTGATGCAGTATCTACAGTGGGCAAGAATCTATACAAATACCTGGATGAGCTACATTCTCATCTCTCTAAGCATAGTTCAAGGGAAGGTATATAGATTGGCACTCCATATCTCAATTTCTTGTTGAAAGTGGTGACTGTAGTTATCAAATGGTGGTAATCTGATTAATTTGCAGCTATTTCTTGACATGCCCTGCAATAGTTGTGATGGACATTACATTCTGCACTTAATGTGCATGTTGATATGAGAAAATTACCACATGTAGCTTATGGTCCAGTACATTTGCTATAATCTGCTATATATGGTGCTTATCTATTCCCTGGTGTACAGGTGATCATGAAATGTCTTTAAAACTTAAATATATTTTCATACTTTTTGTATGTTTGACACGGAAATGGGCTATAATCTGCTATATATGGTGCTTATCTATTCCCTGGTGTACAGGTGATCATGAAATGTCTTTGAAACTTAAATATATTTCCATACTTTTAGTGTGTTTGACATGGAAATGGACGTTTTGAGAGACCATGGAGAATGTGCTGGTGTCATTTTTAATTAGGTAACCTAGAATAGAATCTTTTAAAGATGCTGGGTTTCTAGAATGGAGTCAGGTTAGAAAGAAATGGTGTTTAGGACAAAAAGGTGTTCCAAAACATCATTGAACTATTGTGTCTGTTTTGTGCCTTAGATACAGTGATAGATGCATCAAGATGCATCAAGAAAACTTAAGCAAATATGGTTGTGTAACTTTCTGTTGCTTATTAAACGTATTCTAATAAGCATTCTACCCCTCTAGCAATATGTTACTGGGTATATCCTTTGTGCTACCTTTCTTACTGATCTTTTAATTTATCAGAATTATTCTGTTCTCTTTTATGTGTGGTTGTAAAAATATGTTTTTTTAAGCATTGCAAGTTCTGAGCTGTTCCCTTCTATGAAGGATTTTTAATGGGTTTGCATGGATCCTTAGGCTGATTTGTGCCTGCAAATGATATACAAATTTCTTTTCACATTGTAATAACATTTAACACGCTGGCTTGCTGGTAATGTGAAATGTATATAAAAAAGTCTTACTACCTGTGAACATCCTGTCATGTTGTACATTCTTCCATCTTAGTTGAGTTTTTTGACTGGCTTTAGATCAAAGGACTTTACATGACTTAGATGTTCCTTAAAAGGTTTTCTTTGTAGTGGCTCTTAGTCCTGTTGTTGTGACTAGAATCTTGCCGTCACCTTCTAAATATTCTACTCAGGTCCTTATTTTCATTTTTGCAGCTTGTTCTCGGAATACACCAGCACCCATGATTCTCCCCTCTGCTAGTTTTTGTCTCATTTTAATTCTTCTTCTTCCATTTATGGCATTTTTTTAATCATTGCTTTTGATTCTCTTTTGATGCATGTTCCATGTTAAGAAGGTTCGTCTTCTCAAACTTTGATTGTTCTGAAGGTTTTAAATGGTTGAAATTCAAGATTAACATGTTAGTGTGGTTTTGTCAAATCTTCTTTTATGAGGCCATAATTCATTGTTTATAACATGATTTAGGAGGGTCCCTTTCTACTTTTTTTCATTACGCTGACCAAGGTGCTTAACTCTCTATCTCCGAGATGCAGTTACTCTCAAATGGCAGCCTCCATGTGACTCCTCTAAGTCTAGATCCACCAGGCTGATTACATCCTATGCTACCGAAACCTTGACCAGGAGACCCGTTTCTCACGTCATACCCATTCCCATTCTTGTTCCCAATCACATCTCGACAATACGTTAGTACATTATTAATAGATATTATATGCTGGGAGGATGGTGAGTTTATAACATTATGTTCCTTATCCCCCAAGGGCCAAAACCCTCTAGTCCTGTTTCTAGTTTCGTTGTCTTGTTTCCTGGTTACAGTTTCTTGTTTTCTGTTTCTAGTTTCTACTAATATAGATTTCATCATTCTTTTGGCTTATTCTGCGAGTAGAGGTGCTAAGCACCTTACAGATGTTCTAGTCATGGACACAGAGAGCAGTAGATCAGTGAGATGGTGCCTCCATTCTTGTTATGACGGGAGACCACCCAGCTATATCAAGAGGTCACCTAAACTAACTCGTTCAAGTACTTGGTATGGGAGTGGTGTCAGTTCCAAATTCAGATCAATAAGACAGGTGCCCATCATCAAGGTTCTCTTTCCTTCTAGGGATTCATCGGCTGCAAACGCTCAGAGAGATCTAGTGAGGAGAACCCACCATAATCTAGCGTGACCTTCTTAGCCTAGACCATTCTCCATAAGACATCCTTAGGATGTGCTTTGGTACCTTCATGGCATTTGATGATAGTGCTAATTGCTCCTATGCTTTTGGCATTGATTAATGCTTATACTCCTGGAGCGTGGAGCACCCACGATAATCTAGCGTGGCCTTCTTAGCCTAGACCATTCCCCATAAGACATCCTTAGGATGTGCTTCGGTACCTTCATGGCATTTGATGATAGTGCTAATTGCTCCTATGCTTTTGGCATTGATGAATGCTTATACTCCTGCTTGTCTGGTGCTGATAAATGTTCTCTTCCTGCCTAGTTGTCTAGGGCTTACCTCTTGGGTTTATCCCTTTTTATTCTTTATTTTTATTCCTACTTTTTGTTGCATCTAGAGGTCTTTGGCACCCCCACATTGGCAGACGGACGTGATGTACTTTCTAGCCCCATTGACCTGTTTTGGACACTTGTGGACTGTTATTTCTTTCTTTCTTTATGTACATTCTTTAAATGAAAACTATGCTTGTTTTACTCTCTTATGCCCCCATAAATAAATTTGATGCATGGCAATTTTCCTTGTTCACAAATAGCTACAATGTCAGATTCCATGTTGGATTTTCGTCTACTAACAGGGGTTTCATGTCTGTCAATGCTTGTGCCAAAGGAAGTGAAAAATCCAAACAACATGCTTACTTGAATGTAAATTACATTAAAGGAGTATGGATTTGAAGAATAGTATATGTGCTTTTGGCTATTAAGCCTAGTTGCACAGGAACCATTTTGGGGAGTTCAGGAACCCATACATGTTGTTTCCTAAGAGCCTGGAGCTTTGGAGCTTAGGAAATGTTCTGGGAGCTTTAGGAGCTTGGTGGAGTGAGGTGCGTGCTGCTCCCAATGTCATTCCAAGGATGTTCTGCATGTTGATGATAGTGTGGGATCCAAATTACCTGTGTTTTGGTGCACTTTTTTGCTAATTTATAACACCAGCCCAGTTGGGCCCACAAACTGCCAACTATGATGGATGTGGCCATATGAATTTGTGTATTTGGGTGGTTTGCACTCATCAAGTCCCAGTCAGGGCATTGATTTGCAGGCTTAATGGTTGCTGTTCTATTTCTATAGGTGTATTAAGTTCTTTATTTTAATGGCTGTTGTGTCTTGAGTTGTTGCATACCTTCGTTATTCATCATGTAATTTTGATTTGTTGTCAAGGGCCCGATGTCAGCTTATGTTTTCAAAGAGTTTGGGGCGGTTTTGAAATTCGTTTTAGTACTGGATTAATCAATTCCTTTTCTTGTCAATTTGGTCAAAGTTCAAACCCTTTTATAATAGATAAGAATATATTGACAACTATTACATTAAAGGAAAAAGAAAACTAAAAAGACACCTGTACTATTTGTCAAATTCTATCTTATAATATTAATATTACAGGTGCATTAATAAATGACTAATATTTTTATGCATATCAATATTAGGCTCTTATTAATATTAGTAGGTATTAATAGTCAAACATATATTAACTTTTAAGAGCATTAGAGAGCTCCCTAATGTGCCAAGCTCCCCTATTTTTCCTGATATTACCAACTTGCTGTTTCCTGGAAATTTGGACCAAACTTCTAGCTGTTCTGGACACGGTACCTGCATTCTGGACATTCATTCGTTCCAGAAACTTGTGCAACATAGGTGCTAAGGGTTTTGTATGTTTTGACCAATGTTTTAAAAACCGGCGGCTTTGACTCGGAACCGACCGGTTTGAGAGAGTTGCTGGGTGAGGGTTCCGAACCAGTCACCAAAATGGCTTGGGCAACTGGTTTGGTACTGAACCGGTCAAACTGGCCGAGTCCATCTTAACTTGGCTTGGTTGACTTGCAAGAGACCATGGTGGAGGGGACCAGTTTTGTGCGAACTATGAAACCGACCGGTTTTGTACAAGTGACATTGAAGTCAGTAATATTAAATTTTTAAAGTAAAATGATAGAAAATGAAAGATAAGGAGAATGTCAAATTTTTAACATTACCATTAAGTGTTTCAGGATGTTTGAGAGTGTTTCCAACCTCATCGGACTTCATAATACATATGCTAAAAGTAGAATTTTAGATCCCATTCAGAATTCAACAGACTTAACAGTTTTCATGATTTCAGGATTGCAATGTTTCCACTGGATTTTATCACGTATGAGGGTAAGGGATTGGAATTTAATCAAGCACATCAACCTCTCTATGTACCTTGATGTTGGTGGTGCTGATGCCTGATTGTTGAAGTTTATTGAACTCCTTTGTCACGACCATGTACCCTTCAGTCAAGCAAATCACTTATTAAGCACGGGAAGCTTTTTTTACCTTATTTTAACGCTTGGATTAGGAAGTTTCATCAAAATTGTAGGGTGTTGACTAATGTCCTTGGAGGATCGAGATTTGAGGTAGAGGCAAGGGCTAGAGCCTATAGGAAGGGGAGCAGGGTGCTATTGATGAATAGGATCCCAATATAGGCAATGATTTTGATGATACGTAGTTATTTGTTGTAGCATGAAGTTTTTTGGACTCTACAGGCCATTTAGAGCCTCTTTTGTTTATGTATTTTGGGTCACATATGGATTGCACTCGATGTTCTATGAGGAGACTCCCCACCCTCTATTTGCCTCACACCATCTTCATTGAGCATTTGGAGGTTTTGGAGCAGAATTCAGGCAGAGCAGTTAGAGGTTTTGGAGCTTGTTGGGCAGTCTTCTTGGACTGTTTGTACTTTGTAGTGGATTTGGCATCTGATTGAGGAGGCTACTGGACAGCTTGAAGGAGTTGCTATCCATCTCATTGTTAATTGTTGCCATTGAGCTGTTTTGCTGGTTGTTTTCTCAACTTTCCACTGTCCGAGTCCAGCAGTCAACTATCTAGGTATGCTAACAGTCTGAAATGAGTCAAATCAGCCCCTATGATGAGTTTGATCTTTGATGACTGATCATGTTGATCTTGTAACCTTGTAGGCATATCATGTTGTTTTTTGGACTCTATAGGCCGTTTAGAGCCTTGTTGATTATGTATTTTCATGTTTGATGTAGATATGTATTGCACTTGGTGCCATTTTGATATATTCTCCCTTACATGGTATATACATGGGTAGACTTTGCATATTTTGTCTCTAATGGTTTGGAATCTTTAAAATAATTTTTTCCCTTGAAAATTTGAATATTTTATGTATTTTTTAAAAGCCGAGTCATTGAAATCAAACTGGTCCGAGTCATTGCTGAGTCCGAGCCTGGCCAAGTTGACCCTCGGCTGATTCCGAGTTATAAAACATTGGTTTTTACACAATTGTAGGTGAAAATGTGAATATTTATGTGATTGTGAAGTGTCAATATGCATGCGCAGTTGTGAAAACTATGATATTATGTCTTGTACAAAGAGCTTGCCAATCTGTTCAATTATGCTTTTATTTTCATATTGTGACTATTGTTCCACAATTATTGTGCAGATCTCTTACCTCCACATTTCAGTCCTCTTGTGATATGTATCTTGGAAAAGTGCCTTCGAGTTGTTGAATCAAGCTCCAAAAGTTTGAAGTTAGCTCAGCGGACAGTGATTGCAATCTATGTGGCTAGTGTGATGAACTTTCTTTTGCAGTCTCAGGTATCTGTTGCAATCAGTGAAGTTAAGATGTCAAATTTGGAATACGATTTTTTTTGTTGAACAACAATATATTCTTTGCAGGTCAACTCAAGGGCATTGGCTTTTATAATCACGACTATGTTGTCACAAAAGTTTCAAAAGGCATGCCACCCTGATCAGGCTTCGGAAACCTTTCTTTGTGAATGGAGTCCATTAAGAAGCTTGTTGCTTTTCGCACAAAATATTTTATCCAAAGATCAAGTTGGATCTAACTTTCAGTTGATGGATAAGCAGCATTTAGGCAAAGACAGTTCTAGTATCTCCCAATCCCTCTCCCAAGTTTTGGCAATCATAAAAAATGGTGATTTTGTAAGGGCAGATGGTACAGCAATGGCTCTTACGTCCTCCATAGTATGTGCCATGCCAGAAGAGATATTGAAAAACTTTCCTTTGCTTCTTAACATCAGCCACAAAATATTTGAAAACGACTATTCTGTCTTGCTGGCTCTGCTTTGCAGTCACAAAGAACTGTTTGGTCAAATTGCTGAGGCCTGGCCTGATTTATATTTGTCAGGTCTGGAGCTTGCTGGGCATTCTTTTTCTCAAAAGCAAGATAACAGTGATCATCAAACCCAAGCAAATGATTTACAGGATTCTGCTATAAACCACGGCTTTAATTTCTCCACAATGAAACTTCGAACTACAGAGAAGCAGTCAGAGTCTGTTTTTGCGAGTGATGCATGTTCTGAAGAATGGGATCCTTTTGCCTTTGCTTCATTTATGCAGTCTATACCATTCTCTACTTTATTTACTCTATGTGCAAATAGCTATCAGTCAAGACTCTTGGGATTTGTCTCAATGAAAGGTATTCTTAAGGCAAAAATATCCGAACTTTCTTCTGATAGTTTTTTCAATACATTACACCTTATAATGTTTTGGATTCTGCAACTTGAATCTTCATGGAGAGAAGGTGGACACTCAAAAGAGCAGCTCGAAACCTGCTTCTCTCTCTTAAAACATCTTCTGGTGTATGTTATAGAAGCATTCTGGAGTGGCCCAGTCGTGCAGAGACCAGAAGAAGTAATCAAAACAGTGTTGGTTCATCCTGCAATAAGCATGTTTATGTCCGAGTGGATGTATTCTTCTATTTTTAAGAACAGTCAAGACATGGGAGCTTCAGATATTGCAAGTGTTGATTTGCAATGCAAGAAATGGAAACGGAAGAGTGACAAAACTAGATTTGAGATATTTTTGCATTTTTGTCAAGCAAAAGTTCATCCAGTTGATAATAACATACTCTCTATATTGAGCAGCCTGATGGAAATTGCATCCTCCCAACCTAAAATCAGCTCAGGCGGAGCATTGAAGCAATGGGACTCATTTGGCAGAACCATTGCGGAGGCTAGCAAACCTTTCATTTTCAGGTGCCTTTCAGTTTTCAAAAATGAACTTCTTGAAAGCATTAAGACAGATTCTTATGGAATATCGCCCTTACCTACATTCTATATTCTGTCTATTTTGAGCCCATTTATATCACCTTTCACATTGCTTGAATTAGTGCACTGGTTGTTTTCCAATAACATCTCTGAGCATCAGGAATCGGAAACCTCTGCCCCTGGTCCAAAGCTCCCCTATGTCCATATTGGGCTCTATTTTGTAACAGTAGCATTTAAAATGTTCCATGCTTACCTGAATCAATCTAAGGAAGAGATTGTTGTTCATCAGTTCTTTTGGGATATGGATGGTCAGAAGTTCGATGCAAATGTGATTAGAGAAGTGTATAAGAAAGTGATTGGAGTAGCTATTAAGCAGTCTTCTGAAAGTGCAGATCTATGTCTTCTGTCAATTATGAAAGCTATTCATGTGCAGAGAAGTGCAAGAGTTCTACCCCGTACTTTGCCAATTAACATATTGTTGTGCCATCTGATCAGCATTACCCCCACAGAAGTAGTCCAGCATTGCATCAATAAGACAAACCAACTCAAAGCAAAAATATTGCTTCTCTTGACACAAATAAGTACCCTGCATTTGACCATTTCTGGTGAACTAATTGTGGCTAATATGACATTTGGTGTTCCTGATACACAATTAATGCATCTAGGTAGTGCCCTCATGATCAGTGATAAAATGATGGAAGAAAATTCAGATGCTATAATTTCAGAGAATGAACTTGTTTTACTTCTCCCTGTTACACTAAGATACCTTTGTTCAGAGTCGAGAGCAACAGAAGTGTCATTTTTGGAGTTATCAAAAAAGATCACATCTCACTATTTTAAAATAATTTGGAAAGGATTCTCGAAGTGGGATGAGTATGTCTGCTGTCAAATCTTTGACATTGTACAGTGCGATGAAAAGAGATGTGAGACCGCAGAAGATTTTGCATCTTATTTCAGTGACACTCTACTTGGAAGAGCTATCTACCTACTGCAGGCTGGTTTTAGTTCAGAGAAAAAAAGTAGGAAAAGTAGGAAGAAATTACTGAGTTCAATTCTTCCAAAAGGTAGTAGTTTTCTAGATCACGTAACCAATGACATCAATGGTTCTTCTTTTGAACAGGTTTTAAACATGGTAAACAGAGTTGTTGCTAATGTGACCTTGGCAAGGTGGCTATTGTTCCCGAAACCTAGCTGCTTGCCTCTACATGAAGAAAGGAACACCGACAAACACCCTGGAAATGGTGCTTTAAAACATAAACAGGAGAACATAATACAATCTGGAGATGAAGAGTGTAAAATGGAACCAGCTGACTATGCAAGTTTTATGAACTGCTTGATATGCACTCTAGATACATTGTTTCAACAGTTTTCTGTCCAGTCTCAGGAAAGCAAATATCATTCAAACTTGATGAGCTTCATGGAGAAGACAATACTTAGTCACTTGGTTGGCGTGTCCATGGAAATGGAAGTTCGTTCTGTTGACACTCAATGTCTTTCTTCTCTGAAAACATTCACAAAATTGACTTTTCTCTATAGATTTGAGGACCCTACAGTCATGAAAGCATTGCATTGTCTTATTCTTGCCCTGTCACAAGAAAGCTGTGATTCTGATATTGTTAGTCAATTTGCAACAGATGCCTTGGGATTTCTGATGGCACATTCCCATTTCATACCAACTATTCTTTGGACAGGCTTTATAACTGTACAGTCTTTTGGTCAGTCTGATAAGGGAACAATGTTCAGATCTTTGAATGGCATAGTAAACTTGCTTGCACTTCCGAGTGTTAGTCAGCATGGAATTCCTAATAGTGAGGATATAGTCATATCCCCTGGTGGTCACTGTCAGTCTACACACCAAAATTCAATCTCTAACAGAAAAGACTCTTCTTTTCTAGAGCAGAGGAAGTTAGAAGTTGTTAAACTTGTGAGGATACTGTATCTCCTTAGGGTTCGGAAAGGTAGTTCAAGTGCATCAGTGGAAACGGCTATAAATATTGAAGAACTGTTCTCTTTATTATTGGCAGGTTATGGTGCTACAATGAGTCAGTCTGACTTGGAAATTTTTACTCTTATGCATGAGATTGAATTATTGGAAAGGTCAAATTTCAGTGGCCTGTCTGAAAGGAACTACCTTTGGGGTGAAGCTGCACTGAAACGAAGAAGAGAACAACAGGATGAAAAACTGTTATCAAAATACAGTTCAGTTAACGACGATGAAACAATAGTAGATCGTTGTAAGAGGCAGTTTAGGGAGAATCTAATATTTGATCCAAAAGTTTGTGGTGAGACCGTTTTGTACTTTCCCTCTAAAAGAAGTGCCTGGGTTGAACCCATCGATATGTCCAGATATGTGGAGGAGAGCCTCAGAGGCATGACTGTGGTATGTTCTATTATAACCTGGTGTATGAACTTGTCTACTTATCTTTTGTAACAAATCCAAAGGTGTTTGTTCTTCCTTATCTATGCCTCCTGCTGAACAATTTTTTTCTTAACTCAACAAGAAGATTTTTGAATTTGATACTTATGTTTAGAAAGTGCAAGTCACCATTTTATAAAGCTATCAATCATCAGATTGCATGACTGAATTGTAAATTCCGTCTCCCAATATACTCATTTGAATGTTGAAACATTGTTTCAGCTTAATTTCTGTGAAAATTCAAAATTGTAAGATATTTTTCTTATTTTTGCATAAATCAGTAATAGACTAGCCAATAAAGGATTAATTACAAGTGCATATCATTCTATTGAATAAATGTTTCTTCAGGGTTTCTAGAATTGAAAATGGTTATAAAAATTTATGCCTCTTAAAAGTTAATACTATATGGAAAAATAGAAAGCTAAGAAACTTAAGAAAAACAGTGCAATTCGATAGATATATTGAACATCCCAAAGTATATTAAAAAAGTAACGGCAATAAAGTAGAAATGTTTTGATGTCAAATGCTCCTCCAAGAGAGAAAACACAGTAACTTCTCTTGAAACGTGTTGTACTGTTTCCATGAAACCGTGAGGATAAGTAAGCATTAAACAAAATATAAATTTCATACAGTTCAGGTGGAGATAAAAGAACGGGCTGCTCAAGGACAACATATTAAGAAGGAAAGATCTTGCAACTTTGCTTTACTAGTTAGAAGGCTTGAAATTATCATTTTTTTTATATTAAAGCTAGATGCTACTCTCTTCTCTTTATTCTAGTTTCAACACCAATTGGTTTTGGAGTTACTATTTGTATGTATTAAGGGTGAGTTATTAGAAAAAATAGCTGTAAGCATATAGACTCTAGAGATAACAATTTGGTTGTTAAATTAGGCGAGACTGATCCTACATGTAGGCCTTTCAGCCTTTAGTGGATATATTTCTGAAAGGTCGATTCTTTTTCTTATGTCTATTAGATTAATTCTTCTCAAATGTTCTGAAGTGGGTGGAGCTGGAACTGGGGTATCTCGTTCTTTATGTCAATCCTCTCTTCTGGCTGTGGTAATTTAGAGTGGTGGTGGTAGCACTGGGAAGGCTTTACGACATTAATTTGAAGATTCACCTTTTGATTTTGGTATGTTTGTTGCACCAAAAGGTGCTTACCACATCCCAGTACGAGGGAAATGTGTAATTCGTTCAGTCTTCAATGTGGAGTTGACACATGGCACGTTAAAAAAATTATAAAATAAAAAATTATACAATGTCATCCCTAGTATAAAGTTAAAAACCAAAGAGATATATTAGAGATATTTTCACATGGGTAATGCTTATGTCATCATATGTTGGCTACACAAAAAATATAATACTAATAACAAATAATAATAATAATATTATATGTTAGCCAAATATAGATACAAACCAAAATAATATATATATATATATATGAAAGTATATATGAAAGTGAGGGATTTGATATGTACACTTAATATTTAAAACAACATATATAGAGAGATAAAAAGTGAGATACCAGATTTAGACATAAATATAAATACTATAGAAACATAGTTACATAGAAAAATACAATCCAAATATAAATAATTTTTTTCTTCGTAATTTCTAATCCATGATAGAATGAAAAATAAAATCACATTTTTCAGGTGCTCAAAGCATGCTACAAGTAAAACCAAGTACAGGTGCATACTACAGTTACAAGAGTATAGGTGCATACTACACTTGCAAGGCTAAAATTACTTTAGTAACGTACATTTCATTTATTGTCCTTTATAATATAATCCTCGGTCTTTCCCCTTTTCCTCTTTTTTTTATCTTCTTGCCCATCTGAAGGAGTCCGTAATGTCCCATTTATTTAAAGTGACTCAAATAAAATAATATTATAAAGTCACTTAATAAATAAAAGAGGGGGTCACTTAAATATTATAAAGTTGAATACTTTATAAAAGTGACATGAATAATTATAAAGAGGAAGAAGAATAAAAGAGGGCAAAAGTGTCAATGGGGATATAAAGAAGAAAAAGTGAATTGCTCGGCAGGCATTATTATTATTCACTCTGAGAAATCAATTTTGAGAGCTCTCTGAGCTTTTGGGTGTTGAGGACAGAAACCCTTGACCAGATTGGATTCGATGGCGAAATCTATGCATCCTAGTGAATCCAGAGGGTAGATCACCCAGATATACCGTTGTGCTTCAAGAGAAGATTGATCAGCATTTACAGAGATTTGGCAGTATTGCAGCAGAATAAATCTACTGAGGGCGAATTGCTTGGCCTCTTTCACTGGGGTGCATTATCTCAAGCTATTCACTGGGGCAAATTACATTTGGCATCTCTTCTTGCTTCTGGGGATTCGTGCTAGTCTTTCCGGAGGCTTCATTATTATTCAGAGGTCAGATCTGGGTGTATAGTTATGTCTTGCTAGTGCCGGATTTCCATTACTACACCGGTTACCATTGCCGAATCTGGATCTTATGCATGTAGTGCATCTTATCTTTGTAATGCCAGAAAACTCAAATAAATTCATTCAGTATGTCCATTCATTGTTTCTGAGCTAGATTACATTGTAGGTCTGATTATCTTGTTATACATATATGCCATGCAACATTATTATTGTCCATGCAAACTTGTTATCTACAAACTTTGCATGTCAAACCATTAAACAATAACCAAATACTACAACAAACCCAACACAAAATTAGACTTCACCGGCTTGGTATATTTCAGTGGTATCAGAGCATGTTCTTTGCCAGCTGTGGGAAATTGGTATGAACATGAAATCATAAGCAGTTAGATGAACTCAGGTCTACTATTGAGCTTCATTGTGGAAGGATTCTGAGTTAGTATTTGCGGAGATCAATTAATTTTGCATTGGTGTGTGAAGATTTATAGCAATGATCCATCATAAAGTAAGAGATCCATTAACCTTCAGCAGCGGCCTATTCCATCAAGCTAAGATCCCGTCATTCTGGCTGCGGTCTACAATTTAGAGGGCGTGTTCTTCATTGGGAGGACATGTATTCTACAGGCTGTCAAGATCTAGCTCCTATTTCGTATTGCACAAGGAAGAACTCTAGAGTTGGGCATATCATTTAATTGGTGGATAAGATTTCAAGGAAGAACAATGATCTTCCTCTTAGCAGTTGCGTGGTCATCCAATAAAAGCATGGTCAACATGGGCTTCCAATTGTCAGTGCTGGAGGGTAGCGACCAGTAGGAAGACTGTGATCTATTCCCTAGAAGCCAGATCTGCTAAGTATGGCAGCAATCCAATGTTTCCAGTAGTATTCTTGATGTGGAGGATGGGTTGTCAAATTAGGAGCAACAATCTCACTTCTAAGCATGTATTGTTGAAAAGTTAACTAGTTCAGATGCCTAGCATGGAGGTGCTTTTTCAGTATAGGCATCAAGATGAGGTAGAGGGTGAGATGCATTCTACCAAGTGTCATGAATCCAACGGTGGATGCAGACCTTTCAGGGTGATTTCCCTCATGCATGCAATATTTTGCATGCAAACTTTTTTATTAAAAAGCATGCAAAAGTGGGATTTTTGCATGCACTCATATTAGGGTTTCGAAAACCCTAATCAATTAGTGAATGGATATAAGGAGGCTAGGGGTCACCAGACAGGGTTACTTTTGCAGGTTCCTCAGAGAGAAGTTTCAGAGTGAGGACACACTTGTGCATGCACAGGGTGCATTCCTGAGGAGAGGGGCGCATCTGCAGAGGGTGGGAGTGAGAGAATCCGAGAGGGATCTGTTCTTGCTTGTTCCAAGGCACTCAATAGCCATTCCAATGTGCAGTGACACTATCTGTGCAGAGAGAGATCAGAGACAAAGCTTGGGTAACTTCACAGGAGGAGGGGCTCATCTCCCATGCAAAGGGGGCGCACTTGTCTGTGGGGACAATCTTCTTGAGGCCAGAAGGACTGAAAGAATCAGACTACTTCTTCTTCAGTGATTGAGGAGAATGAGATCAGATCTCATCAGTGTTTGACAGAGATCCAGAGAGGGGCGACTTCAGAGCAGTGGAGGGGGTGCACTTCATACTGAGAGGTTGCAGCAGTTCTTCCATGATTGAGCAGATCAGAGCAAAAAGGTTAGAGAGTCAGTACAGCTTCCAGAGATTGGTAGTGACAGTGATAAAAGATCTAGAGTTAGAGCAGACAGCTAGGGCACACTTCCCAAGAGCAGCAGTTGCTACTGCATGCAGATCTAGGGTTTTGACCCGTCAGGTTCTTATTGTATTTCTGAATAACTGATTGTACTCTTTCTATATTATTTGCTCAGGCTTGAGAAAGAAGAAAGCCCCATAGATGTGGTTTTCCCATTGGGGTTTCCAGGGTAAATTTGAGTTTCATATGTGTGATTGCCATTATGTGTTAAGTTGATAAGGGATTTCTAGTTCTTTTTGTTATAAGTAGCTTGCATAGCTGTGATCTTCTCTGACAGTGAGAAGTTGGGATTGCTTGTGGCTTATAGAGACTCAAGGCCTGTTGAAGTCTCAGTTTTCTAGATCGAGTAGTGACATCTGGAAAAATGATCATATATTACACTCTAGCAGCTTATTATCTTCATCAATGGACATCTGCAGCACAAAAGATTTATTCTTGTGATCAGAGGTGGCCACATATACCAGATTTGCAAACATGCACTTCCTGGGTGAAGGAATTTTATGGAGCGCATATATGGAAGTTTCGGCACACTAGACTAAAAGGGAAACATAATTCCAATCGCAGCCCCCAAAGGAGAGGCATAACTGATTAATCAGATCATGACCTGGCAATAAGACAAGGTTTAGTTATTGTGGTGGAGAAATAAGACGCATCTATTTGGAGAAGAGACGTTGTAAGGGTGAAGTCTTATTTTGGATGTCACATCAAAAGAGATGTTCCTATTGGTGCATCACAGCTTTTAGGATGGAGTCCTAAGTTGAAAAGGACACTAATATCTTTGTTGTCAACTTTATTCTGCCAACAACCCAGGAAAATATGAAATGTAGCCTTTTGAGAAGTAAAAAAGCCAATGCAGCAGCGAGAAAAAGTTATTTGGAGAGTCCAAAGACAAATAGGACTCTTAATTTCCTAGTCGCTAGCTAAGGAAATTATCATAAATTAAAGTCAGTACCATATTCCTCAGATATGTAGAAACTTTTATAAGAGCTGTGGAAATTGGGAAAAGTGTGTTGTAGCATTTGGGAAGAGTTTTATTGCCAATAGGACTCTCTAATGAGATTGACTTGCTTCTTTCGGAATTATTTGAATGCTTAAAGTGGAGTAGCTTCATAAAAGGGTTATTGAAGGAGTTCGAATGCATGTAGGACTCTAATATTGGTGACCTGCTTTTTTGAGATGAGTTGAAAGTCAATAATATTGAGCAGCTTTTCTTGGCCAAAAGACAAAGGCAATGTTGGATTCCTATTGCAATCAGGACTGTGGTCAACTTTAAGAGATTGACCTGCTGTTTTTGGAATTATTTGAATGCTTAAAGTGGAGCAGCTTCATCACAAAATATTCGTTGGGTTATTGAAGGAGTTTGAATGCATGTAGGACTCTAATATTGGTGACCTGCCTTTTTGAGATGAGTTGAAAATCAACAATATTGAACAGCTTTTCTTGGCCAAAAGACAAAGGCAACGTTGGACTCCTATTGCAATCAGGACTGTAGTAAACTTTAAAATTCTTTGTATAAGCTATTAAATACAACATTCTTAGGCTTAGGAGAATGCTGTTACATCCATCCAGATCATGTCAATTACTGCTATCGTCTACAGGCTGAAAGACATCAGTAAGATTTGAAGAAGTTGCTGTAACCTCCTGTGCAAAAGGCGTAACACCAAACAAGGAACATTTCACCTTCCAGGCAGTCTGCACGTACTTTGTATGTCACAGTCCAGATCTGGAATCTACAGTAAAAGACACCCGTCACTCACTTATATATCAGCATTACAAAGCATTTAAAGCAGCAACGAATTGATTGGGACAGTATATCAATGTGTTTGGTATGAGATTGTTGGAAATCGGGAGCTCAAACTAACCTACAACAATACCATCACATAACAGTGACAGTCTATATAAGCCAGTGGATAGTAAATTAACTGTTAAAACAGTATATGAGTGGAGTGTTTGCTGGAAGCTACACCTCACTCATCACTAAAAGAGTACAGTGGGTCAGGCTTATAATCCAAGCGGTGAATACTCTCTGATATTGAAGAAGACCATAACCACATTGTGAGACATTTGAACAAAATTTTAAATCAGATCAGGGTGGGAATCTTACAGTGGTACAGTGGTATGCAAAAACCATGCAGAAGGCAGATTCCATTGCTTAGCTTATTACAGAGCCTGAGTACACATTGGAAATAATAGGGCAGATGGAAAACCAATTGGAGCAACAGGTGTTTGAAATAAGGAAGAAGCTACAAAAACTCCCTCCCTCCAAAATTACTCTTATGGAGATTCTCAAGCAAATTATAAGTAATTTAACTAGGGTGGGCCAATCCCCTTCACAGATGACGTTGGAAGTGATACACCCATCAAGGAAAGCATTAATCACACCAGAATTATTGAGACACCAGGATGGAGATGTGTCACTTATGGTGGCCACATGCATTAACGAGATCACCAGAATCACAACACCAAATGCTCCCTACAATGATGATGTGTTGAGGGACACCTCTCAGTTAATTGTTACCACTTTTCGAGGTCTGGATAACATAAATAATCCCACGTTTGGAAGGAGGGTAACCATTTTAGAAACAGTGGCAAAGATCAAGTCACATGTTATGATGCTGGACCTTGAATGTGATGACTTGATCCTTGAAATGTTTCACATTTTCTCTTTTGTTAGTGAAGCTCATCCATAAAACGTGTTAACTTCAATGCAAACGATTATGACTCTTGTTTTAGACGAGAGTGAAAATATTCCAGAGCAGTTGGTAGCTGTTATGCTAGCCTCCTTGGGAAGAGGGAAGGAGAATGTTTCTCTAGCGGCCCGTAAACTTGCTACTAATGTGATGGAGCAGTGTGCAAACATGCTTGTGCCTTATGTGATTCTACCATCTGATGACACTAGTGCATATGATGAAAACAAATAAGAGAATGTGGTTGAGGAGGATGTTAGTGACACATATGATTTGATGGGGGAGCCTCATGTGATGGTTGCGCACGATGAGCACTCTGATTTACAGGCACTTGTGGAGACATATGACCCCACGGGTGTTGATTATGCACATGATTGGCTGTGTGGAGGTTATGAGTCATCTTTTGTGGAGGGGCCATTAATGGCTCCGGTTCTAGTTGTGGATGCGTTGATTGGACACATACCCTCGAGACCAGTCGATAGTGACATGGACGCATCCCTTGTTTTTCGAGATGAGTATAATACAGAGGTGTGGGATCCTAGTTCAAATGACATCAATAGAGTGAGCGCACAGGTGGATACAATAGTACACACAAGATACAGGCGTGAGATAGAGCATACTTCAGAGGTGGATTGTCAAATGGCGATCAACAGGATGAGAAGGGGGAGCATGGTTGGGCGGATGTTACAGATGATGACCATGTGGTCAGCTTGCGGGATGTATGGTCACAACAAGAAGCAACTTAGGACACATGGGATTGGCTCACGAGGACTATTTCTGATTGGAAGTCCCACTTTTTGGTGGAATATTCCAAGGATTGCTTCGCCTGTGGGTTGATGGATGGGTGCATCTAGGATGACCAATATAGGGTAGTGGATCATCCACTATAGAGACACCATATACCTCGCCTAAGAGTCGACACTTAGGACTGAGATCCTGAGGACTATACATGAGACACCTATAGATGGACACCTTAGGACCTATCAGCAGATTAGAGAGGCATTCTCCTGGAAGGATCTCGAGTATGATGTGACGAGACATAGGAGGGAGTGTTTGACTTGTCAGCTGCATGAGTCAGAGTATGGTTATCTAGCAGGATTATGGCAGCCCACCCTTGTCTCAAGACAGAGTCAAGAGGATGTGTCAGCACCTCGCATAGGTTCATCGGAGGTGTATGGTAGGGTCGGCATTTCAAGGATGATATTAGTTTGGGTTAGCAGGGAGGCCGTTAGGTCATGTAGTTTAACTGAGGATAGTGAACTTGATCAGGACAACACATCCATCAATGCATTTTGGCAGGAGATATACAGTTCAACAGGCGTTGAGATGATTAGTGTAGTATGGTCAGAGTTGGCTGATGTAGGGCCTAGTGCACTTCTAGAGGGAATGAGAGTTCCATGGTCTCATGATTGATTCCCTTTATTTTGGGGGGGATTCGAGAGTAGATGATGGGGAATCTACTTGGTGGCGAGATGGATTTCCTTTACCGAGGATCAGTTATATTGGTGGGACTATTCCTTATGATAGTGCTTATGCACAACATCCTTTTCAGGGGTTGAATTGGAGAGAGATTAAGAGTTGGTGTCCTATTGAGTGGGCGATTCTTGGGAAGACATTACTAGCTAGGGGTATAGTACAACAGGAGCCCTTGGATATTTGGGATGAAAGATGCCCAAGTTGGCATTGGGATCCAGGTGGGACTTTTCATCATACAACAGAGCTTGACAAATTGATGGAGCACACCATGGGGGGAGAGGAAAGCATTGGTATGACTCAGGATCATGCACTATATGGTGACGATGCTCTTTCATTGGTGTATTTGGTACTGAGGTAGAAGAAGAATAACTACGCCCTCTTCAGATTCATATGGGATCCTGGTATTTGTGTAGGCATACAGGTGCATAGGACAACTGATTTATTATACAAGCATAAATGGCAGATGGTTGGTACAAGAATTGATGACAAATTGGTGATTGGTGTAGGAGGGAGAGCCAACTATCACTTTCAGGGGCCTGTCCATGTGGAGCTGTGGATTATTTTCCTAGGTGGGAAACCTTATGAGGGATGGATACAGTGTTCACTTGCTTTGTTGCTTGGGAGTCTTCATGATGCTCTTTGTTATGATACTACGCATGGTAGCGGTGGATGTAGTAGGTACTCCGTAGTTCTTAGATTGATTTGGGACCTTGGGATCATTCTTGAACTCAGTTGGTTCAATCTGATAGATTATAGGGTTGTGTTGGCATTGCTTGAGGACAAGCAATCTTTGGCGAGGGAGGACTTGTAATGTCCCATTTATTTAAAGTGACTCAAATAAAATAATATTATAAAGTCACTTAATAAATAAAAGAGGGGGTCACTTAAATATTATAAAGTTAAATACTTTATAAAAGTGACATGAATAATTATAAAGCAGAAAAAGAATAAAAGAGGGAAAAAGGGTCACTGAGGATATAAAAGAAGAAAAAGTGAATTGCTTGGTAGGAATTATTATTATTCACTTTGAGAAATCAATTTTGAGAGCTCTATGAGCTTTTGGGTGTTGAGGACAAAAACCCTTAACCAGATTGGATTCGGTGGTGAAATCTACCCATCTAGCCAATCCAGAGGGTAGATCACCCAGATCTACCATTGTGCTTCAAGAGAAGGAAGATTGATCAACATTTACAGAGATTTTGTAGTATTGCAGCAGAATAAATCTATTGAGGGCGAATTGCTTGGGCTCTTTCACTGGGTCGCGTTATCTCCAGCTATTCACTGGGGCGAATTACATTTGGCATCTCTTCTTGCTTTTGGGGATTCGTGCTAGTCTTTCCAGATTCTTCATTATCATTCAGACGTCAGATCTGGGCATATAGTTACGTCTTGCTACTGCTGGATTTCCATTACTACACCGGTTATCATCGCCGGATCCAGGTCTTATGCATGGAGTGCATCTTATCTTTGTAATGCCAGGAACTCAAATAATTTCTTTAGGTATGTCCATTCGTTGTTTCTGAGCTTGATTACATTTTAGATATGGTTATCTTGTTATACATATATGCCATGCAACATTATTATTGCCCATGCAAACCTATTATCTATAAACTTTGCATGTCAAACCATTAAACAATAGCCAAATACTACGACAAACCCAACACAAAATTAGACTTCACCGGCTCGGTATATTTTAGAGTCACGGTAACTAATTGTGAGTTGGAAGATGAGAGATCATAGTTTTTAGAAGGGACCAATTCCTTATCTGAATTGGATGTATCGGTTTCATGATGTCTTTTTGTTCCACCTAAAGGAGCCTCCCTCAAGGAGGAAAGCCTTTATCCATCTCTTCTACTTTATGGAGAGGACTGGATTCCCCAATCGACACTTGTGTGTCTTGATTTACCTCATTTTGATCAAGGTCAGTATCTAACTTGATTCCTCCGAAAATATTCATGTCTTTGGTTTTGATTTGGTTCATATGCACCATTTTTTATATCACACATTCCAGATGCACTCCCTCTATACATTTTTCTTCTGTGTCAGCTCTCCATGTACATTTCTCTTCTGGATTGACTCTCCATCTTTTGAGTTAGCTCTTTTTGGTTTTTAGGTTAGAATCTTACCTCTTGCTTTCGCTCCCACTTTGTATTGACATTGACCTATTTTTGTGGTCATTTGTTGGACATTAATAAAATTATCTTATCTTGTCTTGGGAGGATGAGCTCGAGCATGGGGACAAGTAGCTTGTAAATATCTTGCACTTGAATGTTGTTTCTCCATGACTAGTGTGTATTTAAAATTCTTCCTTGTGCAGATGTGCGTAAACCTGCTACAGTTCTCTCAAGATCTGGTTTTATGCAAGTGCCCAAAACAATATCCTCAAAAACTGATAAATACTAGAAATGTAATGGAAAATGGGGAAGACAAACCCCAATTGGCATTCTAGTAACTGGCATAGTGTTAGGATCGAATTCCAGGGGCTGGGGAGTTATAAAAAGCCCCACACTTATCTGAAACTAGGGAGCCTCCTCAAACATAGTCTGATAATCAATATGATCATAGAATTGATCAGTAAATATCTCGAGTCTTGACAACAATCAACATTGTATTTTTACTTGTTCATATCTGCATAACTTTAAAACTTTTGAGTTTTGAATTCTATTGAGTTGAGTTAGACTACAGCCAACCTAGATCCTTTTAAATGACCTCAAAGCGGAGTTCTGGGCAGCATCATGTATTCTGGGCATCTTTCCAAGTCTTACAACATTGAAAATCCTCATCATTTCAAATCTGGGTACAAACAGCAGGGTAACACAGATCATTGGATCAACATTCTCGGATCAGATTAAATTCCTGTACTAGTTGTTTTGAGCCCAGGACATGGTATTTTGGTCATCTATTGAAAGCTTGCTGTTGTCTCCTGGAGTTATTGTTTCCAGCAATGGTTCACATATCCTGTAGCAGATTCTAAACAGAATTAGAGGGGCAGCTTGCAAAATCCGAGTGTCGTTCTTGCTGGTTGGTTGATATCTGCAGTGTTCACTGAGCTCTATAGATGTATTTCCAGCAGATTTGAGATGGCCACATTCAGATATGATTATGATAAAGTTGCAAAGGGGTATTTAGCTAAGTTGCCAGGAAACGTGGGTGTGGGGACGTTACTTTTTGAAACAGGGTACTTGGGTTCGTCAGGGTACTGTAGACACACACACACACACACATAAGTAGTTGTATAAAATTAAAATGCTGAAAACATGTCACACGTATATTTCTTCATAATTCAATGATTCATCATTCATTCAAGAATCAACATTCACATTGGAACATAAAATTTGATATCAAATGGAAGTTATATTATGATTCCATTGTCATACTACATTCCATTGAGAAGCAAAGAGATGGAGATAAAAGATTTGGAAATTTGGATGAAAGATTCCATTGAGAAGCAAAGAGATGAAGATAAAAGATTTGGAAATTTCTAGAGTTGATGGTTTTCAAGTCTGAGAGAAAGAGGCAATAATCTTATCAATGGTCCATTTAATGCAAAGCACGAGATTGGTTGCACGATTCTAGTGTCGTGAGCAAGATTAAACTTGCATTTGTTCAAATGGCCGACACACATACTTTGGCATCCATTGCAGTGGAAGAGCAAAAATGATTAAGCTGAGACAACCAAATGCAAAAATCTATTCTCGTCGATGTATCATATAGTTGTGGGCGACCCACAACATAGAGCAAATCCCCAATAGCCTGTAAATTGAGACAATCAATTAGTTGTGAATTTAGAGATGCAAATGTAAAGCAAGGAGGGGCTAGCAAATCTCACCGTGGGTTTTCAAGACACCTTTAATCCAACCGTTGTCTTCAACATGGGAGCGACAAAGTATTATATGATGTGGTTTGGTCAAATGTTAGAGTTCGTGGAGTGTCCATGCTAAAAATTAGTCCCGCGAAACTGTATTACATGGGGCTGTCTCATGCCATTTTTCGAGGTCCGAGTTGCATGTGTAAGGGAAGTTGGGATCTATTGGTGGCCTTTTGTTGGATCATTGAAAAGTACGCTGCCCCCTCTCAGCAGGATGAACCCATATCAAGGTACACGGACCCAAATCAAGGTACGGAGAACCCAAACGTGAGGTACGATGAACCCAGTCAGCAAAATGAACCTTCTTTTCACCACTGATGAATCGAGTTCTTCAGTCATGAAGCGGGTTCGTCTGGGTTCGCCAACCAAGAACTTGTACCCAAACCAGGGTTATAGGTTCGTGAACCCGGTGTAGGTTTGTGAACCCTACCCCTGGGTACGTGAACCCATGTAACATAGGTATTTAGTAGTATGATGCAATCATTAACTAAAGTTTTGGCATTGTTATAAACACAAGAAGGAAAAGTAGTTACTTCTGCTACAATTTACATAGAAAGATGGTTCTGCAAATATTCAAGGCTTTGCTTGTTTTCTACGTTATAGATGGTCTATAGATGCATGAATCCTCTAAGGATGCATGTTTTCTGGGGTTGCAATCTATTTTTTCTGGGGTTGCAATCTATTTTATGCCAAGTATTATATGGTATTATGGAGCTATATATATCATTAGTTATTGGTGTGGGCAGTGCATTAATCATGATCAAACTAGCATCAAGTAATCATCAGTTGTCAAGATCACTTTCTTCTGACATTGGGCAACTACTCCTTCACTGGGCACATGCCGTTGAGATAGGAAAGCTTATTAATTTGACAAACTTATCAATATTGGGCAAGGTTCCTGTTGAACTCAACAAATTGACAAATTTTGAATATCTGAATATTCACAATACTAAAATACATGGTAGCTTGCCTCCAGAGTTTGGCTATCTCATCAAATTTGGAAAATTGAAATCTCTACCATTTGAAGGCTTCTTCCCTAAAAGCGCCCTAGCTGGAATTTGAAGTTAGATGCTAAGAGATATAAGGTGCTATTCCCAGGGAGGTAACTATGGAAATGTTTTATTGAATTCATTCGCGGGCATTGAAGGGAGCCGCTCTCATCTACTGTGCAACTGTCTTTTGAAGCCACCTCTGAGTTTGCCCACGAGTTTTATGGAGGAAGGGCCGTCCCCTTTGAAACCCTTTGCTTACACGTATTTGCTTAATGGAGTTTGTTGGCTTTATGAAGCATAGTCAAAGGGGCCAACTTACCAAATTTGAGTCATTTAATTAGCATGGGGCACAATATCTTTGGAAGCGACAGAGTATTTTGGCATTTAACATAGTGTTTTGGCCTGCGGAAGTATGCACTTCGAGTTATTTGTATGGTTAGTGTCCATTTGGCAATTGATTGCAGGTTGCTTCATTACTTTTGTTTGGATCGATCCCATTTCAATGAACTTTAGGCTATTGTTTCACTCTATGCGGACCATATCTTGGATGGTGGTGGGTTTTATGCATGTTTTGAAAGCATGGAGATAGGTAACCCGCATAAATGAATGGTAATATGCTCAGGTCGCGCCAATATAAGTTGTCAATGCAAAGGGAACGACCACGCAATCAAAAGAGAACCAAGTGGTAGAAGTCTTGATCCAATATATTAAAATTGTGGAGCTATTTGTTGGAGGTATGAGCTGGGCCATCTCGTTTGGAAATATTAAGGAGCTAAGGCAATGTTTGAATGGGATCACATTTTGTTGACTGAGCATTGACGAAATTTAGAGTTTCTCGCAATTTTATAATCCGTGGGATTTTGCTTTAAAACTATTGTTAATACTTGAAGGCTTGTCTCATATTGGAGATGGTTGATTCACTACATTGGTGGACCAAATTGGATTGGCCGTTGGAGGAGTTTAGGGGGTCGAATCCTAGACCTTTGGGTTTGTGCACACCTTTTCATGCCTTAAGGACCAAACTTGTTCACCTTGTGGCTGGCTTTAAGAAGGATCGTTGGATGCTTTGAGGAGTTCGATAGCCCATACTTGGGTTTTATTATTCCTTTGATGGGTTTGTTAGAGAAGTTAAAGGGGATATTATTATTTTATCCTGCCAATATAAGTTGTCGATGCACAAGGAACAATCACGTAGTCAAAAGGGAACCAAGTGGCGAAAGTCTTGATCCAATATATTAAAATTGTGGAGCGATTTGCTGGAGGTATGAGCTGGGCCATCTCGTTTGGCAATATTAAGGAGCTAAGGCAATGTTCGAATGGGCTCACATTTTGTTGACTCAACATCGACGACATTTAGAGTTTGTCTCAATTTTATAATCTGTGGGCCTCTGCTTTAAATTATTGTTAATACTTGAAGGTTTGTCTCATATTGGAGATAGTTGATTCACTACATTGGTGGACCAAATTAGATTGGCCGTTAAAGGAGTTTAGGGGGTCGAATCTTAGACCTTTGGCTTTGTGGACACCTTTACATGCCTTAAGGACCAAACTTGTTCACCTTGTGGCTGGCTTTAAGAAGGATCATTGGATGCTTTGAGGGGTTCGATAGCCCATACTTTGTAAATTGCTGGGTTTTATTATTCCTTTGATGGGCTTGTTAGAGAAGTTAAAGGGGATATTATTATTTTATCCCCAATGAGAAGAAATGAGGCTCTTGTTGACCTTGTGCATTGTAATTGTAGCTTTGACCATTTTAAAAGTTTGTTGGAGTTAGTTAGAAAGTAGTGGAGGATTAGTTACTTTTCGCTCCACCCTAGGCTAGATCTAGGACATTAATAATATTTTATTGTAAGATGAGATTGAGCTTAAAGCTATATAAGGATTTGCTCTCTCCCTCATGTTGTCATTGATGGATTGTGAGACCTCTCTCTCATTTTTGGAGCCTCATTATTAGATATTTATGGATTATATTGAAGTTTAAGGATTTTCTTCTCTTGGGCTTCAACTTGGTGGATCTAATTGAGTAATTGTGTAATTTCCTATCATTGTCAAGTTTATATGCTTATTCCTTAGAAAGGTTGTGTAACTCCATGGTTTATCATATTACAATTTATGTTTCATGTTTTGGATATTTGGCATCCTAGGAGGGATATCCAACAAGTGGCATACGTTGGGTTATGAGATAAGCAAGTAAGAAGAAAGTGTATGTGAATGTTGCCTTTCCTTGATAGGGTTTACTAAATGAATCAATTACTTGCATAGAAACTTTGTCATGCCATTTTGTAGGGGGTTGTGAAGCACATATAAACAAGGCCTAAGGGGGAATCATCCAAAGACTCCATATGCCTTGGTGATTAGCACTAGTCTTCAAAGTCCTCCCATCACTCATTTAAACTATACTACGAAGACCGCAAGTTCTTCTAGGGCTAACTCTCCAAATCACCTTTGTGCCCTCATTTCCATAGCCTAGCAATCCTATCTAGGGAATCCCCCCTTGAGTTGGAGAAGAGCCAACCAAAATTGCATGGAGCTAGTTATCGGGGGTGGCAATGGGTAACACCTCTAGGTTTCAGTTGGGCTAGCCGCATTCTTTGGAGCTTTAACTACACTTGCTAGTTCACGCTGTAACACATGTCAAAGGATTTGATCCCTTTTGGTGCTTGATAAATCTAGGGTTAACATGGATCTACACTAGTAAGGAATATAGCCTTGCATTATTGCTTGATAAATCTAGGGTTAACATGGATCTACACTAGTAAGGAATATAGCCTTGCATTATTCATAAGTCATTCTAGTTGATTTGAGAGGAAGATTTATTGCGTTTAGTTGAGTGAGATAAACATCATATGCTGATAAAAATAAGAGATCTATAGTTACATTTATAATTATTGATTGCTTGATGTTTCTATTTTGCCATCTTTTCTCTTCCTTGTTCCCCAAGTGCTTGTGGCAATGCTCACTTTACCAAATCTTTGAATGCCACAATGTGTCATTAACTTGCAAGCTAATCCTTTTTGACAATTAAATGTATTTCGCAAAGTACTCTATACTATTTGTTGTCTCTCAAAATGGCATGCGTGTTGTTGAAGCCCAAAATGTAACACACCAGCTGGATGACAACTCTCTCAGGAGAGAGGCCAATGTCACTACACTCCTCTCCTCTTCGCTTCAGGTTGGCTCTTCTCCAACTCTAGGGGGGTATCCCTAAGATAGGATCGCTAAGGTAGGTACAGTAAACAGGCCAGGTGAATTGAAGAGGCTGCCTTAGAGAAACAAATGTAAAAAAGATGTATTTTAAATGGGTGACGGAAAAAGAAGGGAAGATCAATCCTTAGGGAAAGACCAGTGCCAGTATATTAGAGGGGCGAATGGAGTCAAAAGAGATCAAAGGGCATTGTGTTATATGTGACTGAGGGGGAAAGATCGCATCATTGAGCAAGCCCCGCTCAGTCTAGTGTTTGGCAGATCAGAAAGAATACTTCTTCTTCTCTAAGTGCGGGAGGTGCGCCATGCAAACTAAACATCAATATTGCACAGTCAGATTGAATGCAAAAATCAATACCTGGATTTACACGCTCATAAAGGGAAAGAGAAAGCTGGCTGCTAAGAGTCCTTCACCTTCCAACGTGGTGGATTGTCACCCTTCTATGGCCTCTTACACAATGAAAAGAAAGTGCCGAATCTGGAAATGCTCACACTCAAGTAGAATATCACAATCTCACGCCAAAAATTGCTCAATTTATCCAAAAAGGCCCATAATATTTTTCATTAATTTCATGGGGAGAAAAAATCCCAAAGTTTTTCCATCATTACAAAAGAAAGAGGCTGGCTTTTTATAGGCCAAAAAAACCCTCTCATAATATAAAAAGGAATAAATAAAATAATAAAGAAAAAGTGAAAAAAGTGATAGATCCACTTTTTTCTCTCTATCGAAAGTATGACCAATTTCTTTTATCAAATGTAACAGCCACTTAGGCTGCTCGTGGCATATCCATGAAGCCCCACACGTCTTGCAAAGTGAATCAAGTTTTCAAAAGACTGCACCCTAGGTGATGCTGGCCGCTCCAATTTTATGAGTGATGACCCGTGGCCCACTAAATCAGCAACAGAAAAAATGCGTCTTCCACAAAGCTGTCAAATGCTCCAGTATTACCACAGATCGTGAGCAGCTGTCCAACAACAGACTCGGCGTTTTCTTGTAAATAGCTGATACTCAACTGTGTGACGGGCGAACCGATTCGTGAGTCATGGCTTTAACAACAGCTGCAAAAAAATCGCGATTTTTAACAAAGTGCGAAACAACCAATTGTTGTGACCTCCGACAAACGTTGTGATAAACTTTAAAAACTGTTGTGCGACTGCCAGATAGAACCCGAGCATTAGCATAACTCTGCGTCAAAAAATGGCTGGCAATGGGCCGGCAACCTCATGATCTCCAGCTTAAGTCTCAAATCGGCTACTTGGCTGCCAAATGGTGACCCGATCCACGATGGCAACCGTCAAAACGCTGCTAGTGGCTTCCATAAAAATCCCGAAATTGCTCCTTGTTTAAATGCGATGTGGAAATCCACCGTGTAATCGGCTGCTGAATGGCGTAAACTAGCCACAGCCAACGGAAACGTGAATCCAAACTCCACTCGGCGGTTAAGTGAGAACACCGCGTGAGTTTCGGAGCTGCCAACTCCGAATCCTTGGTGACCTCCGATGAAATCTTTAGATACTGCCGCGTGTTTGCCATTTACTGAAATTCGAGTTGCACTCAGCTGCTCAACCAGCAACTGGAAGTTTATCTGCCATTCGGCTGTCAGGAAGCTCCTCAACATGAAAATCAAATTCTTCATATTGATTGGTTCCTGCCCTTTTCTTTATTTCTGTTCTACTCTGAGCAGTTGATGCACAATTGCGGCTACATTTAATTTACCTGTCAGCAGACAAAAATTGGAGAAAACCACGACGAGAGATTATCATCATTGATGACAACTCGCGAGGATGTCACTGAGAAGTATGAATATTGTGTATTGAACTACCCTCGATAATAAGAGAGGTGCAAAATTCAGAGAATGCAGATGATGAGATTCTGCAATGAAGTAACTCCACAGCTTCACAAGTTTCCCTACTCCAGTTTAAAAATCTTGCATGCCCCCTCAATATGTTTCTTACCTTTAGTGCCCTGAACCATAATGCCCTGGAGTCTACTGTTCCTCAAGATGTCACAAAGTTCTTCAACACACAGAACATTCCGAAGTCGCAAATGTCTAGCATAATGTCCAAACATTTCACAGTGATCCCTCAATGTAGGGAAATCTTTCTGCACCCAAAAAACCCTTTTAAATCCAATATGCTTAAGAATAGTATCTGATACAAGTATCTCTGCAATGGAGCCTTCATATGATGGAACTAAGGCTTTAGCAGCTCCTTCACTGAGACAATCTTGCAAGTGTGTTTCCCAATAAAATTGCTGCCAATCATATATATACCATGCTGAAGTGAAGCCTTGTGGCGAGCTGAGATGTATCGTGGGACCTACAAAGCACAAGTTCCCGAGGTTATACCTGAGGTCTTCTGCTGTTTCATTGATAATTTTCGTAATTCTCTTGTCTATCTTTTGAATAGAAGTTTTGCCAATTTCCCTGCTGCCTCCGAATAGTTTGCAGACTGCAAGCTTGAAGGGCCTGATAGGGCATCTTCACAATCTATAAGGCACTCCTCAATTTTACTGTTCCGAGCTCAAGAAAGGTAACTTTGCATGCTGGAGAATAAACTGGAATCATCCCATTTTTATGTCCCATTGCCAGCAATGTGTTGCTGTTGCAATCTCTAACCAACAATTTCATCCCTTATGTCATTCTGAGATAACAACATGCAGAATTTCCTCGAGACACATCAGCACACACACAGTATTTTCTGGCATTCCTCCTGGATCGATTTGCGTAAGCTCTGACCCCTGTGCAAAAACTGCTTCCATTTTTTAATTCCCAGATCTCTTCAAAAATCACGAATTCACCTTTAGCTGCCAGGTGATGGAAATGCTGACTATGGAAGATATCAGGGCATCTTCAAGTGACCACCTCTGATAACAATGCTACCAATTTAGGTGGTAACACTATTGTTTGATGGATAATCATTTGCATTAAACCTTAGAGAAAGGGATATGGATTATGAAACAAAAAAATGAATTGTTGTATTAACTTTTGGATTAATTTTTGTAGAAGTTTAGAAGTCCCGACATTTCGAGATGACACTCCACTTATCATCAGGGGTCTAGTTAGAGCTCATTGTAAGATAAAAAGAGTGAGGTTATAGGTAGGATAAATAGAGAGGGATAAATATAACATTTAATGGTTAGTTGGGAAAAAATAATAAATTAAAGATTAGAAAAGTTAGTTGGGAGAAAAATAGATAATAAGAGTAAGATAAGTGTAAGAATAATAAAAGGGGCATTGAGTCAAAAATAAATTAATAAAGGAGTAAGTAATAATAAAGAGTGGATAATTATAAAGGAACAAAGACTAGAATATGATGATATGAGTGATGAAAAGAGAATTAGCCAAATTTAAAGAGAATGGTAGGGTTAAGAATTAAATGCCTAATAATTTAATGACAAGAATTGGATGTTTTATGAGGCGGCCTTAATTTAAAAATGAATTTAAATTAAATTTAGATTTAAATGTTAAAATCCACTAGTTGCCAAACTCTCCAAGGGGATTTCTAAAGCATCTTTGAAAGCAATCTAGTAGCAATAAAAAAGAGAGGATGTCAAGAGTGCCAAAGCAATTGAGGAAGCAGGAAGAGTGATAGAAGGAGAATAGTGAAAGCCATAAAGTGGAAAGTTTAGACCATACGAAGTAACTAGTACAATAAGAGTGATTGCCAAAGAGAAGCCCTAAATTAAATATGATGTCATTTTGTGACTTTCCCAATATCCAAGTCTGAGAAGAAGTTAGTTATGAGATTCCTTCCATCTAATAGTTGGGCATTAGGAATGTGTGTTCCTTGACTAAACTCAAGAAACGAATTTGGTCTCAGGGCCTCTCTTTTGACCAAAATAGCTGAGAGGTTGAAATTATGAACCAATGAGCCTGGAACTAGCAATACAAGAAGGCATGGAACTAGCAATACAAGAAGATTTGTTCTTATGGGTAGTTTGTCAGAAGTGGAACATCTCATAGAGGGATAGTGCTAAAATTCTTTGGCCCTTCCATTGTTTAAAATCCCTCTAAGATCGATGTGAGTCTCTGAATAAATAATTATAATGGGCTTTGATGTCATAATAGTCTGGCCATTTGAGGAGAAAATGCTCCTTTGACTTGGTTCTTTCTGATTTTTTTTTGCAAATACGCTGCTCCTTTGGAAGGTGATGGTCCATGTTTGTCTATAACTGGTGTCAACAAACACAAAGTGAATAGAGAGACTCTAAAGGTGGAAGGTAGCTACAATTTGATATACCTAGGAGTAAAGATAAGACCATTGTTAAAATGCAAATAAGAATGAAAGTAATTATGAGCTTTGGAGTTTGGGATTCTTTTGGTTCAATCTAGATGGTTTTCGAGTAGGCATCATAAATATTTGCTCTAATACTCCTATTCCCTCTTTGCAAGGAAAGGAGCATTGATAGAGACTTCTAAAGGATGTTTTTTTATTTTTATTATCAATATAGGAGTTGATTTCGCACTCCCACTTTATACCTACATTGTAAATACTCTTTTTGTCCCATTGACCCACTTTTGTGATCATTTTTTGGAAATCAAATAATAATCTCATCTTATCTACCAATTAACTAACAAAAAGGTAACATACTAATTGTTTCCAACCCCTTGGATAGCAAGTTGCATAGAGAGATGAAGAGTTGGGAAGAGATAATCCTGTGTAACATGGTTGCAATGTGAAAAACCCTTGGAGTGAGAAGGGTGCAAGCTAAAAACTTGGCTAATATGATTGAGTACATAATTGTTTTCTTGTCATAGATTTGTTGTGATGACAATGCAATAAGAGACCTCTCAATAAAATTCCAACTTGTATGCCTCAGATATGGGCTCCAAAACTCTCATCCATAAATGAGAAAGAAAGAAGTTATTAATGTTCACTAATGACCAAAGATAGGTAAATTTGACTCGTGTATATCTAATATTAATAGCCAATTGAAGAGTGCTCATAGCAGATACTCTCTAGGAAATGATCAAAATAAGGAAGACATGTATGTAGAAGTATGTAAAGTGTATATGAAAATGATATTTAAAGGTGTATGTGAAAATGTAGATGAATTGCAAATTGAACAATAAAGAACATCCTTGTAAGGTAAGGCACAAATAACAAGTGAGGTTCCAATAAAAAGAGCAAGTTGGGCAACCTCTAAGCATCATATAGATTGGTGGATAGGAGGAGCTTGAATTGTTAATCACTATCAAATCACAAATAATGCATCTAATAATGTCTCATAGAGAAATCCCTAGATCAAAGTGAGTTCGATAGGTAGTCAATGGTTTTGCAAAGAACATGTATTATCAAAGGTTGAGTAGCATCTTTAAGGGTGGGAAATTTGAGGATATTTTGCTACCCACGTGGAATGTGCTGTGTATAGGTGGGGGTAGAAGCCTAGTGACATCGAGAACTAGTGGGTTAATCTGTTGCAGGGCATCCCAAGTGAGAAGACATTATTCAATTAGTCTTTAACTTTCTAAATCACGAGCCATGTTATTTGAATCTCTTAACATTCCCATCAGTTGAGATGCATTGGAAGGATGAAATCATCTTGGTAGATTTGGAGGGGCCACATAGGGCTTATCATTGAAACTTGAAAGGTAACCACCTCTTTGAGGAATAAAGCAATGCATCTTTAGTCATGGTAAAGAAAGGAGGATGGCATAGTAGAAGTGACACTTGAAGATGAAATGTTTTTTGGTTTCAATCTTTTGAAATAACAAAGCCAACAAATCCTATCCTTATAGAGAACTATTGGGTTAATCTGTTGCAGGGCATCCCAAGTGAGAAGACATTATTCAATTAGTCTTTTACTTTCTAAATCACGAGCCATGTTATTTTAATCTCTTAACATTCCAATAAGTTGAGATGCATGGGAAGGATGAAATCATCTTGGTAGATTTGGAGGGGCCACATAGGGCTTATCGTTGAAAGCTAACCACCTATTTGAGGAATAAATTAGTGCATCTTTGGTCATGGTAAAGAAAGGAGGATGACAGAGTAGAAGTGACACTTGAAGATGAAATACTCTTTGGTTTCAATCTTTTGAAAGAACAAAGCCAACAAATCCTATCCTTCTAGAGAACTAAAGATTGTGAGATTAATGCTGTTATAAATAACTTGATCGAATAAGAAGACCATCCACAATTTACGAGAAGTTTCCCACATAGAAGGCTAGCATTGGGATAATGGGTTGGGGAGGAGAGATCTAAGTGATTTGGATGTATTGCCAATGTCCTTCTTGATTGCCCTAATAATCTTCCCTTTTAAGGGAAGAAGGTGGAGGGTGTGTACAAAGTGACCTTGTAAGGTGGAAGAGACCTATTGATTGTAGATGCAATGAAGCTTTAAAATACCAACATTGTTTCCAACCAATGAGATCTATAGAAGCAATCTCAATAGAGGAGCAAAGAGCCAAAAAAGGATATCTCCCATGACCCGCAATTGAGTTAGTAAAGGATTAAAACTTATGTAGAAAGGTTATGGTTGAATATGCTTTGATGATGCAAGAGATAAGCCTTAAAATCATCTTGGACAATGCGCTAGGGAACAATTTGCTTATAACGGATTATCTAAGAGCATAATGTTTTGAGCCCTCTCAATTTGTGCCTAATAGGTGGGCCTTAGGTTGTCTCCAATCCTCTTTGAGCCACAAAGAGCAATATGTTAAATGGTTATGTCAAATAGATGTATCATGAATGGAATGTCCTAAATGGATTTGAAAACATTGACACTCAATTATTCCAATGGATGCATAACCCTTGCATGGCCATGGATGGGATGCGGATCTCAAATTAAAAATGGGGCCTGTAATTGGATGCCTAGGTAGGTGTATGCAGTAGTGATTTCAGTTGACTCCCCTCTAAAGAAGAAATGAAGACATTGGCTTCATCTTGGTATTTATGACCATAGCCTTGGTTTTATTGAGGTTACCCACTAATTGGCAATGATTGCAAAAATAGGCTAGGGCATCCAACTGCTTTTGTAAACCCTTAGAGGAGGTGGTTATGAGGATAACATCATTTACAAAGAGATGCGCGGTGATCAAGGCACTGTGTAAAGGAACTTATTAAGCTCATCGATCTAGGATTTGAATAAAGTGGGGGAGAGGGGGCACCCCTACTTGACTCCAATAGCGCTCTGGATGAAGTGAGATGGATCATCCATTGTTTGAAAACAACCAACAGCTGTCTCATCAAGCCTCATAATAGCAATGATAAGAGTCTCATACACAGCATTACTAGAGAGAAGGTGCAACTAAGGTTCGGAAGAGTTGAATTTCTGTCTAGATATCTTAGATTTGAAGTTGGAAGCATTGTTTTTCCATTGTTGCAAGTTCTACATACCCTTTACTCGGCCTTGCTTTTATTGTTGGAATGAGGTTGAAGGATGGGTTGGAGAAAACCATGCCTAAGTAGTTGTAGGATGTTCCCACCTTCGCCGCTTGTTCTTTGTAAGTGAGAATAATATTTGATGCCTCTTTTTTAGAGATATGAAAGGTCACAATCTTGGTCTTACTAAGGTTGCTCTATGATCCATGGTAACCACAAAATGGGCTCAAAGTTTCTAACTGTTTTTGGAGGCTTGTTACTGTATGAGACAGGAACATATTTGCAAAGAGTAAAATAGAAATGGAGATCCCAAAGAGAAGGCAATCACCTGTATTATCCATGGATTCTGAGATAAGGTCCTCCAGTTCATCAATACACATCTATGGAGTGAAGGTGAGTGGGAATCTCTGCTTGTCCCCTATTCTGTCATTTATGTCCCCTAGTGTATTTGCAAAGAGTAGAATTGAAATGGAGACCCCAAAGAGAAGGCATTCACTTGTATTACCCATGGATTCTGAGATAAGGTCCTCCAGTTCATCAATACACATCTAATGAGTGAAGGTGAGAGTGGGCATCGCTGATTGTCCCCTATTCCATCATGTGTGCCCCTAGTGCTGCCCATTTTTATTTGAATAACCAATAATAATCTCATAGAGAGGCAGTACCAATGAAATCATCAAATCTGGAAGCTCTAGCACCTTGAGCCTCTCAAATAGTAATTGCCTAGGAATTGTGTCAAAGGCTTTGCAAATGTCCACAAAGCAACTATACACTTTTCGTTTCCATGCTTTTGACTACTCAATGATGGCTGCCAGGGTAAAAATATTATCACCATCGCAATGATTCCTTCAAAAACCAACTTGACCATCAACCTATAACTTCTTTTACTCTACCCATTTTGAATTGTAATCATCCACAATTGTGGCAAAGAGTTCAGCCAATGAATGTCTAATCATGATGGTCCAGGAATTGCTTGGATAATTTTGATGACTTGTAGATGGGATACATGTCATGTGAGGTCCAAGGGGGTGGAAAACCATGAGAGGTCATGTAACTAAAGAGTTTTGCAATATGGATTGCTAAAAAGTCAACCTATGCTTGAGGGAGGCAACTTTTAAGTTTTCACCATCATGGGTAGTGAAAGTTTGTATATGGCTCACGAAATTATGTGGTTAATAGATAAACGACAAGTAGAAGGCTTGAGATTAAGAATGATGGGTGGTTGATCGGGGATCTCATAGAATGAGGTTGCATAGTTAAACCATGTTTAGAAAGACTTGGAAATGACTTGAAGCTAGTGAAGAATCTCATTTGTCTGCATAGGAGAAAAATCAATGTTTCTTCCTTTTAAGTGTAGTATGAGAGACATTTTGGGCCAGCTTGGCATTTGCTGGCCTAGAAGCATGAATATATTTGGTTAATCTTTGGAGGTTTTGCAATCGGTATCATGGTATGGGTTGCTAGGATAGTAACCTGGTAAAGTGTGGGCACATGAAGTGTGTATAGAATAGGGCAATGTGTCTAAGGCTTCTGACGTAATTGCCTATGAGAAATGAGGAGATCTTTACATAGGGTGTTGGCCCTTGGGTTTCATAAATGCGTAGAAAGTTTGTTTGAAGGTTGGTTGTATAAATCTCATCCTATGAGTAGTCAACGTGAATAATAATTGATTGGCAAGGGTGAGATGGGGTATGTTCTAGGTGAGGGTGGAGCATAGGGATCTGAAAAGAGATTTTCTTGTCACTCTTATATTTTACTAGAGGATGTGGTTATAGTTTGGATTTTATTTCATCCTGTCATTCTCTCTTGCCTAGAAGTTGGGCCTGCCCTCTTATAAATTTGTCTTTAGTAATGAACCAAGAAAAATGAAAAAAATTACTTGTACTGTGACATATTCTTCAGCGTCAGTGTTAGCTAACATTTCTTTTAAACTAAGTAGGATGGAAGCTGAACATCGATAATGAACTTCTATGCTATCTTCTATTAATATGATCACTTAACCTGCTTTCCATTGTCATGCCATTTAGTAATGTACTATGGAGACAGTCACATTACATAATGTTTCATTGCTTTTACTGAATATTTATAATGTTTGCATAAAAATGTCCCTCATTCAATTTTCATTTACATTACCTTTCTGTATTATGACAATTTGTTGATGTTTTCAGGAAATGAAAGTGATGCCATCTTCAGACAGTTCAAATATCGTCCTTTATGATCCAGCATTCATTTTAGAATTCTCTACATATGTATTGTCAGTTGGATACATCGAGTCTATGGAGTTTGCTCGCTTGGGGTTACTTGGTTTGGCATTTGCGAGCATATCTTCTCCTAATGAAAGAATACGTAAACTTGCTTATGATGTTCTTGGAAGATATAAGACTAATCTGGAGGTAAGATTTCTACTTGTCTTGTATGTGACAATCATTTTATTTTTCTGCCTGTTTAGGTTCTATGAAATGATTTAATTGATAAACGCTGGGATTCGATGAGCATTGACTAGAAAAACAATTGACAATTAGTACTATGCTTAGTTTTAAAAATCAGTAAAATCGGTTTTGGAATTGGCTGATTCACTGGGTGATAACAAACTGATCCGAATCGGCCTGGAAATCGGTGTGGGTGTCTGGAATGGTTAGAAGTTTCACTGAAATTTGTGGGGAAAGTCTGGTTGGGAGTGGTAATAGTATATATTAAAAAAAAATATATATATATATATATATAATATCAAATATGTTTGCTGAACATAAATCTCAAACCTGAGACAGTGAAATCTGATATTTAGAAAATGTTTTTATGATTTTTAGATAACAAGCAAGTGTATTTAAACTTAAAGTAGGTGAAATATTTTTGTTTTCAGATTCTACTGAAATATCGTATCTGAAATCTGATATAATTCAGGATTAGCCTATTTCTGCATCTGCCTAGAGACCCATTCTGGCATTATGAATGTTGAATTGTTGGTAACTATGGTGGTCAAAAAGGGTTGAACTGTTGAAACAATTCTTAACTAGGGACTAAAGATCTGTTGGAGAAGGATTATATTTGCACTTGATTGAAGCTGTAAGCAATGATCATGTTTCAAGGGAAGTAAACAAAATTGCAGATTGCTTACGCAACTAGGGAGGGACAATTCAACCAAAATAAATGATAATTGTTGAAATGGAAAAGGAGAAGAGTAGAATCTAGCTGTGGATTGATAAAATGCTTGTCAATACACCTTTAGGCGAATTCTTTCTGAGAGTCATTTCATATAATGAGAAGCACATTGCATCTTGTAACAGGGCCCTTCACAAGGAACACATGCTCTGGGGAGTTAATTGTAGGGGATGGGCAGTGGTCTCCTTGTCCAAGAGACATTCATTACAAGATAAATACATTGGTAGATGTTGCATAATCAACCGTTCTAACAACATTCTGGGAGTGGTGACAACTACTCAAAGAGAGCAAATGGATTCCTTAAATATTCCACCACACCACATTAGAAGTCATTCTCATAACAAAAAAATTCTTGTATAGCTCAATGACATTTGAGGATGAACTTTGAAGGTATTGGTGTTATTCTTGTCCTGGACTTAATTCCTAGTAGAAAAACAAATCATGATAAATTCCACAAGGACTAAATCCATGTTTAAAGGCTCTAGAAGAGGGAGGAAGGATGTAAAACTATATACCCTTGCCAGCGAGCTTAAAATGGAATCAAATTGTAGTTTTGGGATATTTCCAACATCATAAGCTATAGCTCAACTAAAAGGACATAAGGAATTATCATTAATGATAATTTTGAATCATTATTTTATCTCAACTTAAAGATGTTGCCAGCTTGGGGATGTCGCCAACAATGTAGCTCAATGTACCTCAGCTTGAGGATGTTGCTAACAAGTAACAATGTAGCTCATTTATATCTTAAAAAATCTTCAGATCTGAGATCTGAAAAATGCTTGCCCACAAAAATAAAAATAAAAATAAAAACATAAACAATACAACTACAAGAAGGATTCTCAGATTTGAAATACTTGGAAAATATGCTAGAAGCACTCCTCAGTGCTCCAAGTAGCTCCAAGGTTACAATCTCAAAGCTGCTGCAAGATTCAAAGTGTCTCCAAGCAAGAATGGCAAATGCAAATGTTGAAGCATAGTGTTTTTCGAGGGGCAATTCATTTTTATAAGTTTAGATTAGGGTTTTTGATTAATTCTTTTATTATAAAAATGTTATTTTAGGGGTTTTAAGGGCTTGTTGGTGGTTTGTGGGGCCAGGAGTGCTGATGTGTCACTGAAACATCACATAAAATGATTTTTATTGTCAGTATTTTGGTTTCCATGTGGCCGCGAAGGCTTAAAGATTCCCATCTTGTTGGGCAAGGTTAAAAGGTTCTTGACTGGTAGAATCAAGGCTGCGGGGAGTGGGGAGCGAGAGTGGGAGTGAAAAGTGAAATTTCAAAAGCTTCGGTTTTGGGAGCATTTTTTATATAATACATATTTTAATATATTTTGATGCATATATTTAAAAAACATGTAGAATGCCAAATTGGCTATAGAAAACACGAAAGCATAGATATAATCATTTAGTACACATATAACATCAATCATCGAGGAGCTATAACTTATAACATTGTCATCAAATGATCAATCATCAACAACATCAACCTTCAAGTTTCAACATATAATATTTGCAATCAACAAACTCTAATAGATAACATCAATCATGAAATGAAACAGAGAATCATATTCATTACCAATGAGTTGTAAGATAAAGGCAAAGCTAATATGTCTGAAAACCTATTGGTGGTTGGTGTTGATGTTCTCTATGGTTCCAACATCGGGCAAACATTTTGCAGATCATTCTCTTGGATGGGATCGCGACCCAAAGAAAATGGCCCCATTGTAGCCCTTGATTGTGTGTCTTATGGCTCGTATGCTTAACCTCGTTCAGTCATGTGTTGACGGGACTGTAGGAGGCTAGAGGTCACATTGCGTACTCCAGGTGGGAGTGCTCCTTAGCCGGAGTGATCTATTCTTGTAGAGTGAGATGACTTATCTATGTTACGAGGAGATCTTATCTCCTTGTATATTAGACAAAGTCTAATCTAATGTTGAATTTGACAATTGGTTCTAAGAAGTGTCCGGGACTTCTTAGAGTATGGTCAAACCAACATTAGAGCTCTACTGAAAAGATGTGATTGCATGTGAGGAGATATCAACGAGGAGAACTTTTCTATGATGAAGAAATAACCAAGGAGTCAAGACAATCCATTGAAGAAGTCCCAAAGAAAGTGGAAGGTGAGAAAGAGCACAACTTCCCTAGCAAAAGGGGTAAAATGACCCTAGAAGACAAAATTACAAGTTGACTTGATGATAAATAAAAGATAAATGAAACTAGTGTTAAATTTTGACATGATATCAGAGTAGAGGACGTGAAGAGCACAGTTTTGAGCAGGTTACTGTTTCCTAAGTAGATCTTGGTATAGATCTGAGTAGTTTGCAGACCTAGCTAAGAACCTTGCAGATCTTAAGGTTGTTATTGAGGCATATTGTTATGTGATGCCTTATTCATGGAATCATCCCTCTTCTAAGGTTTCATGTGATGGAGGATGTTGGCATTGGAAGAGTTCTAGGACAGCTAAATCCTAGATCTAAGACTGACATTATTATTTGAGGACTCAGCACATGGTTGAAGTCTCGTGCATGGATGGATGAGTCTTTGAAGGTTAAGACTACTTCATTTTGTTATTGGTTGATGAGAGTTTGCTTACACGGTTACTTGTATGGATGAAAATCTCACTCTTTGGAAGCCTTCTTCTGTGAAGAGAAATTTAATATGCAGATCTATCCCAGATGACAAAAAGAAAGATGTTCATAGCAATGAAAGGATTCATCTTGATCTCAGGTAGGATCACTCAAAGGAGTGAGAGAGTTACTGGTTTAAATGGAACCTTCTCGAAGAAAGACATTCAGATAGCTAACCAACAATGTTGAAAACATAAAGAAGGTTTGACTTGTATGTCTTCCTAAGTAAGAAGCCTGCTTATCTTATCATCTTGCCTAGTGTATTTTTTTAGAGTTTAAATAATCAAGGGATCAGATGATCATTCTACCTTCTAGCTTGATTATCTTATAGTATGTGTTTGACAAATCTAGAAGATTTATTTTTGTGAAGAATCATTGGAACAACTCAGTATATTTGACCTCGGGCTTACTTACTGAGATTCTTGATTTGCCTGCTTTCTGTTCATCCACAGAGTCACAAAGAGTGTATAAGAGATGTGTTGGTTGCAATTTAGAATCACCTTCTAGTGATGCTAATCTCTCAAGTCCAGGGAAGTAAGACGTGCTTTGTTTACTGGTGATGGTCTTCAGGCATTTCAACAGTTTACTGGTATTAATACTGTAATGTATTATGGTCCTACTATTGTGAAGATGGCGGGCTTTATTTCAAATCAAATAACTTTATTACCCTCCTTGGTTGTTGCTGCAATAAATGTTAGATCGGTGAGCCAACACTGTGAAAATCCTCACAGCAGATCTAAGAGCTGATGTATACCTCACAAGAAAGAATTTAGGAATAAGATTAAGAGTGGTCAATGCAGTGTAAATGAGCAACATAATAATAATACAGTAGAACTCGAATAGAAGCAAAATAACTTCACACACACTAATTAATTAATCACAATATGGACAAATAAGTAATACAATGCATGAAGATTCGAATGCCAAGGTGGCAATTCGAATTAGCCTTGATGGAGTGATCAAAAGATCACTGGAGTGTCATCAAAGCACAACTAGAAGTCTATCTCATCATCGGTGGAGTCATCAATGCACAAGTAACTGTCAATCGTCAGTCAAACTGAGTCTAACTGAGTGTGGTAGGTGTAACTGGCACATGGAGACACTAACTGAATGAAGGAGGCTCAGTGGAGGGCGCATGAGGAGCTAACTCGAGTCAGAATGGACAGTCTAGTCTCATTGGAGGTCCATCGGAGTGATACAGTCAGTTGAGAGTCAGTCTTTCCTTAAATCAAGGAAAGAACTAAAGATAACTGAAGTGCAACTGAATGGTAGGTTTGAGAGGACGTCCTAAAATCAAGGAAGAAGGGCGCACTAAGCTCTAGGAGGGCTAAAACTGATCCACGAGAAGCTCCCAGGGCTAGCTAGCTGAGGGCTAGGTGCTGGGACTGATGACTGGGATGCATGCAATTGCATGCATGCATGACTGAAAATGCAAATAATGAAAATGCTGGTAGGACTAGGATGGAGTATAGGAATATCCTAACAAACACTAATAACAGCTTCTGGAAACAATGCTTCCTGGAAGTTGCCTTCTTGCAAACACAACGTCCGAGTTATACTATTCTGAATGTTCTGGCACTTGGTACAGTGCTGTGTGTCCAAGTAGCTATGGTTGGCTTGCTGTTCTTGGCTTAGTTTTATATGTAGCTCTCTTCTTGCTTGGTATGGGACCAGTTCCATGGATGATAAATTCCAAAATTTATCCCTCAAAATATAGAAGTATGTGTGGAGGCATTGCTGCAACAGTTTGCTGGATATCTAATTTGATTGTTTTAGAGACTTTCTTATCTTTGACTAATCTCTTGGGCACATTCAAAAGCATTTAGAGTATTTGCTGCTATTGTTGTGGCTGCATTCCTTTTGTGCTTGCTTTTGTTCCTGAGACAAAAGGGTTGAGCTTTGAGGAGGTCGACAAATTATGACAAGAGGCAACTTATAAGGAAGTATAGACGAGAAGGAAAGTACTTATAACGAACCTCTTCTTAATAATCATCATAAACCATGAGGTAGCAAGTTAGATTTTCAAATCTCTCATGAGATTCAACTCATTCAAATTCTGGATGATATTTTTTCAAGGCATTATAGGAGAAAGAAAAAGAGACCAATACTCCATTAAAAGCATAGAAAATAAGTATGGACGAAAGTTTCCAAACAACAGTCCTAAACAAATGTGCTCATGATAAAGGTGCCAATGATAAAGGAAGTGATCTTCTTTGGCATATGCCTCAAGATGATGGTGCATATACAACTCAGGTTCGTATTGACAAAGAATATCAGATAGATGTACCATTATGGATAGACAAGTTACAAAGAAAGACCTACAAGAAGAGGATAATGAGACTTGTTTTAAAAGACAAGTAATGAAGTCAGCTAGTGTGCAGATCTTGTTGATGTTCAGAGTTGGATGCACAGTTCTAGAAGGAGCTGAGTGCTCAGACATAGAGGGAGCAGGAGGCTTCGGAGAATGCAGGATCAGTTATTCTAAATATTCATCCTCCTAAGTGTCAGAATGTTAGAGTTAGCCAAGCCAGTGGATATGCTTACAGGAAGAGAACCTGCTAAGTGTATATTCAGAAACCTCAAGGGTTCGAGATCCATGGGAGAAAATCCCATGTGTGCAAGCTGAAGAAAGCCTTGTATGGGCTTAAACATGCTCCAAGGACTTGGTACGCAAAAATTGACAGTTACCTTCATGGTTTGCTGCTGACCTCAACCTGTTTTTTTTAAGGTTGTTCAAAACCATCCTTAGATGTTGATGACTTGTTCCTTACTGGAGAGGAACGATTGGTAAGCTCAGTGTAAGAGGGAGCTCACTTTAGTTCAGAGAGCAGCATATTAGTTCGATGCAGGATTCCCATTTACAGAGTCAAGTGGCAGAGGGAGCTTGGTGCTTCAGCACAAAGACAGTAGCTGCTACACCGTTATGGAGAAGGTAGGAGTACCTTCTTATTGATCTCAGAGTTCAAAACAAATAATCGTGGTTTGATGAGAAGTGTGGCAGAGTTCAGGCAAGATCTCTCTCAAAGGGAGGAAGTGCATAGTTGAGATCCTGAAAGATGCAGGATGATGGACTGCAAGCCCTGTACACACCTATGGTATTAAACATAAAGAAGCTACATGAGTCAGCTTCTTGGATCCTACCTTGTACTGTCAAATTATGGGATCATTGATGTGCTTCGCAGTTTGTACATACTAGGCCAAATATCTGTTATGCAGTGAGTGCACTGAGTCAGTTTATGTCTGAGCCTAAGCACATACATTGGGCAGCTGCAAAGCATGTGCTTAGATACTTGCAGGGCACTATTGCTTATGGGATCAGATAAACTTCCAGCGATGGAGTGATGTTAGTTGGTTATGCTGACTTTGATTGGGCTGGTAGTGCAGTGGACCGAAAAAGCACATCCGGGTATTGCTTCAGTAAGGGATTAACCATGATCTCTTGGTCCAGCAGGAAACAGGGTTCCATAGCTCAGAGTACAGCAGAAGCTGAATATATATTGTTGCCAGTGATGCCTGTAGAGAAGCAGTGTGGCTTAGGAAGCTACTCTCTGATTTGTTCAGTGGAAAGCTTGAGCCAACTATTATCCATTGTGATAACCAGAGTTGCATGAAGCTTTCAGAGAATCCAGTGTTTCATGACAGATCGAAACACATTGAGATGAAGTATCACTTCATTAGAGATATGGTCCAGAAAGGTGCCATGAGACTTCAGTACATTCGTACAGATGAGTAGATTGTCGATGTGTTGACCAAGCCTCCATCATTGATGAAGTTTTTGTACTTTCGAGATAAGCTTGGTATTACAAAGAATGCCTCTCTCACTGAGAGGGGGTGTTGATTTTTGAGCAGCATCAAGAGCCATTCTTCGGGTGAATGGAGGCACTTGGTCAGTTACCAAGTAGTTGATCAACATTCAGTCTGGGACTGAAGCTCAACCTGAGGTTGAGAACCATTCTCTGGGAGAATGGAGGCACTTGGTCAGGGACCGGGAAGTTGATCAACTTAATTTAGTCTGGGACTGGAGCTCAACCTATGGCTGAGAGCCATTCTTTAAGAGTGGAGGCACTTGGTCAGTTACCAAGATGTTGACTTCGGTCAACCTTCAGCCTGTGGCTGAAGAACCTGGTCAGGGACTAGGACGTTGATTCAAACAACGTGAAGTCCTAGATTGGATCTAGGCAAGTGATGTACTCCTCTCCTTGGTCAATGGGCTATGGGACCATCTCAAGGGATTGGCCACCCCTTGTTGATGTACCTAGCACACGACCTTGGTGACAGCAAGGAGAACAAGAATAATCTTCCTTATTTATGATGATGTACTTTGAGTTGGCACGTGTGGACCATAGAGACCAAGAGAAAGGTCTTAGATGACTTGCTTAAGGAGCTAGGGTCATGGAACCCTAATGAAGGATCAAGAGCCCGCTATTGAAGGACCATGAAATCCTAATAAAGGACCAAGAGCCCACTATTGAAGGACCATGAAATCCTATGGAAGGACCAAGAGCCCTCTAATGAAGGACCAAAATCCCAAGATAAAAGTCAAGTTTTTATGAAGGGTTAAAAGTAAAAAATAAAATATTATAACCCTAACTAATTGGATTTTATCATCTGTTTTAATCCTAAATATAAGGAAGTGATCATCAATGAAGATTTATAAATAGAGCACTCTCATTTGAAAAACACAATTACAATCCATTCTATATCTTTGCAAAAAGGAATTCATTTGGGGTCTTTAAGCTGCTGCTTCTCTCTCATTTCAGCTCTATCATTCTTGAAGTTTTGATCAACCATTGAAGGAAATCGCAAGGAGACTGTTGTAGGGTTTATTCAGTCAACCAGCATTGTTGAAGTCTATCTCTCTCAGCCGAACCTCTGTTGAGGGTTATCTCAGTCAGCTGTAGCCTTGTGTGGACCTCTCTCACTCAACCGAGGGTCTGATTTTGCTCTAGTAGGGCTTCCAACACCTGTTCCCAGCCTGCCATGGTCATCCGAGGGTTTAATGATGCCCTAGTAGGGCTGCTGTGAAGTGCTACTGCCCCAATCAGGAGAGCCGTGGTCAGATAAGGCCCTAAACAGGGCTGTCATGTCTTGAGAAGGAGGCCGTAGGTTACAAGGAGGCAGTCGTGTGTCTTTTGAGGCTGTCTAGTGTTCCATTGAGGATGAAGTGACTCTCTAAGGCTCTCTGAATAGTGACAACAAGCTGCTACAGACTAGAAGTGGTTGATATAGTGCTGCTACAGGCTAGAAGAAGCTGCTACAAGCCTTAAGGAGCTACCACAAGTTGACTGCAGGCATAAACAGTCGTCTACCAAGGCTGACATCATTTACCAGGGCTTACATCAGCTTTGAATATTCTCCTTCAAGTTCTCTTGGTTGCCCTATAGGCAAGTTTATTCTTCTATGTAAAAGTCTAGTCTATATCTGCTCATGTAAAAACTAAGTCATCTCGTATTTAAAGAAGATTATTCTTACTGGGGTTTTTATACCTTGAAGGGTTTTCCCCAGGGTAATTTTTGTGTCTCTTGTGGATGGTTGACTCTACTTTATTGTTGGTTATCTATTGTTCATTTACTGCTGCCATATAATCTTAGATTTGCAAATTTTAAAAGTTTGCTAAAAGTTAAAAAAGGTTGTTACTGCTATCAAATCAGATCTATGTTAAAATTTAACAACTAGCAAGTTGGCCCTATTGAGGAAGTTTCTAGTCAACTGAAGAAGATGATATAAGTGTTCTCACACTTCATTTGTCACATTCAAGTAAGCTCATCTCTCTCAATTGGTGCACACTTCTTAAGGAAGACAAGTGAAGTTCACTAGAAGCATAATTTTGGGGTTTCTCTTATTCTCTTATTCTCTTGGAAGATTATCTACCCTCGCTAGGGTTTATTGTGAAGGAGGTCAAACCTATCTTGTGCTAGGGTTGAACTTCATGATTGTTATTGTTCTTGTATTGGATTAATTTCTTCTGAGAAAAGTTTGTTGGGTTTTCTCCCGTTTGGGTTTCCCAGCATAAATCTTTGTGTCTCTTGTGCATGGTTATCTTTTAGTGATCCTTGTTTTATTTTCCACTGCAAATGAATGAAGCTATAATTGTGGGATGAAATGAATTATGAATTAAAGTTGAAAGAGATGAAAATTATATTGTTAAGTTAAAAAATTCAACAGTCGGGGGTGTGGCATCTTTGTTGTATGAATTTGATCACCATCCTGATCACCCAATTGTTCAGCCTCCAAGCGCTCTAATGCTATGGCTCCATCCTCCAAATTAGCCTCCTTTGGATTGTTGTCCCAAGTCAAATATGTTCTATCATTCTTGGCCACATCACAATAATGGGACAACAACGTCAAGTTGTAGTGCACACAAACCAAGCTTTCTGCTCGATCTACATTCAAATTGTTTCTTTTCACATTGTGGATGAAATTGTAGGTGCTCCAATGCCTCTCTGTAGAAGAAGTGTTAACAACCTATGAAAGCACCCTCACTGCCAATTTATGTAGATATGTGTTAGAGGAGCAATACATGTTCCACCATTCGATAGGACTCAACCTATCTCGATCTTTGGTTGCATGTAGGTTACCAAAGACTCCATGTTCACTTACGTATTTGCTCAATTCACTTCGTTCTTGAGCACACTCCTCCTTTGCCCAATCTACATTCAAACTGTTTCTCTTCATGTTGTGGATGAAGTTGTAGGTGCTCCAACACCTCTCTACAGAAGAAATGTTAACAACCTATGAAAGCACCCTTAACACCAATTTATGCAGATATGTAGTAGAAGAGCAATACATGTTCCACCATTCGATAGGACTCAACCTATCTCGATCTTTGTTTGTATGAAGGTTACCAAAGACTCCATGTTCACTGACGTATTTGCTCAAAAATTCACTTCGTACTTGAGCACACTCCTCATCAGGGATTAACTTGTCTAATGCACGCATATACCCATACTGCACCTTTGGATCTATGTGTGGTTTTCTCCTAACTCCACTCCTTGGTGATAGTTGGGCCAACCAAGATGGAGAACAATATTTTGGTGTAAGGACAGATGCTAGGGCATGGAGTGGAACATTTAGGTAGAAAAAAGCTTCCCATGCTTAATAAGTGATTTTTCTTGATTGAAAGGTACATTTTTATTAAGGTCACGACTCATGACAGAGGAGTTCAATCAACTTCAACAATTAGGCATCAACACCACGAACATCAAGGTAGATAGAGAGGTTGACGTGCTTGATTAAATTCCAATCACTTACCCTCATACAGGATAGAATTCAATGGAAATAAATTTCTACTTTTTGCATATGAAGTCCAATGAGGTTACAACTTCTCTCAAACACCCTGAAACAATTAATGGTAATGTTAAAAAGTAAAAGGATAGAAAATGACAAAACATGCTCCCTAAAAGCGCTCCCAGAAGGGAGCAATCAGGAATTGTACTCCAAGGAGCAATTCTTGATCACTCCCTCTGGGAGCGTGCTTCGAGAGCGCAATAATAGGGGGGTGTGCTCTCCCCCGCAGCATAGGGTAGAAAGGCTTGGGAAAACCTTTGGGAACTGCTTGGTCCTTATCTAAAGGCTCTCAAAATGTTTTTGAAGCTCCTGGAATCACTTCAACCCATTCTAGAATGTTTCGTTCCAGTTCAAATTCCCAAGGATAGGTTCCCCAACCCCTAGGAGTGGTTCCAATACAACTATGCTTTTTATCCATGCAAGCAACAGGCTTACTGGGAGAAGTCTTCCTCCATCGTCAGGGTTTGTAGGTGCAACAAAGCCTTGGGTGTGCAGGTACCTCCACTGTTTTCTTTTGATTTTGTTCTCTCTTTTTTGTTATTCTTATTTTACTATTTCGGTTACTTCTATAGTTTCATCAAAGCATTTATGGATATTTGTTCTTGTTGCGCAAGTTGGTATTAGAGCATCGATGGAAATTTGTTCTTTTTGCACAAACAATTCCCAGTGTCTTCATAAAAATGGCTTAGGGGCAAATCGTAATACTTGACCAAGGTAGATCTGGACAAAAGCATCATAAAGTTGAGAGTAAATGATGCAGCATATGTGAAACGACCATGGACTCTGAGCTGGATACCTCACTCAACAAACCTGAAATCTCTTATAGGGAAGAGGAGGATGTAAACCCTAGGGAAACAAGACACTCCTCCCAATTTGGTGGCTGCACATGACTTTCAATGACCCACCTTCAATCTACAAATGAAGATCCAATAGTATGATTTTGGAAGTGAAGTGGAACTTTCTGAATTGTTATAAACTTATATATATATATATATATATATCATTTTCACTCCCGAATTACCCAGAACTTTAGAACTGCCGTTTTGCAGAACTCTTACTCATTTGGGAAACTGAAACTGTTTCCTTGTTTAACTGCATTAGTTATCTTCAAAGGAGCCATGGTTTGATTCATTCTATAAGCAACATGTATTGTGTAAACTTAAAAGGGGAAAAAGCAATTTTCTGGTCATCTAGTGGAATGTGTCCCCATCAACTTCTATGACGGGAACATGAGAATGTGTTTGTTATCCTGAAAAACAGGATTTTGGGTCTTCTTGGTAAGGTCAACATGTTAAAAACATTCAATCATAGAGTCCAACAAAATTCCAACAAAATTTGAGTCGTAGCTTCATAATGTAATGTACTTCCTTTCAACTTAAGCTTAAGAATGTCACATGCTCTTATAAATTTGAAGCACAGACTCTTCCCCTACCCTGAAGCAGCCACACAGTACATGATTTCTTTATAAAATAATTGAAACTCATAAAGATATCATAAATTCCCATTCTTCCTTCATAAATTAGATCACGCAACTCCTACAAGAATTTAAGCAAGCCTTTCTAATGCATGATTTCTATTTTCCATAGTCAATAAAAGGGAATACCCTTTCATTATTTACAACCTTAAGAATGTAGGCAATACAGGTCTAATTGGTCTCATTATTGAGTTTGTGCTGTAAAGTAGAGCTTAAGATGTAGAAGTACAAATGTCCATGCCCTATTTGGTCACATTGACACCAAAACAGGATGTATCCTCGAATCTTGAATTCATCATTTCTCAAGTTCTGTTTACTGATGCAACGAACAAACTCAGTTTCAAGGCCAATTAGTTCCCTTTGAGTGTGCTGCAGCACATGTTGTAAGACTTTTATTTTGTAATGTGATATGTCATCTGAAGTTTGAGCATAGACTTAGGCAATGATCTAATTTTGAGACATTTGCTATATTGCTTTTTCCTAACGGTTGTTTGAGCTCTACATGCTTTTCAGAATGGTCGAAATTTCAAAGGAAAGCCTCAGCTGCAACTCTTACTAACATATGTCAAAAATGCAATAGTGGAGCCCTGGCAGAAAATTCCTTCTGTGTTGGCTATCTTTGCAGCTGAAGCTTCCTGTATTCTGATGGAGCCTACAAATAATCATTATCCGGCCATCAATCATTTACTTATGCGTGCTCCTGCAATGGTCCTTGAGGTTTATACAAGCTCTGATAATTTATTCATTTTTGAAGAAGAAAATAATTGTTTTATGGTTTTACCTATTATTTTTTCGAATGATGTATTTTGCCTTTATGTGTGCAGAGTATACCTCTTTTTCGTTCAATGTTTGGGAGCGGTTCAGTCCATTTTCAGAGTGATCGAACGTGGATACTTCGTCTTCTGGCAGCTGGATTGAATTCATCTGAGGATTCTCGGATATATCGCCGGAAATTTGTTCTTGAGGTTCTGTTAAGTTTTTATGGATCATCTCTTGCAGACTTCCAAACTAAGCTGTTGGTACTTCAGGTAGTTTGTTTCTATTGATCTATGATTTATTCTTTCACATATGTGGTTGCAATTCTATAAATGACCTTTGCAGATGCTTTGCTGGAGTAGAATACTAGAAATTTGTAAATAATCATCTGCAAAAGTTAGGAATATTTTCATAAATTGATGTCATTCTGGTTAAAAGAGTTTTTTATTGTAAGTTTGTTATTGATGTATTCATATTCACATAAAAGGTACATACTGTCTGGGTGTTAGGCTGTTTGTCTGGGTATTAGGCTGTTTCTTTCCGAAGCTGTGCAGCTTGAATAAATTCTCTAACTGTTTCTACATGGTAGATCAACTTTCTCAGAGATTTGGCGCATTATTCCTATCAAAGTACATTCATGTCAGTATTCCTGAAGTCCAATCCTCGCCCATTGTTTTGCATGATCATTAAAAACAGAACTCCCCTGTTTGCCATTCATTCCATAGAAACAAAGGTGTTGCCGAATAAGGATTGAGTTAAAACTTAAAACAACTCTATTCTATTATTGTGACTATACTTAATGGAGACTCTGTTTAGAAGTATAGGACAACATTCCTAGATTTGTTTAATGCTGGACATACATTGCATAGCTCACAATAAGGTCAGTGGTCATTTACTTATTCTTGTCTGTTTAAAAAGTAGAATTGATGTTCTGGCTTGCAGAATTTAGGCTAGAAAAAGCTTCACAGGTTTCTGAATTAGTTTTCTAAAAAGTAATATTTGCAATTCTTTTTATAGTTCTGAAAGATAGCTCTAAATTTACTAGATATTTGTTCATCACTCTTCCATATTATGGTATTACTATTTATGGAAATTCATGTCTCTGAGATGTTATAAAGTTACTGTAAAATTGCTTGATTTTTTACATCCACTGGGTTTACTTTATATGCATCAGGTAATGAAGAAAGCAGTTAAATGGCGAACACTTGCACAATACCTGGTTGAACATGCAGGCTTGTTTTTATGGCTTTGCTCCGCTGTTTCAAATTATGCTCAAACAAAATCAGGCGAGTTTGGTACATGTATTCCTTTTGGGTTGACTATCATAGTAGAGGTGATCTATCCAACTCTCTTGGCAATCAGCCTTGTGAATTTGTATTTACATGTGTTTGGCTTGTTCATTGCTGGGAGAGAAATCAGCTTCCAGGTTTTAAGCATTTGTCACTTGACTGGAGGTCAACAATAAAGATGGAAATCATAGTTCTTGTGTGTTGCTTTCTTCTTTGCTTTAATAGTTACTGTGGACATCTTTTTGTCTTCAGATGATTCACGACTTACTGTCACGGAGAAGTATCATTCAGTGGTTGCTTACAAATGGTCTTGAGCAACTATCACAAATTGCATCCCGTTTGCACTGGTTTCTTGTATATGATTCAATTTTTCCAGGCGGGCAAAATACATTCATCAAATCTGTTCTTAGTATTCTCATATCTGCAATTCGCCTATCTCAGCAGCGGAAATTTTATCAAACACGATTTTGCTTATCCTTTCAAGGTTTATTTGAGGTCGTACAGTTCATTGAATGTGGAGATCCTGATATGAACTCTAGAGATATGGTTGAACTTGGATTGAAGTTTGTTCTTTCTAGCTCACCACCAGCAGTCAGGACAGTTACGGTATCTATGTTTCTTCATCCTATGCCTATTTTTACATTTGTCCTTGTTCTTTTAATCTTGGAAAATAGCTAAATACATCAATGCTCTTTTTCTTATTTTATTATGATTGCCATCACTTTTTTGTATATCTAGGCTTTTTAAAATTTATTAGTGCTTAGTCACACACATTTTATCAACCTTGCAGTGCTGTGTATGCATAATCTAAAAAGATTGTACAGGTAAATCTTTTTATATTATTTCTTCTGCTTGTTAAACACTGGCTAATTTATAGATCATGATTGCAGTAGTGTCTAACCTGCACTTTTTGAATATTAGTGTTGATTGGTTCAATACCAATGCTATGCATGCTATTACACCTTTCTAATATCTAAACATGCATGGATTTTCATCATAATGATAAAAACATTGGTGTTCACAGCAATTCATTACTTTACTTGTTTTCATTACATATCCAACTAGCTTAGCCACTAATATATCCATTTACAGTAATCTCCATAAGTTGTTTGCTTGATCTTTGTTGGCTCTTTTCGTGACCTCAGCTAAATGTCTAATGTTGCTTGATATCTTCTTTGAATTCTTAGCTGCACCGCTCTTTCGGAGCTTTTACATCCCGGGGTTAAGTATATGTGTCACATGTGTGTGTCATGGTATCTAATAAACTGGAAAAATATTGACCTCCGACATCTTATGTCAAAAAGGAAAAAAGAGCCGACCATTTATTAATTAATAATTGCCATAACTTAGAAAATAAAAGCTAGCACAGATCAATCTTAACCTTGAATATTTTAAAGAATGAGAGGTTTGATTGGTACAATACCAATGCTAGGGATGTTATGACCAATGTTTTTAAAACTGGTTGATTTGTCGGTTCCTCCAAAGATTCAATGATCTTCAGTGGTGAGGAAGAGTACATAGTAGTTGGAAAAGGAAATGTCCAAATTTCCTTACGAGGGAATATGCAGATTTTTCTTAATGTGTACTATGTGCCAAGTATGGAGCTTAATCTACTCTCAGTAAGTCAAATTATGAGGCATTGCACTCAGTTAGCTGTCAACTTTAGCCTTCACAAATGCTACATAGTTGACAAGGAGACTCGGAATACAATTGCTCTTGGTGTGGAGGACCATGAACTATTCATATTAGTCAACATTGGATAGGTCAAGGAGCATGCATTGGCAGGAAAGAGTGCATCAGACATCAATACACTTTGGCATCAGCGATATGGGATAATTTCTTAGTTGTCTCGAGAAGATATTGTAGATAGACTTCTTGACATCCAACAAAAGATTCAGGGTTTTTGTGGAGCTTGCTAGGTAGGGAAGCAACACCGAATACCATTTGAAGAAGTACAAGCTTGGAGAGTGAACATAGTCCATTAGCTGGTTCATGCAGACATTTGTGGACCAATGAAGATAATATTAGTCATTGAGGCCAGGTATTTCCTTCTATTTGTTGATTACTATAGTAGGAAGACGCAAGTGTACTTTCTGAAGTTAAAATTTGAAGTGATTAATGAATTTTAAAATTTTCTAGCATTGGTAGAAAAAGAGTTTGGTTGTCATGTAACCACTCGCAGGTCTGATAATGGTGGAGAATTCTGTTATAAAGAATTCAATTATTTGTGTGCTAAACACAGGATCAGAAGACAGTACACTACACCCTACATTCCACAACAGAATGAAATAGTTGAGAGGCAGAACCACACAATCATGGAGATGGTCAGATGTATGGTGTAGAATAGGTTTGTTCCCAATGAGTTTTGGGCTAAGGTAATGTTCACAACAATACTGCTAAATAGATCTCCAATGATGATAGTGAAGTAGAAGACCCCGAAGGAAGCATGGTTTGGGAGGAAGCCTAGAGTAAGTCATCTTAAGGATTTTGGTTTTATTGTCGCTTGGTTTCACACCTGGGAAAACGCGGCAAAAGTCTTTAGGCCGCTGGTGTGGCCTTGGGGGCAAGCCAGAGTCAAGTGCTGTCACCTGAAACTCGACTCCTCCGTCTAGGCTTACTCCTAGCAAAACCAAGGCGGGTGGACCCTAAAAAATAAACTAAGGTGTCTTATCTATGAAAGACAAAACAACTAATCTAGGAGTTAGAATATTTTTGTAAACACAAGAGCAATGCAACATATATAAAGAAATATCATTCATTGTTCATCATCATTGTCATTCGAAAATATAAAACATCCATCATCATGAAAAAGTAAATAAGTAGACCAGTGCTGAATATTGGAGTCATAAATAAAGTGCTTGAAACTGAAATGACAATGTTGTGCAATTCGTTCTTGGTTTATTTTATTATTAATGTGGTAATGATTTTTTTATTAAGGCCGGGGGATTCCCGATATACCAAAAGGTATAGGGAATATGTCTAGAATTCAACTATGCGGTTTCTCACTCAGACATGTGGGCTGGATTGGAGTCTCAAGGAGATGTTCAACACTATACCAAACGAGGGTATATTCTAACAGTTTCCAGGAGGTCGCTATCCAGGAGTTCCCACGCCCTTTGAGAAATTTGCTCAACACAGAAGAATAGTCGATTGTGCCGGATTTTCACAAGTAGGTGGTTTATTTGGGGTGTGTTAGAACCTATTACTAGTCACTAATCCCTTTTTGATGTGTGTCAGCATGTTCAGACTACGCTGCAGTGACCACAGAGCATACGGGGAAAAGCCTTGGAAATTTTAAGTATTTTAGAACCAAAATTTTACCTTTTTAGAGCTCCAAGAGTCTCTTTTTGGGCCAGTACTCGGGCAAGCCCTTGTCCTGAAACCTTACTTCAGGAAAGCAAGGGGGTGTTTTGAATTGTAGAAAATTGTAAAAAAAAGTGAGAAAACTATATCCTGAGTGAACTCGTGGCCTGCCAATGGAATGGACCAACGAGGTTAATTTTAAGTCTTAGTTAATTTTATTTAGTTGCCGAAAAAGAAAGAAAACTAAACTAAAAATCACGCCACGAAAAAAGAGTCGACACAGTTCCCCCCTGGGGGGATGGGGTGTGGGTGCTTGGTTAGCCCACTCGCTCTCGTTTAATTTTGTTACAACGTAATAGAGAAATGCCCCAGTCTTTTCAAAATGACTCGGTGGCTTACAATAATAGAAGGAAAGAGTATCCGGTTTGAAAAATTTAAGTTCTAGGTGCTCCGAGTGGCCTGAATCTTCAAAATTTGGCCAACATCTCCCTTTACCTGTTCATCAAATGCTGCAAACCAGCAAGCAAACATTAGTAAAAGATGCCCAAAAACACTTTAAGAGTGTATTTGGGACATTTGCTAAAAACCCCAAAAAATCTAAGTAAAAAACTAAGTTAAAATGCGGAAAAGTAACTAAGTGAGACAAACTGTGAGACTTGTTTCCTTAGGATCTTTGCAGATTTAAGGAGCTGCAAATTTTAGCTCTTAAAATCAGCCAAGTAAAACTTTAAAATCAATAGAACATACTACTTGTTCAAGTTGTTTAAAATATGCAAAAAATTTAACTTTGACAAGAAATATGCTTGTATTAGATCTAGATTAAATTTAACTTTGAGAAATACATAAGATCTAATACATAAATCAGATCTACTTATGATATTGAAAGGAAAATGAGATCTGAGATTTGCAAACCAAAGTAACCAAATAGATTTGTAGAATTTTTAATTGCTGAGAAGGAGGAAGGAAGCAGAATGGCCCTCGGAATCGGAGACTTTGAAGGCTTGGAAGTGGGACACCGAGGGTAAAAACCACCAAAGCATGCACAAGTGAGGAAAATGAGAGCAAACAAGCTATCTTCTTCTTCAACCTGTCAATCTATAGCTAACAAAAACATTTACAAAGCACCCATCAAACTAGAAATGCACAAGGTTAGAAATCAAAATAATATGAACATAAACAAATGAAACATATATATTTCAGATCTCTAACAATATGACAAATGTAAAAACTAATTAAAACAAACAAGATTAATTAGTCATCCTCACCAAATCGTTACCAATCCTTCAAGCGAGTTAGTTGATGGCTGAAAACTACTTGCACAGAGATTGCTTTAGCTACAAATCACCTCATACAAAGAGATGATGAAACCACTCACAAAGCATCACACATATGGACCTCCAAAGTCTTTTATTCAAATAGCAAATAGCAAAACAAATTACAACTCAGGTGTGCTCCAACTCCAACTAGTGAAAAATGGAGTGGGAAGCCATGCTTAAATAGCCAAAGATGGAGAGGAATGGGTGGAATGAGTGGCATAGCTCGTGGAGAAAATGGGGCTACCCACTCCCATGTATTGGGCTGCTAAAATCAGCCCCAAATCAGCTAGAAATCAGCCATGTGACAGCTCATAAACATAGCTGCAAATTCCATGATTGAAGGGGCCCAATTTTGGGAAATGCGCTCCCTCAAGTGGGGAAGTAATCCCACTAATATAGCTTGCCGAAATCTTTCCAAAATCAGCTCTTACAACAGTCCAAATTTCCTCTCAGGGACAGTCCGAATTTCCTGCAGTCTCATGTACTTGTGAAAATTAGCCTCAGAAACAGTCCAAATTTCCTCTCAGGGACAGTCCGAATTTCTCCTCAAAACCACCAAAATCAGAGCTATGCCTATGCTCCACGAACACCACTTCAATAAGGTGAGTTTATTCCTATTTATATAGGTTTGATCCACAATTTATGATTTTTATTTTTACCTGATCTGACTTGCCAAGTTTTAATCTTTTCTTCACCAAATAATATATTTTATTTCTTTAATTATTTGAGGTCGACTTGTCCAAAACGAATTCATCATTTAATAATTATTTTATTTCCATAATTCACTCAGCAATTGTATTTATTTATTCTCACCATTAGTTCCAAGTCCAAGGTACCATACTCAATGGCATCATCATTATCCAATCAGCAAAGCCTCCATCTTCTTCATAAATTCTTTAATTTGCATGTCAAGCCACCAAAGCAAAGAGCATCATATACTATGACCATGTCATCATTTAATTTGTTCAAGGTGTAATGCGTTTACCATGTCATCATTCAAATGGTTCAAGAGCTTCAAGTCAAACATTGTGCATCATCAATCAACAATGCATCAAGGTCTTTAATCGCATAGGCTTCTTCAATCATTTGAGGGCTTCTTCATCATGTGCGTGGGCTTTTCAAACCATCCACATGAGCATGGGCTACTAGAACATCATCAAGGTACCTTCATTTCCAAGTGTGTGAGCTTCATGACCCAAGGGTACCACATGAGGGTTTCAAGGACTCTTTCAAGGTATCATTTAGTATTTAATCATCAACATACGCAACCAAGTGTGTCCAAGTGTTTGAGTGCCATCTCCAGGGGTTCCAAGAAGTATGCCATCATTAACAAGGACATCAAGAGCCTCACACAATGTATCTGAGACATATGTTTTCCAAGTGCCATCGTACCACGACATGTGTGGGTGCCAAACACTTTCTCATGCACTAGGTCCATCTCCAAGGGTTCCATGACCCCATCAACCCACAAATGACCACAGAATGGGTCATTTGGACCATTCATGCCATGCCATCAATGTCACTGCTTCATACTCCACATCATCCACTTAAATTATTTCTTTGTCATTAATGGTTGGTCATCAATGATAGCCTATGCTCAACACCCTTCATACTCATCATCATAAAATACTTCAATGAATTGTGCCTTTCCCTTAGCACATTTATGCCCTGGTACCCATGGTTGGAAGCATGTGTAACATAGTTTCTTTCTTCGGAGTTCTTCCCTGCTTGGTCCCTCTTTATTATCCTTTCCAAATGCATCTTCTTGCCACAACTTCTTTTCAAATCTGAATTGAGAAGAAAAGTTGGGCTTGGGAGGATACCTTGTCTTGGGTAGCACATTTTGCAGATCTCTTGCCAAGTTCATGGCATCTTTCAATGAAGTAGGTTTGTGGGCCTTAACCAAACCCCTCAAAGGTTTAACCAACCCTTCAATAAAGAGCAATACTAATTTGACCATAGATATATTAGACACCTTAACTGATAATTTTTGAAATTCTAACATGTATTCATCCGGTGTTCCATTTTGCTTCAACTGTGCTGGTTCTTTGAAAGGCATTTCTGGGTCTTTTTGCTCAAATCTTTTCAATACTCTATTAACAAATTCTTCATATGTTGTAACATGATCATGTCCCAAGGTTTTAATTCCATGGAACCACCAATCATTGGCATCTCCCTCAAGATGCAAAATAACCATTTTTAGAGCATCCCCTTCAACCATTGGATTCAACTGAAAATACACATCTAGTTTTTGTATCCAAGTATTTGCAGAACTTTGAGATGAGCCATCAAAAGTAGGAAGTGGCATTTTACTTATTTCATAATTCAATTCTTTATTTTGAAAGGGGGTCCTATTACCTCCCCTCATTTTGAGTTTGTTTGCAACAGTAAAGTAGTGATCAAATGGTAGGGTTCTTCTACAATCTTCACTCAACTGCTGCCATTCCGTTATAACTTCCTGCATATCATATTGGGTGTTAGGATCTTCTTTGGAATCAAGAAATTTAGGTGTAGTAGGCCTTATTGAACTCTGAAATTCATTAGGTCGATGATGAGGCCCCGTCTTTGAGAAAATATTTTCACCCATTGGCTTCTTTTCCTCGAAAAAAGAACTACTGCTGCCTCCTACTGCCACTTTTCTTCCAATTTGACTAGCTAACAATTCAAACCCTGTCCTGATTTGTTTTGTCATGTCATCAAAGAATGGTTTCATGAATTTACTAAATTCATCCTCCTTTGAGGTTCCTTTCTCATCTTTACTCATGGTTTCAAAAGAATGCACTTCTTCTCCTTCTTCTTCTCTTTCACCAAATATACTTTCAGTTTCAGTTTCTAAGGGTTGGGGCTTATTTTTCTGACTTCTTGTCCTCATGAATGGTCAACCACATCAGGTGCAAGGACCATGCTCTGATACCATTTGTAGTGTCCCTTTTTAATAAATTTGGGAAAATTGGAAAAATGGCAATTTTTGGCCAATTCGACCCTTAGACTAGTTATGACTCCAATGCTCCCAATTGGTTCCAAATGCTTCCAAATTGGGTCTGAATGTGTTTGGAAGGTATTAAGCCATAAAAATGAGGCTGGTGGATGCTTGGACACTCTCAAAAGACTTCTGCAACATTCATTTACAATTAGGGAAAAATAGGGAATTTTACTAGTCAATTCAAGGTTCAAAACCCCCAAGGGTAGGGGACAAAAATGGCTTTTCGATTAAAGTAATACCCTCCCAAATTTCAGAACAGAGACATGGAATTCTTAAAGGACTTCAATGGACTCCCAAATGCATCATAAATCAATTTCTAAAGGCTTCTGCAACTCCCATAAATCAGAGGTTTGTGGACATGTCTTCACCTAGGGGGAAATGATAGGAAAAATTCACCATTTGCTATGAAATTCGAGATTTATGTTCCAAAGGCTTCGGTAATGTATATGAAACTTATTCAGGACATTAATGACTCTCCATACATTATAAAAATTACAGATATGAACTAATACAAGTCGAAATAAAGCAACTTCAAGCTATCATAACAAGATATGAGGAAAATGGCACCGTTTAGACATTGTTTGGTATTCTGACATAGTTTCACTTGGTATTTCAACCTGAGGATCTTCTGAGTAGCCAATACAGAGTAAATACACTATATTACAAATAAATGGGGCCACAAGAGCTCCCCTAAAGAGATCAGCATCTCACCAAGTGCGCCCTTTCTCCAAGAGCCAAATTATGAAGAGAAAAGTGAGAAAGGTGTGGAAACAAGTTGAAGAAGGGAATGTCACGAGCAACCCTGTAGCTTCAACCTGCAACAAATGACTCCATTGTAGCTCCAAATGAAAGGTCTGAATGGCCTCTCCAATTGTCAATTAGGATGGGAATCTTTCACGCTCGAAATTGGTAATAAGGCAAGTAGAGTAAACACTCCACAAGCATGGACAAGCTATGCTCTCCAATATGCAAAATGAGAAATGATAAAAAAGCCACTCTCCTTTGTTCTTGTCTTTTATAAACTTCTTCCTCCATGGGTCGAATTCCTTCCAAAAGAATCATGCCAACTCAAGTTGGGAAGAGATTCCAATGTGTGCCACTTGTCCAACAATTCCTAATCTCCATCTTCCCTCATTTCAAATGGGTGTCTCTTTGGCTGCCCTAACTTCCTTTTGCGCTTTCTTGGAAGCTATTTTTAGCCCTGACATGTCATATATGTCAGATGTCAGCATTCAAGTTTGATTTGTGTCATAGGTATCATAGCATCTTCATCATTGTTGTCATAGAAGCTAGGGAATCTAGCCCTCAATATCTTTTAAATGCCTCTTCCTCTTCCATGGAAGTTAATCTTCCACTCCAATTCGACCTTCATTGAGTCATGCCAAGTATATTGACCTTCCAACTCCCCAAGATCATTAGGCTCCACCTTGGATTCGAATGGGTGAGAATAGAATGCCATGTGGCATGAGGAATCTAGCTTTTTGTGGGTCCCACACCACCAATGTGTCTCCATGACCAAGTGCCACCTTATTTTCCTATCATAAATATTTATTTAACCCCTTTTAATATATTTATGTCAATCTAATGTCCATTTGGGGTTTTATAGTCTCCTTATTCCAAATCTAATGTTTCCACCCCAACCTAGGAAACTAGTAGATTGGTGGAATTTCCTCTTTTTGAGATTTATTTGAATGGGGACATTACAACATAACTGTGTTGTTCAAAGAGTTGCAGCTATATGATATTGTTGGTGCTTCTGACACCATCACAGTTCCCTCAGATGCTGCTCAAAAGAGTGCCTTTGAGAAGAAAGATATCAAGGCACATAAAATCTTTTTGGACTGCATAAAAGATCATGTGATACCCCATATCATAGGTAAGTCACATGCTTTTGAAATTTGGAATGCTTTATGTACTCTTTATCAAAGCAAGAATCAGAATAGAAAGATGGTTCTCAGAGAAAAACTGAGGAACACCAAGATGACTGATACTAATATAGTAACCACTAATCTCACATAAAATACCCAATTTAGAGATGAACTGGGTGTTGTTGGTGAGAAAGTGGAAGATGAAGAGCTAGTCAGATATGCTCTTAATGGTTTCACTGCAAAATGGCACACATTTGTGCAAGGAGTAGGTGCTAGAGAGAAACTTCTAGATTGGACAAGGTTATGGGATGACTTTGTTCAAGAAGAGTCTTGAGAGGGGACATTCCAGAATAACACTCAAAGCAGTGAAGATAATGTTGCCCTTGTAATCAAAGGCAAGGTTAAAGGGAAGAAAAAGGAGAAAGACCTCAACAAGGTTTGATGCTTTAACTGCAACACGTATGGCCATTATGCTAGTCAATGTCCCAAGAGGAAGGGGAATGAAGAAAAAGAGGGAGCACCATCAGCAGAAATGGGAGACTTTGCTTCCCAATTTGAAAATGAATTTTCTTTGGTTTCAGTACAGATTAGGTGTAGGCTCAGAAACCGGTTTCGTTCCAAACCCTTGCCGTGTCCTGAATCGGTCGAATCGGACACGATTCGATTGGAATTCGTGTCCGATTCAACCTTGGTTCGAATCCTGAATCGGGACACGCACTCAACAGCGAATCGGACACGCAGTTACAACGTGTCCCGACTGTCGGACACGTTTTCGAAAAACAGGACACGTTTTTGGCGGAAAAGGGTGTCTGGGTTCACTTAAAAATAGAAATTTGCCTTTCTTTTTGTCATTTGCAAGGAAGCATTTGGTTGAGAGTGAGTTGTATGTGCAGGTGAAGGAGATTTGAAGGCTATCCATCGTTTCCAAGCGATTCCAAGTGCATTCCGGTGGATTTGTGGAGAGGATTGCAAGCTCAACCATCACAAAAGAAAAGGAATGTCTCAATCAGCTAGGGCAGGAGGTAGGGGGCAAAGGAGAGGGAGAAATGCACCATCTAGGGCCTCCCCTCCTATTCCACCAAGCACAAGCGGTTCTCCTCCTCCGTCAAGTGCTCCATCGGCTGCTAGTGGAGCTCATTCTATGGCTCCACTTAACCCTGTTTTAGCAAGACAACAAGCCCAAGAAAAAAAATACCCTTTGTGGAAGTATGTGACAAGGAAAGATGGACCTGGGGCAAAGCTTGGTGGGGGAGGCAATGTGTCTTGGAGATGCAATTTTTGCAAGCATGAGTTCATGAGCACATATTTCCGGGTTAAGGGCCATTTGTTGGCCCTTCCTTCTTGTGGGATTTCTTCATGCAAAGCGGTGACTGTTCACCAAAGGAGGGATATGGAAAGAGAGGATCATGTTGGCTTAGGGAAGGTGGCAGCAGCAAGTAAGAAAAAAGAGGATGATCCTCTTCCATTCTTGAGGAAGTCCTCTAGCACCAAGCCTCCATTTCCACCTAGCATTCATGGGTGTGGGCGTGGGCGTGGGGATACTTATCAAACAAGAAAGAGGCAATCTACAGGTGGTCCAATGGATAGGATTTTCCAAAAAGAGGCGCGAGAAGAGGTAGAGCTTACTATTGCATTTTTCTTCTACCTCAACTTCATTTCATTCAATGTTGCACGGTCACCATTGTATTTTGAGACGGTTAAAACTATCTTGGAACGTGCTCCAAATGGTTATGTGCCTCCTGGTTTAGAGAAGCTTAGAACCACATTGTTGGTTAAAGCAAAGAAGGAGGTAGATAAAATTCTTGAGCCAATTAGATCAACATGGCCCTCATCCGGTGTGAGTATTGTTTCTGATGGATGGACGGATCCCGCACGCCATCCACTCATCAATTTCATGGTATCTTCCCAAAATGGACTGGTGTTCTTGAAAGCGGTTGATGCTCTTGGCGAATACAAGGATGAACAATTTATGGGTGATTTATTCATCAAAACCATTGAAGAAGTGGGTGTTGAGTCGTGTGTACAAATCATCACGGACAATGCACCTGTTTGCAAGGCTGCTGGCATGATTGTGGAAGCTAAATATCCACATGTATGTTCATTTTGGACACCTTTCATTTCTAATTTGCTCATTGTTTGAATTTGGTCATTGCAATGTTAGTGTTGTAGAGTCATTGATACATGCTTTTATTGCTCTTACAGGTTTTTTGGACACCTTGCATTGTCCATTCCTTGAATTTAGCACTAAAAGCCATTGCTTCGGATGTGGCATGGATTGACAACCTTATTGAGGATGCACGCCATATCCGTAACTTTGTACAAAACCACACAAATGCCCTCACCATCTACAAACAGTACACACAGCTTTCATTGCTGAAGGTTGCAGATACTCGGTTTGCTTCCTCATTCATCATGCTCAAGAAGTTGAGGGAGGTCAAAACCGCTCTTGGGTCCATGGTGATTTCAGAGTTTTGGGCTTTTTGGAGAAAGACGGATCAGGCTGCTTCACAAAAGGTGAAGGACTTGGTGTTAAATGATGGTTGGTGGGACACGGTGGATCTTACTATTAAGATCATGGAGCCAATCATTTCTTTGTTGCGGTATGCAGACATGGACCAGCCCATCCTAGCAGAGGTTTATGAGGGTTGGGATTCCATGAGGTCCATTGTCATGGAGAATGAGTGTCCCGAGTATGGGACATCGGCAGAGAACTTATGGACCATTATTCGGGATATTCTTATCTCCAGGTGGGATAAGAATTGCACACCTTTGCATTGCTTGGCCCACTCCTTGAACCCCAAGTTCTACACTCAGGAGTGGCTCACTGGTGGATCGGGGGCCTCACACAGAGTCCCTCCTCACATGGATGCAGAGATTGCAAATGGGAGGAAGATAGCACTTAGACGGCTATTTCAGGATAGAGACATGCTTGAGGAGGTGGAGGATGGCTTTGTAGATTTTTCCACCGGCACTAGGAGATTTGGAGGCTATGATGTGCTTAGAGATAGGGAGGGTAAGACACCCTATCGTTGGTGGGAAACTCATGGGGCAACATCCCCTATTCTACAGAAGTTAGCCTTCAGGGTCATCTCTCAAGTTACATCATCGTCTTGTTGTGAGAGGAATTGGAGCACATATGGGAACTTGTACAGTGTGAAGAAGAGCAGGCTTGAGCAGTCCAGGGCAGAGTCCATGGTGTATGTGCACTCCAACCTTCGTCTTATTTACAGGAAGAGGGAGGAGTGGGTGAAGGGAAAGACAAAGATGTGGGATGTCTTTCCTGATGATATGGGTTTGGACAACAGTACTGAGTTGGCATTAGCCAACATGGATCTTAATGATCCAGTGCTAGAGCTGGTCACTTTTGATGATAGTGATTGTACAGAGGGGTCATCCTCCACATCAGCAGATGCAGATCGTCAAATGGGCAGAGAAGAGGAGGAGGGGGAGGAGGATGAGGATCAGGGCAGGGGCAGTGGCAGTGGCAGTGATGAGTATGTTGATTCAGGCATGGAGGAGGACTACTGACATATGGGATTCTCCCATCTTGATCCACCCCTTTTTGTATTTACTATTAGTCTATTTGGCATTTGCCAGTGGCCCAGTGCCCAGTGGCATTCCGACATATATGTATACATTTTGATTTTGATGACTTAATGAGAAATATGGTTCCAACATGCATCTGTGTCTCATTGTGATTTGTGAATGACAAATGTGTTGTGAATCGTGATTTGTGAATGACAAATTTGTAATCATTAATGTGTTTTTATTCTAATTTCTATTGAATATTTGTAAATGTTCTAGTTTCTAAATATTTTTGGATCTATATGTCTATATTTTTAAATTTTAATATATTTAAAAAAAAATATATATATGTATATAAAACGTATCCTACGTGTCTTGATTTCGGGGGTCACCGTGTCCGTGTCGGACTCTCGTATTTTCGTGTCCTACGTGTCCTGTGTCCCCGTGTCAGGTGACTTAGGGTGTAGGCAGTTCAGTAGATTTCCATGACATGTGGATAGTTGATAGTGGATCAACTAGCCATATGACCGAGAAATATGGAGTTTTTCAGAGGATAGAAGAAATAGCCCCAGGACATTTTGTTGAAACAGACATTGGAAGTCCTCAGGCATAAAAATAAGAGGAGTTGGAACTGTGAGATTCCAACTAGGCTTTGGAGAGATTCTTGAAGTAGACATGGTAATATTTGTTCTAGGTATGAAAGTCAACAGACTTTCTGTGTCATCATTGGAGGATGATGGGTATGGACTTTTTATCAAGAAGGGACATGTGTTTCTCTACCAAGTAGAGAACTCAGTTGATACCACAATTATACTTGGGAATATAAGAGATAAACTTTAGTTTCTGCATGGAGAGGTGATACTTCCAGGTTTAGGTGGATGGCTATCTGAGTCAGAATCTGAAAATGAGGCAAGTGCACAGATGATACCTTTAGATGAGGAGAGCGGCACTTGTTGAAGACTCAACCAACATAGAGAGAATGAGCATGATCCAGAGTTTCAAGTTGTCTTCCGACATCAGCTTCTAGAGTTAGTGGAAGATCTTGACAGTGGTCAAGATGATAGTGTTGGGACCTCCCTCGTTAAAAGGAAGTGTTGAAATTTGTAATGAGGAATGTCCTTATCCCCATGTTTTTGTGTTTTCCATGGGGGGACACAACCTTGTGTTTCCTAGACTTGTTATAATTTTAAAGTGACTTCTTAATAAAGTACTTCGGTATTATGTACTTTAAGTTGTCTCAAAAGTTATTTAATGTATTATTAATTATGAGATGTAATTAATAAAGGACCATTGAATATAAGCCTTTAGATCAAAATCATCTTAACCATTGGATGAAAATATAGTTAGGGTTTTGGGAAAACAAACGTATAAATACAATTCTAAGTGAAAGAGAAAACACACAGATAGAGAGAAGACTCATTTCTGATTTTATGAGCACAGTTCCCTAGAAAAATCATTGGCACAGTTCCCAAGGCAATCTGCAAATAGTCTGTACAGTCATTTGCTGCGACAGAAATCGAGGCATAGAAATTGTACAGTTCGTACAGTCCTCTTCTGGCACAGTTTTCGAGATAGTCTATACAGTTTCTGTTGGAACAATTTTCGAGACAATTGTTGGCACAATTTTTGAGGCAGTCCGTACAACAGTCTGAGTCCATACAATCACATGGTGGCATAGTTTTCGAGGCAGTCCGTACACAGTCCGTACAACAGTCTGAAATTTGCTGAGATAAGTTGGCTTTTAATTGCATTTATGATTTTTGCTGAGTGGAAGATAAATTTTTGAGTTGTGAGAAATATCAGTTTTTGCTTTCATTTAATAAAAAGACATCTCTCTGGGTTTTTCCCCATTCTGGGGGTTTTTCTCTGGGCATTGGCCCTAAACACGTGTTCACATTCTACAGTGATTGTGTGATTGTTTCATTGAGTACTTTTTGTTCAAGCTATTTCTGGCTTTAAATAACTTAGAGCACCATTAAGTCATTTGTGAAGCAAAGTGTTTGAAGAAATGTCTGAATGAAGTTAAAGTACATTTCCTTTAAATTTTTACACAATAATCATCATCTTTTTAATCATGCAAAGGGATCATACCATTTTCTTCCAAAAATCCGCAAGACATCATAGGAATCTCCCAAATAATGATAAGGAGAGCTTACCATTTCTTCTTCACTTTCTTCAATTAGAACTTCTTGGTCTTCATGTGCTTCCTCTTCAAGCTCCTTCTCTTGATCTTCACCATGGACTTCTTTGGCTTCACTTTCTTGGCCATCTTTGTCTTCATCTTCAAAAGTACTTCCCTCTTCAAGCATAGGGCTCGAGATGTCTTCTTCCTTGGCTCCCTCTTCTTCCTTGAAGGGTGGTCCGGGACCCTCTTCAACAATTTTTTGTGCATCATAAAATGTGTTGACCTCTCGAACTTTGGGTAGCCATTGATCAATGCCATTAGGGCACCAACGTGTACAAAATGCTTCCAAAAAGGCTACAAAAGATGTACTTGTTCTCTTTCCAAGAGATTCATACCAATGCAGGGCATAGTCCTTGAAGCCAAATGAAAAATAATTCATCATATCATCTTCATAAAAGATGGCATTATCCCCCACAAATTTGAAAAAGGATGCAAGATAAACCACACTCGAATCTCCATTGCCATTAAATTTTCGGGTTTCCCATACAACCACCTCTAATTCTTCATGAGCGGGAGCCCAAATATTTGAGAAATCCAAGGGGCCATAGGTTTTAAGAAGCCAATCAGGATATTCCCCAAAATTACAATGAATGTTCGTCATACCTTATAGGATGCTTCAGTGGAGTTGCCAAGACGATCTTTTCTTCTCAATTGATGGATGTGCTCACCTTTACACCCAACAATGTCGTCAATGGCTGAGGGATTTGTCTTGAAGTGTACCTTTTGTTGTATTTTCTTCAGTGGAGTCATCGGATAAGACTTGCCAAGGTATTGCTCAACAATAATCTTACCAAAGTACACAAACAAGAACTTACCTCAACTTTCATAGTACCAAAAATGTTATCTCATGCCGGGCTCTTTGAATTTGACCAAGGAATGCCACGTGAATGAACTATCGTCAAATGTCCTTTTGGTTCCCTGACAACGGAGCCAAAAATGTTACCGCTCAAACTAGCACCCTTTCGAATGGTCACGAAGGCGCTTATCTAAGAGTGACAACTGATCAGGAGATGCATCCACTGTCACCACAAGGCACTCTCCCTATGCTTTAGGCCAATTCCTATAGGCCAAGAGGGAGTCCCTAATATAGATGAAATAGACTTGCAAAACCAGCTAAAGGCAACTCAAGAATAACTTGCGAGCAACCTCTTGACGAAGATCAATTCCTTATGGAGTCAAAGCAGTAAATACAAAGATATCCACCAAGCACTTCAAGAGGGTAGGGGTTATAAGTAGTAAATGCTCACAATTACGGCAAGTGACAAAAGGCCTTGCTTTTGTTATAAGAGGACAACCATAAAAAATATGCTCAAAGATAGATGAAAACCACTTAGAACAATGGCAACTTACCAAGGAAGGTATGCCTAATGGAGAGGGGTAAGAATCAAACCTTTGGGGCATCCAATAAATGATTAAGACAAATCTGGAAATGACTTACCAGATTTAGTTTATGCCCTAACTAGCCCCCATAAATCACAAGAAGATAAACTTGAATCACTAGATGAATTCCCAAGTGAGTGGGGTTGATAATAGACCTTGTCTTCAGCTTGTAAGACTCTTCAAAGATCGATTTTGATGGTTGTACCTGCCAAATCAGATCTCAAAAACATACTATGATACTAGCATTTGCACAAGAATCATAGATCTCTCAAATTAGCCACAAAAAGGTGACACCCTTCCAGATTGACCATAAAGCCAAGGGGGCACATCAATTTGACGTATTAGATTCTTCAAGAATGTAATATTTTTTGATTTTTTAATTTTTAGGGCTTTTTATGTATTTGAGTTTTAGGGCTTTCCTAGATATTTGATTTTTTTGTACTTTTTCAAATATTATACATAGAATTTTGAAATTTTGGAAAATAGAAGAATAGGGAACTAGACAGATCTCAAAAACATACTATGATACTAGCATTTGCACAAGAATCATAGATCTCTCAAATTAGCCACAAAAAGGTGACACCCTTCCAGATTGACCATAAAGCCAAGGGGGCACATCAATTTGACGTATTAGATTCTTCAAGAATGTAATATTTTTTGATTTTTTAATTTTTAGGGCTTTTTATGTATTTGAGTTTTAGGGCTTTCCTAGATATTTGATTTTTTTGTACTTTTTCAAATATTATACATAGAATTTTGAAATTTTGGAAAATAGAAGAATAGGGAACTAGACCCAGGTCTTATCCCTTGGGCAATGAGAAAAATTGGGGCTAGCATCCTCTAAAAAAATTGTCAATTTAATGCTTGATGAATTAGGGCAAGGCTAAGTAACCCTAGGTTATGTTAGCACTTCACTTAATTAGGACAAACAAAGATGCCAAGGCCCAAAACAAGAGGGATTCTTCCAAAGAAATTCCTCACAAATAAGACTAAACTATCATGGATGAAACCCTAAAACAATCTTACCTTGGATACAAAAGTAATGCAAGACAAGAGCTTCAAGATCTTACCACATTTAATGGAGAAAAGAGAAGAGAACCAAACCCCATGCCCCGCCCCTTGAATTAGCCTTGAAAGATTGTAAAGAAGCCTCAAACACCAAGAATTATCGTTGAAACCTTAGAAAGTGCCAAGAAAGAGAGGTGCATACCACTTACGATCTCATATACACAAGTAGGACTAAAAATTGAGTCATATTTGATCCCATAATCTTGGTTACAAATGAGAGGAGGGCACTATATTTATAGGAGAAAAGTCTAATTCTCCCCTCCTCTAGGCCGACAAATCTAATCTTGAGTTAAAATTCATTTTTAGGGTTTGTCACCCACAATCTGAGGAGTAAGTCACTAAACCTCATAAAACATAAAAATAATGATAAAAAGTGATGATAGCTTCAACAAGGTGAAAAGTTGAGCTTGGAAGGAGGATGTCATACCCCATCTAACCCCAACAATGTGTCTGTTTCCCTCAACGCCCTCCTTTCTTGGTATGAACTTCAAAGTTTGCTTTTAATGGTGGATGATTTGCATTAATTGACTAGGATGACCAATGGGAGGGGGTAATCCAATAAAATAAGGTTCAAGTGGGTATAATTGAGGTGTGCTAAAGCGGGTATGACAACCCTTACAAGTGTAATCACCTTTACAAAGCATGAAATCATGAGTGTGGCTAGGGGCTCCTAAGTCATGTGTCCTAATGGAGTCACCCCAAAGTGCACGATTACCTACCTAGAGCATTAATGCCCAACATGATGACGAATTACCACCCATCAAGGGTAGTCAATAGGGCAACAAGACTAATACACCTTGAAATGAGGACCTACCATGGTAGACCAAGGGGTTTGGAGCATCGATATATCAACACCTTTACATAAAGAAGCCCCAACTTAGCCTTTTACAATGGAAAAGGGACCTGTTATCACATATATAGTAGCCGAGCTACCATACATTATTTTTCTGATTCCAGTACACTATTCAGCCAGTTCCCTTACATTTGAGATGCTGAGATGAGCATCTATATTGGATCACTATCAGATTTTGGACAACAGTATATATTACCCATGCCATGACTGAGTCTCAGGACACTCAGAGAGATGACCGATGTAGCCATTATACCATTTGTACAGAGTAGTCAGTAGTGCCTAGAGTTGCAGTAGCAGTTTCAGAGGACAGGTGATGGTTCAGGTGATGAGCATTCAGGTATATGACTTAGCAGGTATATCATTGTGTTATGGTTGTATTGCTTTTATATTTATTCTTATAGCATGTCTTAGCACTTAGTGTCATGATCTGGCAGTCATATAGATATGTGGACCTGGTTGATCTTATTATATATATTATATTGTTCCTACTCAGACTTAGAAGTTCACTATTCATACTCATTGGTTTTACCCTCCTTAGGGAGAATAGAGGTGATCATTCCACCATACCTTGGCTTGCTAGTGTTGGCTCCATTATTCATTGTCTTCATCCATCCATTGCATACCTTTTAGTTTATCACCTTGACTTACTACTTGACTAGTGACATGGAGGATCTTTTCCCCACTGTAGCCTCTGTATTGGATGAGCTTCCCTGTTTATTGTGTCTCGGCTCTGAGTTGGTGACAAAATTTACCTATGGTAAGTTGGAGTTCCTTGTGAATTCCCCCTAGTCACTAAAGTTTTGTTGGCTAAACCTGAAACTTTTAGTGCTGCCATGAATACAAAATCTAGAAAAATGAAATGCTATATCTTGTATGAAAAACCCGTTCATGCAATGTGTTTTTCAACACACATGAATGAAAGGCATGCCAAATGAAAATGGCCATGAAAATAAAATGTTATATCTTTTGGAAATGTGAATACCTAGGTAAACAAGCTGTCTGTGACACACCTAGAAGTGCTTAGGTAAACAAGTGCCTTAAAAACACACTTGCAGCAGAAAGCCTAAAATAAATGTAAATCTATGCAATGTGTTTATAAACACACATAGATAAAGGCTATGGAAACTTTAGGCCCAAAAAACAATGGAACTTAAATGCTACATCTAAATTATTGCTGGCCTCATTTGTATTATGGATTGTGCGCATCTGTTAAAGGTGAATAAACCCTCTTTGAACAACTTATCCATTTGTGAGACACTGCCATTCCCTGTGTTGTTGCTCATTCATTATATACTATGGTGTGTATTCCCTTTCCCTTTGCCAAAGTGTCACAATGTTAAGTTAGTCAAGTCATCCCTTAGCCTAGCCAGTTATTTTAGCCTTCACCCTTCACTAGCAAATTGATCACAGCTATGAAGTGAGTATGGTCTTGAAAGTCTAGTCTGAGTAATAATAATAATTAATGACATTATATATTTGGATTTAGATCGCTAGTAATGATTACTCTGTGTTATAATTGTTATTTGAATAAGTTGTAGACCATGCATTAACCTTTGACACTTTGCAGCAGCTTCTGATGATGGTCTGAGTTATATTTGGTCATATTGACTTGGTCAAACTTAGTTTGACCAAGGTCAACCATAGGACATGAGATGGTTGGACCTTGTGATGATATGGATAGATAATATATGGTCTATGTACATGTACATGATGGTTCTATGCATTAGATACAGGTTTATGATGATGATTCATGGTTTACAGCAGTATTTGATCATTTACAGATTATTATTATTTGACCTGTTCCGGTATATTGGATATATATTTTGATCATGCAGACTCATAGGGTGTATGAGTACACATCTTGGATGGATTTGGACCTTCAGAGTCCAATGAGACAGTTTGTTTTCAGTTCCGGGCACTTACAGTGATGATTGAGCCTCAGTAGGCTATCCCAGTGCAGTTTTGGTCTGTCGGAGACTCTGTCAGAGCAAATGTGATTTTTATCCGGTTGACCTAGGGCATTGTGCTTGGAGGGGGTGGTCCAACCACTTGTTTTTACCATATTACCCCCCTCCCAGACACACTGATGCCCTCACCTTGACAGCGCAGGCACTCCAAGAGGCAGTTTGGGCCAGTTTCACGCTTCCCGAGGCATTTCAGGATTGGTAGAAATGGCTATTGAGGAATTCGATTTGGGCTACTGAGGCAATGTTTTGGCATGGGATGATCAGTGATGATGGATTGATGTCTTCCACACCTCCTCCTTCAGTTTCAGCTTCATCGAGGCCCGCATCCATCACTTATGGCACTTTTTGATGATTTCTGAGGTCTTTTGAGGCCAACGATTTGATCATGGAGGCACGATTTGGTATATTGATGACTATTTTATTATTATTGTGCTATGAGGATTGACCAAGGGTGGCTAAAATTACCCCTTGGACCCACCATAAGCTTCCTACTATATTTTGTCATCATGATTTGGTGGGATACCCCTCTTCTAGGGCGATTTTGTCCACTTATATTATATTTTATTAGTGATCCATGTATTTTATTGTTGAGCTCATCTCAACCATTGATTAGACATTTGTATCTTTTAATCTTAGCCACTCATTCAAAAAGTGGTTAGGATTTTGATGCCTCTCCTTCCTATTTAAAGGAGAGAGCTTCTCATTGTAAGGGGACTTGTGGCTCTGGATTATTGGAATAGAAAATTATTATTGCATCTATCTCCAGTGTTGTGGCGAATGTTTTTTGGTGTTCGTTCGTTGGTTATTCCTTTGCACTGAGTTATTGGAGATCTTGTTTTGCCATATCTTTTGTACCACGTTTTTGCATGTACAGGTGGAGGCCGATTTGCTTTGAGGAGGAAGTATTGGTAGGGGAAGACTCTCGCTACTTCTTCTTTGGATCTCTTCGTTGGTAACAGGGAGTATTACTGTCCCAGGGCCTTATATTCTATGTTATCATTGCATTTTACTTGTATTTCCTCCATACTTGACCTCTCTGATTGAAATCGATTTTCCTTGGATTGACAGGTAGAGGAGGGCGCACTTGTGGGCTAGGGCATCAATTTGGCAAGCAAAATCAAGAATTTCTCATTTGATCTCTACGGGAATCTTCCTCAACATCAAAGCATCTCTCTTCATCACTTAGGTATGATCTCAAGGTAAGTTCTATCTCCATGATCTATCCACTTGTCTAAAACATTTAAACCCTAATTAATCAAAACCCCCATTTTTACATTTTTTCAGATCTACTAAGATCTAGTGGCTTCTTGGGTAAGATATTTAAAACCCACCTCTATAGTATCCACGGCATCCCGGATCTATAGTTTGGTGAGGATTGGCCTCCATTTGACCCTCTTCCCAAGGCATTTAGCTTTCTCCAAGCAAGGGTGCACTTCCTAGTTTGGGTGGTAGTACGTGGGTAGTTGAGATTCCACTTGATTCGTAATCTACACATCCAATAACCTACCCCCAGATTGTCACTTTTCTGATTTCTACCTTGTGGGCCCTATTCCACATTTTAAGGGATTTAATCCCCATTTTGGACCACTTGGTATCTTTAAACTCAGATCTAGTAAGATCTAGCCATCGGATTGCGTTGAAACTATAGATCCACACTCTCACTTGATCAACCTACTTGGATCTAAATTTTGGATGTCATCGGACTTGTCTTGATCCCACTTATCCCACATTTGACCTTCCTTGGGCAACGTCGCACCTCCTTGGAGATTGGAGTTGGTCCACTTCTAGGACGTGGGTACATGAGATTTTTGTGGATTGGAAACGAGCACACCTTAAAACCTAGGTCTAGTTGGTCACTTCATCAAATTTTGCCTTGGGGATAGCATTCCTTGTTTTAAGGGATTGTGGTCCACTTAGGTTAAACCTTGAATCTCTAGATCTAGACCTATTCATCCATCAAAACTTTAATTTCCCGCTTATCTCATGCCATAGGAGTCATCAACCACAAGTTAACTTCACTTTGACTCCATTATCCCAATTCCCAAGGCACTGGTCTCTCTCCAAGTCAATTCGACTTTCCTAGATTGTTGGATTAACTTGTGGTTTGACCCTTGTGTGGTGAACTAAACCCTTGGATGTCATCATGTATCATGATCAAGCTTGTCACTTGTACTAGTTAGTCCCAATTCAACCCCTAAACTACCCTACATTGGACACGGTTCCCAAGGCAGTGGATTTTGTCACATTGAACTAGTACATTAATCCTGGTTCCTATTTCACAAATCATAAGTCACTTTCACATCAATAATGAACCAAAGCTATACTCATTGAACCCCTCACTTGTCTTGTGACTTCATCCTAAGGTCTAGGATAAACCATACACCTTACTTCACTTGTAATTAACTTGATTTGGTGTCTTGGTTTTGATCTCTCCTGTCGGGAGTAGATCGGGTCTCCCCCTTTGTTGTCTGGGCTAGATAACATAAAGTGAAGGTTGCCTCGACTGGCGTGACAACCATATATTGGAGGTCAAGGTGATTGTGGTTGCACCTTTTGAGTTGCCCTTCCCTATTGCCATCCATGAGTGGATACATCCATAGGGGTAACTACAGTTTAGGTGATAACAGGACCCCCCTCCTTGGCACATCTGGTAGGATGTGCTGTAGAGAATCTATGGCATAACATATGGCTCCAACTATAGGACATAACCTCCTGAATCTTTTGGTACCTAAAGACCTACACACACTTCAAAAAACAAAGAACGTTAAAGGCATCGGAGGTAAACACATCGGTCCTACCTTGTTCAAATAAAAAAATGAAATGCATAAGAAGCAACACAACAAGGTGCAATGTTAGGTAAAGCAAATGATACACAAAATGATCCTGTAAGAGATTATTCATGCTACCTACCTACTCTAGACCAAAGTTACCAGATCGAAACCGGTGGTCGAACCGGTAAACTCCGAAAATCGAAACTGGACCGGAATTGGAAAAAAACCAGATCACAAAACCGGTCCACCAAAAAGAGATAAAATATTCAAATTTTGAAAAATTATATATATATGTATATTCATGTGCATCCATGTGAATCCAAACCTTTATACACAAATTTGCAAAATTTCTCATATATATAACAAGTAAGAGTGTATACAACCAAAATAGCACTACGTGCACTCCATATCTGAATCAAAATACATCAACAAAAAACCTCTAAATGGCCTATAGAGTCTTGCAATCAACCTTGCAATTAGGCTCCAAATCAGCCTTGCAATCAACTCTCTAAAAGAAACAAAGACCGTCAGCTCCCAAACTCAAAATACTCAAATGAATAGTGTGAGAGAAATAAAGGGGGTGGGGTTGCTTTTATAGCTTTGTTAGGAGTTTAGGGTTACTCAACTAACTTTTTGTTCTTTTAAAAAAAGTAAAAAAAACTTCTTCAAATCCGTCGTTGTGTGGTTCTGTACGGAATTGACCGGTTTTGCCAAAAAAGGTTGGTTCTATACGGAACCAGTCATTTCCATGTTGATTCTCTGTCTCGGACCGGTTAGGGGTGAAAACCGGTCGGGTCGGCCAGTTTTATCGGTTCCGGTTTGGTTCTGGTAACTTTGCTCTAGATATGGTAACATAAACAAGTCAAGTAAAATCATACCACTAATGAAGCCACCTTAGCATATCATTCACGCTAGGGCTTCTTCCCCTGTCTTTGGCAACAATCCAAGACAAAATCACATCAATAGTTAACTGAGTCGATGTCATTACCATTCATGGAAATGGGGCCAAAACAATAGAAAAGATGTTGAACGTGGATGCCTTTAAATTTCTGCCATGAAGAAAGGCAAGAATTCCTTGGCACATCTATTAGGGTGTGCGCTGTAGAGAATGTTGGGCATAACGGAACTAACACACTTCTAAGGCAGAATACACCAATGTTAGACTATGGCATGAGGAATTGTTTTAAGTTTTATGAATTACTATACTAGTATACATGTAATATCTCATGCAAACATATCATCATATGAGAAAACATTCAAAGTGTTTATGAGGGTTTAAAGATATCACAACACATAGGACATCCGACATTGTCTTTGGCTAGGCACATCCAAGGCATATGGACCATTTGACCATGTTGAAGGACCTTTGACCAATGATCCATGGGGAAGCTACATATTTCATCTCAGGCACAAATGCCTGCGATATGATCACAAACCTCATATGATCCACATATTACCCCTTGTTGAAAGAGGGGTAACAAACCCTATCATTTCTTTGTTGTGGTTTGCAAACATGGACTGACCCATTTTGGGAGATGTTTATGAGGGGTGGGATTCCATGATTGAGGCGATGAAGATTGTTATTTTATGGAATGAGTGCCCTGAGTATGGGACATCAACATAGAGCTTATTCATCACCATAGAGCTTATTCATCACCATACATGATATTCTTATCAACAGGTGGGATAAGAGTTGCACACCTTTGCATTGCTTGGTGACTCATTGAATCCTAAGTATTACAGTAATGATTGGCTCAATGGTGGGCCTTCATGTAGAGTTGCTCCTCATAGGGATGAAGGGATTTCACAAGGGAGGAAGGAAGCATTTAGAAGGATAAATCAGGATATAGCATCCTTTGATGAGGTGGAGGAGGGGCATTGTAGAGTTTTCCATTGGCATTGGGAGATTTTGAGGTTACGATGTGCTTAGAGATGGGGGCTAAGAAGCCCTATGCTTGGTGGGAGACTCATGGGGTAGCATGCCCTATTCTATAAGATTTAGCCATGTGGATCCTCTCTTAGGTTACTTCTTGTTGTGAGAGGAATTGGAGTACATTTGGGAATTTGTACAATTTGAAGAAGAGCATGCTTGAGCAGTCTAGGGCAAAGACAATGGTGTATGTGTGCTCCAACCTCCATCTTATTTACAAGCAAATGGAGGAGTGGTTGAGGGGAAAGACAAAGATATGGGATGTGTTTCCTGATGATATGGGTTTGGACAACATTGTTCAGTTGGCATTAGCCAACTTGGATATCAATGAGCTTGTGCTAGAGTCAGTCACTTTTGATGATGGTGATATTTTTGAGGGGTCATCCTCCACATTAGCAGATGTAGATCTTATATTGAATATAGTAGATGAGGAGGAGGAAGAGGATGGAGGAGATAGCAGTGGCAATGGAGATGATTATGATTATGTTGCATGGAGGACTACCGAGTCCTAACAGTGACGACTTCGAGCAATGACATTCTTTCATCTATGGTTCTAGTATCTAGATTCTTCATTCTACCCTATTTTGTATTTTCCATTCGCATTCCCACCTATAGTATCTACTATCAATAACTCAACATCTAACTATCTATGTAATACTGTTTGATTTTGATTACGTCAAATGACTTGATGAGAAATCTGCAGTTTATGGTTCAAATTCTAAGTTTTAAACTTCTATTTTATGATGTGTATTGAATATTCTAATTTCTTGTGTGTTTGATCATCATTGCTGTTACATGTAGTTATTAACTAGTTGTATCAATATTTTATTATTTTCTAAATGTTCTAGTTTCTAAAACAAATTGGATCTTTATGTCTTTATTTCATATATATATATATAATTTTAATTTTTTAAATTCTTTTATTCTGTTCCTGGACTTGTTGGATACTTGTATTTCTGTGTCCTCCATGTCTCGTGTCCTTGTGTCAAGTGATTTAGATACCAAACATATGCCAACAAGTTCCAACCCTTAGGGCACACTTTTCCAAGTATATACTATAAACCAGATCTGGGAGTCACTTTATTACATCAGATTTTACAGCAGAAAGTCTCCTCTCTTGCATTTCATCTCTATGTTATGTCAAGTTAGGATGAATAACAAGTGTTGGAAATTACTCAATCAAGCAGGCAATGCAAGCTGAATTTCAATCTGCATTTAGACATGTTTCAGAAGCTGATACAGTTCTTTAAGCTCTCCAAATTTCTAACCAGGGAAAACCAAAAAATCTCTAGCCAAGAGCAAAGACCGCCGACAAGCAAGCATCAATACTAACAAAGTCATCCTTGGCTTTAACACTTGTCACCCACAAGTGCAAGGTGTTTCCTTCTCTTCTCTTCTCAACTATGCTTCTTCCTATCTTAGGGTTTTACCAAACCCTAGTCTTCTTTGCTTCCTTAGGGTGAAACCCTAATCCTAGAGTTGCACTTGAATGCTCCAAGAGCCCTAATGCTCCCTGACAAAGAGAGCGAATACACTAAAGAAGATTACAAGGAGAGAGAGAGAGAGAGAGAGAGAGGTGTGCGTCCACTCCTCACATCTTACACAAGATGATGATGAATAATGAATGAAAGGGCTCTCTCCTTCTCTATTTATATGAGTGGTAAAGGAGGCCAACACTATAAAGTGGGCCTAGACCCTTACAAGCAGCCTACTCTACACAAGTAGGCCCAAACATGTGAAGTGCTACACTCTAAAAGGACACAAATTAAGATCCAAGGTGATGTCATCGACAAGCAAAGCTCCAAGGCGTGAGTGCTCCTCAAGCAAGGTCCAACACTCCACTGGATCCAAGGCTCCAGTGCATTTGCTTGGTCGTGTGCATGCTCTGGGTCCACTCCACCTACATGATCACTCCCTTGACCCAAGCTAGCATAAGTCAAGTACAAACCCCATGCAAGCGATTCAAGTGTGCCCATGCCATCTAGGGCTCAATGCCCTCCTTCGAAATGCCGAGTGTTCTTTCTCGAAAGCAAGTCATCCTCACAAGCAAGCGACCAATCTCCATGTGGCCAGTATGAAGAATGTCAACAAGCTGTCTAAAGGTCTCCAATGCTCCTAGAAAGAAAGCCACATAAGCATCCAAGCAATGTCAAGCGATCCAAGAGCAAGCCACCTCTACATGTGCATGTCCATCAATGAATAACTAGGGGTCATCCATACACTCTGCACTCCACTGCACATGAAGCACCCCCAAGCATTGTGTAAACACTTTCAAAGTAACCCCAAAAGCTAACATAATCTTGGGTTTAGAGGGTCATGATTAGGGAGCAAACCCGAAACAGTGGCAGGTTTCAATCCAGTGAAGGAATGTGAATGGGTGGATTTGCTGTAGCTGAGGTTTCAAACAGAGCGTGCAGGTGTATATAGTACACCAAATGATGTGTAGGAAAGCAGGCATGGATAATGAGTCATGACACTATTGGGGTAGGGTAGGGGAATGCAAATCCTTTGAAAAGGTTGCAGTGGTTTTTATAGCGCAAAACAAGGCCGCAGAGTGCAAGGTTTCTGCTGGAAAGAACAAATTTGCCCTTAAATTCCTGAAACTTGTGCACTGAACTTCCAAAGCTAGCACAAGAAAGTGTTTGATTAATGCTTTTCAACTTCAAAACCCAAAATTTAGCAAAAAGGTCTGAACCAATTTGCTATCTGTAAATGAGTGTGCCACCTGCAAATTTGACAATTTGTAGCTCCAATAACCAAAAATGCAGATCTCTGACATTTTTGTACTGTGGAAATTGCTATGGATGAAACTCTGATACCACATAGATGCTCAGTCACATGACATGGGGACATGCATACATGGAGATTTGAGTGTCTGACACAGGACATGTAAACCCCTGAAAATGCGACAGGGGGACATGTTATACATATATATAATTTACAATTACCAAAATAAAATAAAATATAGACAAAGATGCAATTTGTTTTGAACATTTAGAAAACAGAACTACATCAATCACACATTGGGCACATTATTAACACGTCAGAATACATTGCGTGCATTTTTGAATTTTTGTCAATGGCTTGAACTTTTTTGGTGTAGTTCTCTGACATGTCGGGGCGCTGGGGCAGGGTATTGGACACATATTTGGCGCGTGTCTGACATGTTAGGGAAGTGTTTCAAGGTGTCTGACATATGGACACATGACACATAAGCTTACCTTAGCTTGTCATGTTACTTACCTTAGAAGCAATAACCCAGATCCAAGCAAGCAATTAGTATTTTGGATGAAATATTCAAAGGTAGAGATGAATGGATGAATGTCGAAAAGAGTAAAAGTATAACACATGTTTATTAATAGACATTAAAAGTTGCACATGCCAACTGGCTTACTTCTGGCCAATAATATATTTATTAAGAATTATACTAATCTAGCCTAGTCTTCATAATGAACATTATGCTTATTACACGCAACTTGTTTGAAACCAGAGCAACTAGATGCTGAACACTTTATATTGGCGATGTTGGTGCACCATATAGAAGAAGGATCCAATGACAGTAGAGAATTGATGAAAACAAGAAAGGGGATTTTTTAATGCATGGAAACTAGCTGCTTCAATATCAAGGAAGACAGTTTGATAAAAGATATCGCACAGTTTGGGTTGCTCAGGATTGGTCTAAGCATCTTCAGGAGATTGAAGGAATAATAGTGGACAGGGATTTCTACAACTTCATATTGATATGTATATCTGTTTAAGATGGAGTTATAAAGATACCAGAACTTGTAGGATGCTGAGCTGGTGAAGTTGGCTATAACCCAGGATTGAGAAGAGCTGGCAGCATACCTCTGGGCAGCAGTTGAAAAAATCATGCAAGGTGGTGGAGGGGACAGGGCTTAGTGGGCAGAAAGAGGTGTGTAGTGTATGTCTGTCTGTTTATCTGACTTCAGAGACAATTAGTTCATGTTGTAGTCATGCAGGATTGTTGCTTTTTAGACATTGATTACCCCGTTTCTGTATTCAGTATTGAGCTTTGGCTATGGGGATTGGTCATGTCTGTTGTGATGTAACTATTATTTTGATTTACGAAGTTTACATTCACATAATTGTACTAACATGATCAGGTAGCTGCAGGCCTTGGGATTTGTGGGCTACTCTGCATAGGGGATTTAGTTGTGTCCATTTGCATACATGAATATGTTAATGTATAATTAAATTGTATTTTGATCTGAGGGCATTACAAAAATTACAGGTGGAAGTGACTGCTCTGTTCTGACACAAGGGAATTTAACTGTTATACCTCATAATATCTCTTCCCCTTGTATTATAATGTTAACTTATTCATGTGACTTCTTTCTGATTTCCTTGAGTCCATTCATATTGCATTGAACCATGGATCTGGATCCATATGTTCTGCTACATTTGAATACCAACTTACCATAGACTGGGTACTCCGTCTTTCCTTTTGATGTTGTTGAGTAATCTATGTCCATTCTTGATTATGATTTTATGGCTTTTGATTTGAATTGCAGATATGTACATTGGTTTGTATTCATTACGTAGAAATTTCCCTAAAACTCCCGGGGATTCTTAGCAAACTTGATTAAACATCTTATTAAATATGATCATCTGTTGTGTTGTAAATTTGTAATAAGAGTTTTTCAAATTTTAATTCGTGTGTGTACAGCATTTTCATTATTATTTTCAAACTTTTTAATTGTTTCATTAATGGCAGGATAAATTAAAGCTATTAAAACTAGGGAAGTGGGCTCTTTCTAGTGCCTTGCAAATGCATTCCCTTTCAAACTTCGAAGGACAAACACCTGTTGACAAGCAGTGGAATTCACTGAAAGATCAAGAATGTCAAGATGTGTTGATGGGGAAGTTGGTGCGTTGGTTAGTAGCATCTGTCATCCTTGGAATGGTTTCTAGGACAGCCAACTGTCCAGAGAGAACTAACATGACATCCTTATTTTCTTTACTAGAACATTTAAAGACATCAAGGTGCCTTTCTGAAATGGAGCCAGATTCTGAGATTGACAAGGGTTTGGTCCAGTTGATACTATATCTTCACAGGCTTGTTGGAGTGCACTGCAGAGAGCTGTCATCTGTTGTCGCTGCTATCTCATTGTTGTTGCTTTTAGATGGCACAGATCTCATTGGTAATTTAAAAAATATTCATAATGCTATTGTTCTGTTTGGGTTGAAATTTGTAGCAAGCTTTTTGTATGTTGCATTCTTAAGTTGCTTCAGAAAAATGGTTTTGGTTTTGTACCAGATGGAACCTCTTCCCATGACACATTTTCGAGCCTGTTGATTCTTCTTTTGCCAGAGGTTTCTTGTCCATTAGAGGCCAACACTTCCTGGCGTTGGTTAGTATTGTTTATGTTTGGAATTTTTATTGTGCTCTTCCATTCATCCATGAAATGATGCTGAATTATTATGCTGTTCATGTTGTTTTTGTACAGAGCAGACATAAAATTTCAAATTTGTCAGTATATTGGTAATTCATTAATATTGAAGAGATATTTGTCAAACACAGGGTTTGAGTGTATGACTGAAAAATGATATTGATTTATGAAGTGATAGGCTGATAGATCATGAGTTCCATTTGCAGGTCATTTAACAGTCCTTGGAGAGATTTATCTTCACAAAAATCAGACGTGCAAAGATTATATGAATATGAAGTTTGTCAGGTTCTGTTGATAAATTTTGAGAATTTTCTATCAAGTACAACACCAAATTTTCATTTTAGCACCCGAAGGCAAAAGTTGGATTCACAAGTTACTTCATGTCATTTGGCAACAGAATTGTCCGATAAACTTGATGCTTTAAGGATGGAAATATGGAAAATTCTATCTAAATAACGGAATATTCAAGTTTTCCAGGACTTTGTTCCTACATGAAGTGGGTTATGTATATTCTTCTCAGGTACTAGAGTATGTCTTTGTGGATTTGTTTCCACATACAGTTTTACAAAGGTATAATTCACCATGAGGGATCAACCATGACATAATATCTATAATGCAGGTGGAGATTATGGATATTTTGATAAGAATGCTCAATGCTGATGTTTTTGAAAAACGTTGCTTGGTTTTATCTGCAGAAGAAAGACTCTTCTACCAATGAAGAAGAAAAAGAGACACCGCGATAAAGAATGCAGATTTAAGAGGCTCTTCATCGCAATTTCTATGGGAGGTAATGGGTGCAGCCCAGCCAAGGATCCGTGGTCTTATAATTTGATTGATGAGACAAGATGGTGATAAGAGATTTCGTGGCAGCAGCAAATCTGCACAAATTAGGGTGCCCTTTGGACAGATTAAGGATATTCAATTTGCTCAGCCACTGAAAATGACCAAAGGTGAATAGGTTTTGTCTTTGGTCCATGGTACCATATAGAGAAGATTCTGTCACTATGGGGAGTGCACCAGGATTTCATTTATTGTTATTTATTTTTGATGGCTGTAGTCGTGGATCTACATGAGTGGAGGTCCTTATTTATATTGAAGTTTGTTTTGGTTGACTGGGACTACTCTACTGAATCTAAGAAGTGGTTAATGACTTTGCTGAAAGAAGTTATATGTGACTCATTAACATTGGAATATCGAAGGTATGTAACACACAGTAATAGTAATGCCAATGCATTGGAACTATTTTGTGAGGAAGTCCTAGATAATGAAGATGAATTCCAGATAACAGTTTGGAAAAAATAATCAGCAATTAGCTGAGCCATAGAAGGGTGCATTTATGATGCTGAAGGCAAGTTGAATTAAACCTAAAATGGCTTAAATTTACCAGGTAATGGAAGCAAAGCATTCTGAAATGCAGGGCCTGGGTCTTCATGTATAAGCTTCCAAAAGTTTAAAGTGCAAAGTTGTAGGTTCCGGATACTTTGATTTAGAAGATTCCTGGTGGTTGCATGCCTGGACTAATGTCTGGCCTGATACATTGAATGCTTTTTTGGAATCAGGATAACATATGGCAAGATCAGATTTCTGAGGTAAATGTTTTAGCAAGTATAATCACATCCTTGTAGATTACTGTAGATTTGATATTCTTAGTTCGTTGTAAAACAGTGAATACGGTTAGTTAGGAGAATTGAATCAGTAATGTTCCTTTGATTATTTTGAACAAAATAGGATACTAGGCCAACAATTAGTGAGAGCGAGCCAGTAGATTACTGGTTGATTATGTCTCTTGGAACTATACCTGTGATTTGTATTACATCATATTTACCAATCCGCAAAGTGGTTTGGGCCTTCTTAGCCTACAGAATGTCTTTGTTATGCAGAGTCATCCCAATCATAATGAGATTCAAATAAAATGAAAGTAAACTTTAAATTCATATTCCAATCATCACACAAAACAATTGATGAGGTTGTTCATTTCAAAGGCGGATCTAGTTGAGAGCAATCATAATTTATGGTAAAACATTTCTGGTCAATTTATACAATCATATAATTCTGGTCTGCAATTGTATATCACGTCAAGCACTGACTAAATGTCTTTCCATTTGTAAGATCCTTGACACATTCATCCTGTTGCAAAAAGGTTGTTGCATGACACTATGATTCTATTTACTAGGTGAACTTATGAAGCCGATGCAAGGTTATAGTTGTTTTTGGTACTATGGTTCCATTGCATAGGAAATGAAAATTTAGATGAATGCTTTGTACAATTTGTATAGATTGGTGGACGATAAACTAGTGTTACAAATATCATGTCGGCGAATATATCGCCAAGGGTCCAAAAAGAAAATATCGGATTTATCGGGGAAAATGTTGGGAAACATCGGCAAAATATCGGCGAAATTAAAAAATATAAAAATATTAATTTTTTGACTCAGCTGATATTTCCCGATTTTTGCCGATATTTTCTCAATATTTTCCCGATTTCTGCCGATATTTTCTCGGTATTTTCCCGATATTTCCCTATTTTTACCGATTTTTCCTTGGACATTTCTGGTCAATTTATACAATCATATAATTCTGGGCTGCAATTGTATATCACGTCAAGCGCTGACTAAATGTCTTTCCATTTTGTAAGACCCTTGACTTATTCATGCTGTTGCAAAAAGGTTGTTGCATGACACTATGATTCTATTTACTAGGTGAGCTCATGAAGCCGATGCAAGGTTATAGTTGTTTTTGGTACTCTGGTTCCATTGCATAGGAAATGAAAATTTAGATGAATGCTTTGTACAATTTGTATAGATTGGTGGACGATAAACCAGTGTTACAAATACCGTGTCGGCAAATATATCGCCAAGGGTCCAGAAAGAAAATATCGGATTTATCGGGGAAAATGTCGGCAAACATCGGCAATATATTGACGAAATTAAAAAATATAAAAATATTAATTTTTTGACTCGGCTGATATTTCTCGATTTTTGCCGATATTTTCTCGATATTTCCCGATTTTTCCTTGACTTCGCGAAAATATCGTGATTTTTTCACCACAAAAAATTGCCCAAACATCGCGGCGATGTTTGCTGAAATTATCCGCTGGCAGCAAACATCGCGATATCTCGCGATGTCGGTGAAATTAAGCTCCCTTGCTGATTAAACCATATAGTGATCAATTTAGGACGTAAATAGAAAAAACATAGCTATGAAACTTATGGTCTATGAGGCCCCAAGGAACAAGCTGATCACATGTGAAAATCTTCAGAAGAGAGGGATCAAAGGCCCCAATGTTTGTTTTCTATGCAAAGAGTCCTTAGAATCTATCAACCATATGTTATTATGTTGTCATTTTCCCAAAGAATTGTGGTGTATTGCTCGATCTTTGGGGGATTTTTTGGAATCGGAAGGAGAATCATTAATTTATGCTTGGGAGAATTGGTTAAAAAAGGGTCGGAAATCCGATTTTGTTGCCTTACCCTTGCACATTGGATGGTGTCTATGGATCACCCGGAACGAAGCAATCTTCAAAGATAGTGTGCCCACTCCTGTCTCGTCCTTCCATCGACTGAAATACTTTCTCCCTAAGGATCCTCCTCAGAATCATAAATAAAAAGGGACTATCCAAGGTTTGGTTTTTATCGATGAGTTCTTTATGGGTTTTGTGATGGCTCATCTCAAGGAAATCCTAGTAGAAGCGGCGTGAGTGGATACATTATCTTTAGAGGCTATAAATTGTTTTTTAAGATCGGAACTGGGCAAAACAACAACAATTTTGCCGAGCTTATGAGTTTGATTACAATCCTTTCTCTTGCATTGGATCATGGTATATCCACCATAAATATTTTCTCGAACTCCTTACTGGTTGTAAACTGGTTTATGGAGAAGGCTCAATGCACAAATATTGGACTTAAACCATTGCTCAGAAGAGGTTTCAATTTAAAATCAAGGTTCAATTCATGCTCCTTGGTTCATATTTTCAAAGAACACAACACTTGTGCAGATTCACTAGCGAAGGAGGCAATGCAGCTTGAGGAAGGTCAATTACAAGTGCAACAATCAGAGTTCGTAATAGACGATTAAGCTTTCTCCAGTCACTGCTCTTAACGCATGTATACTACATCCACGGTTGAGATCTTTCTCTCGTTGATGTATTTTTTGATGTCTCGAAATGGATTGAGATTAACTCCATAAATTTCCAATATAAGGTTGAGCAATGCCCCTCTTTATGTTTTGTCTTAAAATTGATTGAGTTTCACTCTCCATATTTCTTTTTTTCCTGGGTGAGCAAGGCTCCCTTTATTGTATATTTTCGGTTGATAGGTGAGGAATATTCTCCTTTTTGGTTACTTTTGGATATGCTGAAATATTCAGTGTGATGATAGCCTTTGGCTGTACTGGTTGTAATTTTATCTATCATGGAATATAATTACTGGCTTTTTTCTCTGGAAAAAAACTTATGGTCCATGAGCAATATCGATGCAAACCCTAGGGGGCTTGTGATCAATGTCACATAATGGAATCAAAACAATTTGCAACAAAATTGCAAATATATTAAATAATAACAAACATTCCACACATAGGCTGCTACTAAATTCAAAATCACATGAAAATTTACAAAAACTACTTTCAACAACAAATCTTTGTAGCGTTATTCAGTGAATTACAAATACTTCTGGGTCCCATATATTCACAAGGTCTATCCATGGATCTTTGGAACCCACAACACCTAACACTACAACAACCAAATTAATAGAAAGCCAAAAACCCTTTATTCATTTATAAACTAAATACTTATGTTTGTGCTTATTGACTTTTGACTTTTCGACTATCCAACTATTCAAATTCAATGCTTTATAGTCCAAGGATTTATAAACATTTATTGGTTGAATTTGCATTAATTTATCAAAAGTCAAGTCTAATGTTAAAACATGGCACAAATCTGTCTAAGGTTTTCTAAAGAAAAATCCATCTCTTTTTGAAAAAGTGAGATTAAAAATTTGTAGATTTTAGACTAAACTCATATCTCATAATTTTCAAATTTGCCTCTATTTGCATGCATCGAATATACCAAGTGAACAACTTTGCATTTTCACTGAAATTGACACACTTTATTATTTCTCACCATTTTACATTTCCCTTACTTCCAATTTGATACTTAAAATGTAAAAAACATTTAAATTGTTATTTTTTTATAAAATGTCCAAAAGCTTTGTGAGGCCTTTTCAAAATGCATGCCAAATGTTCTGAAACTATCTCTATGTACATAAATAGTTCTCCATGCCAGTTGCAAAATCCATGTCTTAGGTTTCCTTGATTCATTTTCAAATGCACCTAGTTTGCTTGCAAAACAACCACTTGGCACCATTTTTTACATTTTTACGAAATGCATATAAAAATGCACGTTTAGGTTTCAAATCAAGTTTTTAAAGATGCCTTGAATGTATGGCTAAGGCAAAGTAGACATGTTCATATTCTAAAATTTGAATTGTAAGTTCTTATAAAGCTCCCACACCTACTTATAAATTCAATTTACATGTAGGATAATGTATTATCCAAGGATGCTGATGCATCAAACACCCATGGTTAGAAAAACATGACCACCTTACTCATGAGGTTGATACCTTTCTTAATTATTCTTTTTGTGCTTCCAAACCCTATAAATTCTATCATCATTTTGATTTCTTCTTCCAACTACCTTCTTCATTATAATGCACTGAATCCAGTTATTCCTAATACTCGTCTCTTCATCTTCATTGTTTCTGGGAACCAACATATCCCTTTATTTTAATTTGATCCATCTATAAATTTCCATAGGTATGTTCTCATTTATTGTTTGAATATATTTAAACAATTGTGCATGGAAAAACTTCTCTTCCCTCATGGATTTTTAGCAAAAAAAATATTAAAAATTTGTCCTAAAATGGATTTTATTAGAAAAATTTCGTTAATGAGTTGGATTTTAAAAATCAATAGGATTTCGAGAAATTGGATCAATGATTATCATTGAATTGGATCTATAAATACCATAGATGTTTTTGTCATATTTTTATTTGGCATTAATTAACTAAAGATCATCTCACGATATGCTCCATATTCTTGAAATATTAAATATTACATAAATTTAAAAAAAAAATCTCACATTCTCCTTGGGGGGTAGAGCAATTGGTAATGAGTAAATGAGATGAGAAGTTGTAAATGGAAGACCACAAATTCAAATCCCCGTGAATACTAGCTTACAAAAAAAACTCACATTAATTAAATCAAATCATAATAAAGTTATATTAAATCATAATGAAATTATTTTGAAATATGATAAAATTAAGAAAAAGAAAATTTATTTTATACTAATAAAATTGAAATGTAAAGGAAAAAAATATTATTAGCTTATTATTATAAAAAATTAAAATAAACTTGGAATTAAAATAAACAAAATTATTATAAAAAAATTAAAATAAAAAATAAATAAAGTGAAGAAACTTAATATTATTAAAAACCATTTCATAGGATATACCATATATCTTTTAAAAAATTCTATATTTTTAAAAATAATATAAAATAATTGTATAGGACAATTCCTAAAATACCATGGGTGGAAAGAATTTGCCATCTCTATGAGACTATGAGCATTAAGGTTGAAACTCACTTTTTCTTAGAGTGCTCCATGTACACCCACATTAGATCACAATTTCATAATTTTTGCTACAATACAAGTCTTATTGACTTTCTAACATGTCAAAACTATGACGATCTTGGGATGCTTCTTTCTAAGTTTTTTGAGCATAGGAATAAAATTTTACAGCAATCCAAACAATTCATTTCTCTTCTCTAAATGTTAGACAAAAGCTAGTCTTAATGGACGTTAACCATCATCATCATCACAATCACTATATATCTTTAAAAAATTCTTATACTTATAAAAAACATAATATTATATACCATATATTTATTATTATTATTATTTTTAATAACGAAAACAAATAGATTTATACTATAGAAAGCTAAAAAGACTTCAGTGGAACAATACAACAGTCCAAAAATATAATTTCATAGGTTCTTGAGCATTATCCAACTCTATTGCAGTCATCCATAATCCTAAAAATTTTAAACAAAAACTTTCATAAATTAAATTGTTATAAATTTTAACATATTGGCCTAATAGTAATATGCAAAAAACGTTCATAGACAACTAGATTAAGTGGTGTTGTGGCCACTATCTATGAACTGAGGCTCATAGCTATTTCCTACATGTTCCTCAGAGCTTGATATGTTCACAGGATCTCGGGGAGATTGACGAACAAACACATCTTCATTTTCTTTGCTTCCTACTTGGTCCGAGAGCTTGGACTTTTTTTCTACCAACAGGTCCTCATGGCGGTCCAAAGTATTCATCATTGTGTTGACTTGAGCTTCGTATACCTTGATGTTCCCTTCCACATCATCTAGTCGATGCTCTAAACATGAATTGTGAGCAGTTATCTAGCGAATTGTCTCCAAAACCCCCTCTAGCTGTGCATTCATCCACCGTAGATTGCTTCTAATGTCACTTGTATCCTCTCACACATCTCTTATGCCTAAAATTAATTCCTATAACTTCGACTCCCAATCAACCTCCGATTTCATTCTTGGTGCCAAATCAACAAATCCTAACAATGTTCTAGAATCCCACACGTTCCAAAGCATGGAGAGAGTTATCTCCGTGTTTTCAAAATAGCGCTCGAAACTCACAACCTGTAAACCTTCATTAGGACATTCCACACCAACTACAATAGAGAGTTACTCACCCAGGGTGTAAGGGAAGGTGTCTTCTTCCATCGACACTAGAATCACCATCTTAGGCTGACACACTACTCCAAAATTCACCCACGCTACTTTGCAATTGATTATCTCACCTTCAATGCTATTGCATGGTTGGAATGGCATATAAGTCCAAGCCTCAAGAGGAGACCCCATGGTTAAGCCTCTCGTATACTTCTCCATGTTGATGTATATGTAATTTCGGAATGTATTTCATTTATATATTTATTGTACTCCTATAGAGATGTATTAATCCTCTATATGGAAGTGTCGTCATTTGTATTGACAAGTGTCACAAGTATGTTAACTTGCCGATGGGTTATTAGACCACCTTGTAAGGGGTTGGCCCGATATAATGTAATATGAAGTTATTGTACCTAGCTAGACAAGTCAGCCCCACAAGGTTATTGAACAAACAGGACAAGTACTAATAGAAATCGAGAGATCTCTATTTGAATCACTTCAGAACTCACACTTCCTTCACTCAGAAAGTGGTGCACATGTGAGGAGGAGGATCAACTGCTAAGAGGAGTCTATCTCTTGTACTTTGGTTGTGCTATTGCTCTATCTATCTCTGAGGAAGTTGTGGGGTTTTTCACCTTAGGGTTTTCCCCACAGAAACTCTGTGTGTCTATTGTCTCTCATGCTTTTGCTTCTTGTGATGATTGACATGCTTGTTATGATTGATATGCATTGATATACTGTACATGTTATTCTCTCAGTGAAGATCCTAGAGTATTGTGAATTAATGCTCAAAATTTAACATGGTATCAAAGCTAACCTAAGAAGAAGACATTGTGCAATGACAAAAACTAGGGTTTCTTGCTTATTGTGTTTCTCTCCACAGATTCTGGAAAAGCAGTATAGTAGATTGACTCTACTCATCAAGGAGAATCTATCTGTCCAATCAGAATTCAATTCTGAGCATTTTTAGATTTGGCCCTAAAAATTAGGGTTTCCACAAAAATAAGAATTTCTGAAATTTGAAGACATAGCTGGAAGCTCCTTGGAAAAATTGAAGTTTAGAGCTTTAGATCGAGATTTTTGGCTGGGTAAATCTCCGGAAAACTCAAACCCTAATTCAGGGTCCTCCCTAGTGAACCCGGGAAGACTAAAAGGCATTTTTGAAGGGTGAAGTTTTGCAGATCTCAAATTCTGAATACACCAAGCTGATCAGATCATCAAGGCGCATCTCTCTATCCTTTCAGAAAGTTGAAATTCACTTTTTGAAATTTTTAGGGTTTTTCCGACAAACCATAATCCGAGACCAGATCCAGTTTTCAGCAAAGCAAGTGGTAAGACCTAAATCTCTTCTATTTCCATTTGAAGTACTCTTTAAAATGTCTCACCACACCAAGCTTGAGGATAAGCTTGAAGGGGCTAATAACTTCCGAGCCTGGAAGTATAGGATTGGGTTAATCCTGGAAGAAAATGAATTGGACTCCTACATCAGCTCTGAGGTCCCTATCCCAAAGGATGAAGAGCCTAAGGTATTGCATAAGAAGAACTTGGTCAAGGCAAAAAGAATCATTGTTGATTCTATCAAAGACCATCCTATACCACATGTGTCATCTTTAAAGACACCCAAGGAGATGTTTGACTCCCTGACGAAGTTATTTGAAGGGAAGAACATAAATCGGAAGATGACTCTGCAGAATCAATTGAAAGGGGTCAAGATGTTGAATGGAGAGACCATTCAATCTTACTTCTCCAAGGTCTCTCAGATTAAGGAACAACTTGAAGCTGTGGATGAAGTAGTGGACAATGGTGAAGTTGTTATGACCACTCTGAATCGCTTACCTAGGTCATGGGATTCCTTTATTCAAGGAATCTGTGCAAGAAAGAAATTGATCTCTTTTAGTAGACTGTGGGAGGAATGCTTTCAAGAAGAAGCTAGGCTTGTGGCACGAGAAGAAAAGATGGGGAATGAAGATTAAGCTCTCATAGCTCACACCAAGGGAAGCAAGGTTAAGAGGGAGAAATCTCATAACAAGAAACATTTTCACCCTTATCACAAGAATAAAGATCTATCTCATGTTTGATGTTTTGAATGTAATGAAATGGGACACTTTGCTTCAAATTGTCCCAAGAAGAAGAAAGACAACAAATTCAACAAGAAGAAGAAGAATAACAAAAGAAGATATCGTGCTCATGTTGCTGAGGATGATGAACCTTCCAGGAAGAAAGCTAGAGCAGAAAGTGATGATGATGACTCATCAAGCGAAGAAGAGTATGTTCTAATCTCTGCTCTCACAGGTACTATCTCTCTTGGTTGTAATGATTGGTTAATTGACAGTGGGGCTTCCAAACACATGACTGGGTTTAAACCTATCTGAACATGAATCACCCCATAAGGTGAAACTTGGGGATGATTATCAATACCCTATCAAAGGAAGTGGGGAAGCCTCCTACAACCTAGATTCTGGAAAATCTTTGAAGATGAAAGAAGTTTTTTATGTACCTGGGCTCAGGAAGAATCTACTCTCCATCTCTGCATTAGATGCAAAAGGTATGAGGGTTGCATTTGTAGATGGCCAAGTCCTAATGTGGCCAAAGGGTAAAACTATTGATGATGCAGTGGTGATTGGAGAGCAAGAGGGAGGATTGTATAAATTGAAGGGACAACCTGAACATGCCATGGTGCATGATTCCATGGAGCCAAGTGAACTTTGGCATAGAAGACTTGCACATATGCACTACAGAGCATTACCAATTGCAAGTAAGGCTGTAGAAGGTCTTCCTGAAATTAAGACCAAACTTAAAGGTGTTTGCAAAGGATGTGCAAAAGGAAAGAACATAAAGAAGGCATTTCCAAGCAGTGAAAGCAAGGCAAAAAGTATCTTGAAAATTATCCACTCCGATGTATGTAGCCTGATGTCATCCAGCTCTCTGATTAGGTATGTTTACTATGTCTCTTTCATTGATGACTTCTCCAGGAAGACTTGGGTTTACTTCTTGAAGAACAAAGATGAAGTGTTGGATAAGTTCAAGGAATTCAAAACCTTGATGGAGAACCAAACTGATAAGAAGATAAAAAACATTCAGATCCAACAATGGTGGAGAATTCACCTCAGGTGACTTCAAGAAGCTATGCAGTGATTCAGGGATTAAGAGGGAGTTGACTACTCCCTACAATCCACAACAGAATAGAGTTGCAGAAAGGAAGAATAAGAACAATCATGGAAGCAGCACGAGCAATGCTGCATGACCAGGATCTACCCATGCATCTATGGGCAGAAGCAGCTAGGACAGGTAATCCAGGAAGCAAAGATCAAGAGAGAGCACACTCCAGCAGTTCATGCAAAGAAGCAAATATTGAGAGGGAGTCCACCCAACAACAAACAAACAAAGATAAGTATCTGAATTGTCATTTCTTGTATATTTGATTGATTAAATAATACTGTTCAATGATGTATATACTTATGTTCCTAGACTTAGGTTGTGTATTTTGCATATTTGCATTAATGAACAATGTACTACTAATATGCATATGATGGGTAAGTGGCCTATGGCACTGTACAACATTCCATTGCTACTTATCTAGAATGAAACCTCTTTGCTGACATGTTGGGAGTTGTGCACACTCTTAACAATGTTCTGGTAGAGATTGGAAGGCATCTAGAAAGTTACGGGATATGGATAAATGTTGTATTGAAGCATTGGCTTAAATAATTGCATGACTGTATGACATATTTATTTATGTGAAAGAATTTGTTCTGATTGACGTTATTGTAGTCTCTAGAACAAATGACACCCAGCGTTGTGCTTCACTAAGGATATTTGATTTCTGCAGGCGGTAGTTGTTGTAGCCGTACAGGATCTGTTCCACCATTATCTGAAAGTAGTCCTGATGATGAATATGTTGATACTGAAGAATCATTAAGCAGAAAGCAAGCAACTGAGAATACGATGAATCCAAATGTGGTTGTCCAAGCCCATGGCCTTGTCAAGACATCCCTGGTATAAGAAATATGGTTGGTTTCTGCAAATGCTTAAGGAAGGATGAGTCCTTACCCTCTACTTATTTCTTGTGTTAGTCTTACTTCTAGGTTATCCCAACTAACCGGGAAATTGCATTTGCATCCATACAAGGCCTATGAAACATAGCAGGAGAATTTCTATGATCCACTAACGTTTGAGGGATATCAACAAGCCTGCCATTAAAAGCATACAGGTGCAACATAATATTCTCTTTATTCATATTAGGAAGTATGACGGCCATATAGAGATGGTTGAATATAAGTTATCTGAATTTCTGTTCATTGCAGAGCTCGGATGGAGATATTATCGACTGTGTTCATGGCCATCAGCAGCCCAGTTTGGACCATCTCTTGCTTAAAAATTAAAAGATTCAGGTTCTATTTTTGGTTGTAAATCCAGGATATAGTAAATCGTGGCTGGGAGGAAATCTCAGGGTGATTTTATGATATTTTATTTGGTTTGCGTACTGTTTATTATTAATGTAGGATTTCCCCACAAAGCCTAATTCTGCAACTGGAGCCATGGCCAATAGAATTTACGCGGTTCGCATGCTTTTGAAACATGGCACCTCAGTGGAATAAGTTGCCCAAAAGGAACAATCCCGATTAGAAGGACCATTGTGAATGCCTTAATTTAAGTTGATTCCATCGCACAATTTGGCAGAAAACCTAAATATTCGAAGGGTCTCATAAACCTAATGTTATTAATGGAAATGGACACGAGGTAGGGTAATATTTAAACACTCTATATACATATAAAGCCAAATGGGTTTACTTGCATTCAAGTTTGCGAGGTCTTCTCAAGCAATCTACACATTTACTCCCCTACGTACCTCCTCTAGAGACCTCCATTTCTCTTGGTGCAACTAATAAATTACTAGGTTGAGTTTTAATTTATATGGTTTCTTTCTCTGTGCAGCATGCCTGGTTAATTCATGTAGGTATTTTCTTTGTGCATCATGCAATAGGCTATCTGAAAGGAGGAGAATATTATGGTGCAAAAGCGACTATGAACGTGTGGGATCCTCACATAGAAGCTCCAAACGAATTCAGTCTGTTTCAGATGTGGGTTCTCTCGGGATCATTTGATGGTTCTGTTGATAGCATTGAAGCAGGCAGGTGCTTCTTGCTCAAAACTTTTATTTTATTTATGGGATATTCTTTGAAGTTTCTAATAATTATTAAGTTGTTGTTATTGTATTGATCGCTAGGTGAGCCCAGAGTTGTATGGAGATCATAGACCTGGGCTCTTTACTTATTGGACGGTTTGTTCTAGTACTTCTGCTAGATAATCAAATTAAAAAAAATACTCTACACCCCTCAGTCGCTTGAAATATTTTTATTGAAAATATTCTCACTCAGTGTGTTAATGGAATGAGAATGAATTGTTTCGTACCTCCCTTGCTTTTAGACTGTAATTTAAACTTTAAAATACTAAAATGGATTTATTTTAAATCTAAGAGGAATCATAGACTTTAAGTTCAAGTCAAAATGTCTGCAAATGTTTTTGAAGCTGTAAAAGCGTCACTTGCTCTTAGTCTATATTGAAAAATTTAAAATACTACAATGGATTTATTTTATATCTAAGAGGAATCATAGACTTCAGTACAAGTCAAAATGTACGCAAATGTTTTTGAAGCTGTAAAAGCGTTGAATTTTGAGAGTCAAACGTTTTTTAATATCCCTGGGTTAAATAAATTTATGTGTTATGTTTCAAGGCCCAAAGCAACTTGGTGCGGCTGATAGGAGGTACGCATCCAACAACATCCAGGCTGCTTGCCACAAGACAATGCAAACTATAGAAAATGAAATACAATATCGTATTCTCAAAATCTCGCTCCTCCATCGACACCTGCTATTTAATCGTGTTTTATGTACTATAATTATCTATGTCATTTATGCGTGCGCCACGCCTGGAGACCGACCCTATAATCCTACCCGATCTCAATGCCCATTAACAAACCAAAGACATATTAAAAGGAATTGATTACGACTATAATATTAGAATTCCAGCATTTATTTGTCTGTTGTGTTTGCAACAATGTCATTTCTTTCCCATCTCCACATGATAAAGCCTGTTGTCAATTTTGAAAACCAGTGGTTTCAAAGCAAAAAGGTCAACACTGATTTGCAATAAATCGCCAACTCATGATGGAAACCTGTTGTCGAGTGCTTATAATAGTTATCAAAACTATTTGGCAGCATTTTTTTTTATGGAAAGAACGAAAAGTTAAAATTTAAATACGAAAATAAGTTCAAACACAAATTGTTAGAAACCTCAGCTAAGAAAATACATATCATTTCAAATTATAACATCTAAAGAGCAAAGTATATATTACCTTGTTGGTGGAAGAGCCAAGTAAATATTACGTTTTGGTGGAAAACTTTGACAATTTTTTTTCTTATTTTTATTTTTTTAACTTCATATGTTTGAAGAAATCAAAAGATATTTTAAATATTTTATTAGTAAAATTTTAATTATATGTAAATTAAAGTATACATATATATAATTTTATTGTTTTTAAATTTTATTTCATTTTATATTAATTGGAGAAATTTAAATATCTCATGTTTATTATTAATTTGTTGGAGTCATAAGATGATCTTCATATTAATATAATTTCACTTTTTATATTCTAAATATTAGGTATTGAAATATATAAGATATTTAAGAAATGAAAAAAAAAATTATATTTAATATTTTTCAGTGAACATGAACATTACCTTATAAACTTAGTCAAGAGGATTGAAATATATACATCAATATATCTGCTCTTTTATCGAAACCATTCATCTTCACTTGCATCAACTCTCAAAAGCTACATACAATTAACTCCCCCCATAGCAAGTGGCAATGTCGGAGACATCCAGGTGGCTCTTGTTTCATAATCAATAGAGCCTTGTATTAGCAAGTAATGAAACTTGTTCATAGTAAAATCAAAAGTAGCTATGCCTGCCTTATATTGAAAGACATTGTTTTACATACTTATATACATAGAACAAAAAACTTATCTTGAAACTAAATCTTAAAAAGAAAAGATTTCATACTAAGGCATATATTTCATACCACTTTCCAATTATTAATAGATAACAACAAATGATGATTATCCTTAATACCTAATAACAATTTGATAACAAATGATGATTTAACAATCAATGTAACACAATTTTACTTTTAAATGATCAAAATCTGAACGACATTCATCAAGAAGTTGTTGAATTTTAGTGACTTTCAATTGTCTTTCTCCCATAACATTTTCCGTGAATTCTTTGTGACTTCGCTTTTCTTATAAAAATTTAGTGACTTTCATGGACTCTTACCAACTTGATATTCCAACCCTCGGAATCAAGGGTGGTGTCATAAACCTACGTGAGAATGGATCCCGGGGTCTCTGGGGCCAACTGCCAATAATGATATGACATTAAGTAATGATATGGTATTAGTGAAGTGAATTGAATAAAAATGTAATTTCTAAGTCTTACCAACTTTGTTTTTCTTATGAACTGAAGTCTTTGTTTTTCTAAGTTTTTGTCTCTCATTAATGTTGTCTTTTTAAGTGCCTTCCAACTCACGCATGGCATCCAAAGAAGACATGAAGTCAATATGCCTACCTCCACCACTAATGAGTTGTGCCTCTTAGTGAATTTATATTAGTGGGTCGGGCTTGGTAGTCAAATTAATGAATGAGTTTATCTATTTTCTCAGTGTATACCACCCAAAGGGTTTTATAGAAAATATTATTTAATAATTTATATAAATTAAGAAAGTAATTATAAAAATGTTAATTTTGAAAAAAAGTAAAGTATTTAAAAGTAGTATTATGTGGAATATAATTATGGCATATTAATCAATTTGAGTGTAGATCCAATGGTTGAGAAAAATGTTGTTATACTCTCCACCCTAATTCAAATATCAAGAATTGGTAATTTGTAAATGAAGAAATTAATCATATTAAAATTTTAATATTATAATATAAATATAAATATTAAGAAACATATCTTATCTTAAATCTCCCCACTATAATATATATATAATCCAACAAAAATCAACAATCATTTCAATTACATAACTATGAGAGAGTATGAGAGAGGTGTAACTAAAATCCTAATGAATTTAATATTAAAGTTCATTAAATATTAAAGTGAAGAATTGTGTAATTATATCAATCTAAAACCTTCATTTAAAGAAAATGTTATTAAATCAACCATAAATATGTATCTTAAATTTAGCTTATACATATAGAATATATAATATTTTTTATTTATGTTTTACTAAAAATTTATAGAATCTAGTATATAAATAACTAAAAAAAATTATATATACACTTTTGAAATTATATACTCATTTTCCTTCAACCTTGTTTGTAGTTGAACTACACTAATATCTAAAGCCTTTTCCATAGTAAAATCCTTGCCATGGAATGTGCTAAAGCTATATCCTACTGATCACCCTATAGAAGATGGGGATCAAGGTGTGGCCACATTCTTGAATGACTTTCCTTTCTACAATTTTATTTAGGTAGAGGGCGCTATCATATATGATCTAGTTTGTAGGAACTTAATTAATCTTTCCTTCGAGATTTTCCATGTTGCATTGTGATCTATAACCAAGTGCTAGGCACAGGGAGCTCTCATAGGTTGATAAAAGATCATTAAATAAAATAAAACATCATGAGTACTTTAATTATAGTATTGAATAACATGAGAAATCAACCAATAGAATTAATAATTTTATTGAGAACACTCAAATTAGCATTGCACTAAGAGTAGTTAGGTGCATTTAGCATTGAACCAAAAACAAAAAAGGACATACTAGATCTTTTAAACATTGAGAAAATTACTTATTTATTTTTTAAGAGATCTCAATGCTCATTAAATCTTAAGTTAAGATAGATATATGTTAAATTTATATCAATATTTTTATAAACTTAATCTTTAAAAACTTATTTCCTCAAAAATTAAAAATTAAAAACTTTAAAAACACACTTATATATATAAATAACAAAAATAAATAAAAAATACAAATCATATTTTTAAAACAATTTTTAATAAATATATAATAAAATTAAATTAAAAACTTTAACTAATTAAATTTTATTAAAACATTAATTTAAAACAACCCACTCTCCCATCGCGTATAAATGGTACCTACTTCTCCAATATCAATGTTTTAACCACACTATATCATAACCGAGAGCCACCACTAGTGACTTGATATGCACTCACAAAAATAAAACTATGAAATAACTCTTTATTAATTAAAATTTTTAATGAATTGTTTATTAATTTGAAAGAATTGTTTATTAATTAAAAAACTTGTTTCGGAATTGGTTGAGTAATAAAATTATTTAAGAATTGTTTACCAAAAGTTTACTAACTAAAAAACATTATATCTCTTTGGTGACTTCTTATATCTCTTTGGTGACTTCTTCAAAACTTTGCTCGAAACCACCGCCAAAGTAGAGACCTGAAGTCCACTTCCTTCATTTTTCTATCCTCGTAACGGTAAGTTGTAAGTTTGTGCCCCACTGCCCACTGGGATAGTGGGATATAGCCTGTCGGCATTCCCATTGAAAACCATTTTGATGGGCCAAATTTGAAGCTACTGTTCTATTGCAATTTTACACATTAGTGGTTAATTTAATTATTGATGGGCTTGCCTAGAAATTAATTTTTTTTTGCATGGTAAAATTAGCGGTGGCCTTCTATGATGAGTAAAATGGCCTTTGACGAGCCCTAAAGGCTTCAAATTTGAAGCTTGGTTGGATAACTCTCCAGAATAGTTTTGTAAAAATAATAGAGTTAGCCACGAAGAAGTCGGGAAGCAGAAAAACAAAGCCAAAAGAGAAAGACAGAGTTTGAGTCGGTAATTGTGAATTGTATGTTGTAAGCCACTTGAGATTGAGACCAAGGGAATTGTTATCAATTAGTTGTTGTGAATATATTGTAAGCTAATGTATGTTGTGTAGAAAATTTTCCAAGTTAATGAATTAATAACAAAGTTGAGAGACCTCTGAGTCTTGCTGCATATTGTGAATTATTGTGCATGTGATCACCCATTATTTTTTGGTTGTGCACTCTGAATTGCGAACAGTAAGGCCGTCATGCCATCAATTTTGTATTAGAGTTGAAAGTGTGAGTTGTGAACTTTGACTAGCAACCGTAAGGGAGGTTGCGTCGGTTTGGTATCATAGCAGGTTGTGTCTTGCGATTGAACAATTCCAGCTTAAGGGAAGTGTTGGGTAGAATTGTTATGAAGAAGTTACATTTCCAGTAGAGAAATTACTGGGTAGAACTATACTAGAAGAGGATTTAGTGAAGAAATTATGGCTAATATAGGAATACCTGTCCAAGGAAGGGGCAAAATGAATCATGTTGGTGTTGTAGTTGGTGAGGCCAGGCTTGATGAGATGGGTCAAAAGATGGCACATCCCCTTCCATCAATCCCACTATGGGAAGGGAACATGACTAAAATCACAGGATTTTACAAAAATCAGCTCAAATTCATCATTAACAAGATGCATATTCAAATAAAATACATATGTGCGCAGATGTATAATTCCAAAAAACACAACAGAAGAAAAATTTACTACACACATCTAGTATGCATAAAAAAGCATAATGATCACAACCATCATTCATAGACACATATATAAACGTTTATTCCATTTAGCACTTGAATAACTAATGAATTAAAACACAACATAGGTTTCATTGAATACTTATCTTGAAACAATGATGTCCCGATCAACTGGCTATGCAACTGCAACGTTCCACCCAACCATAGGCCAATTGTGCTCATCAATCTCTCAAAAGAATTGCCACCCCCGAGCTGAGAATGATTTCCACAAGGAAAGGGAACCTACCAACTCATGCATAGCCAAATATACACCACAAATCAGCCAAGCCAATCCACAATTGGGTTTATAAGGTTGCTAAGGCAGTAGAAAGGAAGAATTTCTAAGCTAGTGAGCTCAACCACATAGCTATTGGTACCTCTTCAAGATCTAGCTAGCTTGGCACCCACAATACCTACACACCCAACACAAGGAAGTTTTCCCTTCACTGATACACAATCCCTCAAGCCATACCTTCCCTTCTAGTGCTCTCAGTGTTAAGATTCAATATGCTAAGACAAAAAATATCAGCATTACATTCCATTTCACAACAATAGCATATCCAGGATCACTGAAAGAACAACAAGCACAACATAAACACAAGAGACACAGATTTATCCTGGGAAACCCTCATGGGGTAGAAAACCCAGCAAAGCTTCCTCAAAATAGATGACCAACAAATACAAAGATGTAAACCCTAGACATGAGCTCCTTCTCCTCCATAGCAGATCTCTCCCTCACCTATGCGCCAATCACAAGCGAGTGTAGTGTGTGTTAAATGAGGAACACACCTCCTCTATTTATACACAACTCCGACTTGTATTTTACATTAACTAGGTCGGCCCCAACTTAATCACTTAACATAATGTGGCAGAGCTGACCCCACTAGGGTGGTCTAATAACCCCTTTAACCCACATGACTCATACAAGGACGACCCCCACTAGGGAAGTCTAATAACCCAAGTTGCCACATTCTCCACGGAGGAATAAAACATCTCCGAATATACAATAAGGTCTTCACGGAGGAATGAAACATCTTCGGAATAATAAAGTACAAATATAATATTCTTAGAAGTTACAATATCTCAACACTCCCCCTTAACGAGAAGGATATTATAACAACATCTGCAGGAGCAAGGAGTCATCAACATCATACTTGATACATCTATAAATGATTGGAAGCTTTCTCAACATCATCAGTAACTCAACCAGTTATTGGAATATCTTCAGGTATTCAATACTAGAGTATCAACATCGTCAGTATTGAGTCTTCACCTTCTGCAGCACTCGATTAGCTACAGCATCGTCATCATCTGGATCACCTGATCAATAGACTTATCGTCTAGATCTACTGATGATCATCATAACAACATCAACTGGATCCTCTCGATCAACAACATCACATCATCAACTGGATCCTCTCGATCAATAGCATCATCTGGATCATCTCGATCTACAGTATCTGGATCATCTCGATCTACAACATCTAGATCATCTCGATCTACAGCATCTGGATCATCTCGATCTACAATATCTGGATCATCTCGATCTACAACATCCGGATCATCTCGATCTACAACATCTGGATCATATCGATCTACAAGAGCATAATCTACAATACACATGATCTAGTTACAGGATGATCAATCCTTATCAATTTTATACAAGTCTCATGTCTATGGACGATCCAATACAGATCTACTTCTAGGATGATCAATCCTTATCAATTTTAGACAAGTCTCATGTCTATGGACG